>VXBL01009788.1:86281-103719 GCA_013400195.1 Aramus guarauna
AAAAAAAAGAAAAAAAATCCTCGTGGGCTGCGATTCGCCCTTTATTGTGAACTCCAGACGTCATACGCACACGGCTATAGATGGAGCTCGGGAGCCCAGGCCAGCCCAGTGCAAGCCCACGAGAGCTCAGTGATGGTGGTGGTGGTGCGGGTTGCCGGGGGGGGATGCTGTGTCTGTATGGCTAAGGATGTATTACAGAGGCGGGCTGGTCTTCATGTAACTAGAGAGCTTCTGTAAGCTGCAAAGGGGGAAGACGGAGAGGGAGTAAGAGGAGGTACCCTGTGTATTTCCCAGCCACGCTCTTCCCAAGAGGAGGCCGCCGGGAGCCCCCCTCGCTGATCCCCCCCTCCCCTCCCCAATCTCCCTCCAGCGCAAGCACGTCAAGGAATGATGAAAAAAAATAATTCTGCAAAAAGGGTGAGTGGAATCGGTTCTTCTTTGGGGTACGGTGGGGTGGGGGGAGGCTGCCGGATGTTTTGGGGAGAGGGGCTTGTCTTTTCATTTCCAGTTGTTCGCTTTGCGTCTGCTCCCCCGCTTCCCTTGTCTTGCAAAAAAAAAACCAAACCAACAAAACCAACCCCAAAACCCCAACCGGCTCAAAACAAAACCAAACCCAGCACCCATCTCTCCTTCTCTCCTACTGCCCAGCGCCTCTCCTTCCTCTTGAATTCCCCAGGAGATACTATTCGCCGTTTAGTGCAGGCAGTTTTCATTCTTGATCGCAAGGAAACGATAAAATACAGAGACACCATCTATCTGTCGCTCTGTGTCTGCTCTGTGCCGTATGTGCGCGTCTGCTGTGCCCAGAGATCCTACCACTGTCTGTGAAGAAATCTTAAATATAAACCTGGACATAGATTTCACCTCGAGGATTAACTGTTCATAAAAGGCTCCAAAAATGCGATTTTCACTGCAGTGAAAAAATCAACTAGTTTAAATTCTCCCCAACACCCTCCTGTTCCTCTTTCCACGGGCAAATGCACGTTGTACGAGGCCAATAACAGCCTTTCTTATATAATGCACGGAGTGAAACCCTGCCTGCAATTTTTGCATCCTCCCCTCACTATTATTGTTTTTGCTTCATGTCTGCAGCAGAAAAATCTATGTAGAGTGAATCAAGCAAAGTACCTCGGTCCCAGCTTCGGTGGCGAGAGGGGCCGGAGGGAGGGGGAGGCGAAAGTTGGGCAAAGAAGGAGGGGGGGGAGGAGTGTAAAACCAGGAATAATACCATTTTCCCCCATTTTCTTCCCTCTTTCTTTGTGTTAGGGGCAACAGGATGGAAACCAGCAATCTGTGCAGCCAGAGAAGGTCGGCTGGGTGCGGAAATTTTGCGGGAAAGGCATTTTTAGAGAAATCTGGAAAAACCGTTATGTGGTTTTGAAGGGAGATCAGCTTTACATCTCGGAGAAGGAGGTAGGATCGGTTTCATTTTCCTTTCCCATCCCCCTTTCCTCCCCTTTGCATATGAAAAGCGGACGCGGAGCAGCCCCAGCCTTTCCCCATCGCCCCTCCATTGCCAGCCTGGCTTGAGGAGGTTTCTCAGGGGGCTTCTCTTCTCCCCGAGTCGGCACCAACAAAACCTGGGTTGATGTGTCAGCTCCAACAGCGACTCTCCCAGACGGCTCTGGCGGGGAGACATTTTTCCCAGCGCTGGACACATGAAAGGATTCACTTAGCGAGAGTTAAATCCCTCATCCTTCTTTCCGCCGCGGTGAAACGGCAGTGCCAGCTTCCTTCTGTGCCTGTCCTCTGTCATTAAGTTCGACAGTGGTCTTGTTCCCAGCTGCTGCACTGATCTGTTTGGAAATAACTGTGGTCTCCCTTATCTCTTGTATTTTTTTTTCCCCCCCCTGAACCACACACCGCAAGAGAACGGGGAAATTTAACCACGGATTCAACACCGCGTTGAAAAACGCGTCCCCTCTCCTCCCCCTCGTCTCCGCTCAACATGGGCTGGGGTTTGGGGTTTAATGTGGTGTTTACATTAGATTTAATTGGATGTGACTATCAGGCTGAGCGTTGCAGGCTGGGATCCGGCTGCCCTTGCACAGCCTCCCCCCCCCCCTTTAGTTTTTGTCTTGATAAATTCATCAAGAAGAAATCCCCAGGCAACAGCACTCCTTTAAAACCTCATCGCTAGCACTAGTGAGAGTTGTGCCCACAAGGTGAGGGACGGCGGGTGTTTGGAGGCAGGCTGGTGTTAGGACAGGGCATTTGGGGTAAAAATACGGATCTGGGTGGAGCTTATTCTCCGACAGGCATTGTGGTTCAGATGCATGGCTACCTGGCCCAGCTTTATCAGTTCAGGATCTGGAGAGATAATAGGGTCCAGAGCGCCGAGCATAATTTGATTTAGAGGCTAATTGAATCACGGGGCATGGCAAAGTGCAGATGGATCAGGGGTTATTAGAACACAGAAATAGCCTAAAAGCAGACTGAAAGCTCAGGTCGCGCTTAGCTCTGTGCTGGCATTTCACAGCTCGCTCCCATCTGTCTCTTGGCTGCTCCGGAACCAGAGTTCAGGTAAAGAGACATAATAAGAGGAAGATTAGAGACCATAAACCACACTGGTGGTAACGAGACACTAAACCTGTGATGAATCTATAGATACATTTATGGATGGGGAAAGTCAGATGGGAAGATGGGCGCGAGAGGTACACAGCGAGTGGTACAAATCTCCTTTGATTTGTGGTTGTTCCAAATTTCCCAGTGCTCATGCAGACCGTATAGCATGTATTTCTCAAGAGCAGGCCCGCTCGTCTTGCATGACTCTTACAAGCAGCTCACGTACCTCTGGGGCCACAGATCAGAGTTCAGAAAGTGCTAGACAGACAGATTCCATGGCTGGAAGGATTTTACCCGCTGCCTCCTGTTCTACCGGGCTGGGTCAATCGGTTCTTCTGTGCTGGGATCCCGATTGGAGGCAGCACTGAAGCATGTGCTTGAGCAGAAAGACATGCTTAAGCCCAGTTTGAACTGGAACTTGTATTTTTTGAGCCAGGACCTGGAAGAGAAGTAACTGTGAAGCAAGTCCAAATGATAGTGGAGCTGCCTGCTCAGATCAGACTGCATCGGCTGGGCTGGGAAGGGGTTGGGAATAGGCTGGACTAGGCGACTCTGTAACGGTAAACTCTCTGCAGGCTGGGCAGATGCTTAACAGCATTCCCGGGATGCTGTGTGGTCCTTCCAGAGGCGTGAAGGCGCAGTATCAGACTGAAAACTGCTGTAATTCCCAGCTGGGTTAGCAGGGAGTTGTGTATGCGGTTTTGGGGGGACTTAGAGGCAGACACAGGAACTTTTCAGGGTCCCTTTCATCACCGTTCGGTGGAGAAGGAATCATATGGATGGGTAGAAGGAGAAACTTGGTCCCGCTGAAGCAAAGGCTAGTTCTGAACCAGGAGGGTTTGCTTCAGGGAGCATGCGTGTATTCTTTTACGGAGAAAAAAAACTAGTGCATGTGCTTCTGAAGCAGCGCTGTGGCTCTACGTGTACGAATACGTGTGTGAAAGACCATAAATAACACGCAGCAGTGACTGCCGATGTCTTTATATGGAAGAATCTGTGGCTGAGTAGAAATGTGGTTACAGAGGTAACATCTGGCCGCGTGCATGTGCACTGAAGGGATTCTGTGTGCCTGCGGGAACGAAGAGTACGCCTGTGTCACCGCGTCCGGCATCTTGGGGAATCTCAATATATGAAGTGGCTTCATCTGTCTGTCTGCGTGAGCACACGCGCGCGTGTGTGTGTGTGTGTATGGACGGAGGGCACGTGTTGGGTGTGCCCGCCTGTCGCTCGTGCGTTTCCAAGACGCTCTGTTCAAAGACAAACGGGTCTTTTAATCATTATTCCTTAGCAAAGCCAGGCCTTCACCTACCAAGATCTGAGATCTGCCCTGGGAAGCCCCCAGCCAGCTCTCCCTCCTGCCCCCAGCTCGTAGCATGTTTCAGAGCTCTGCTCCCGGAGCGCGAGGATCCCTTTGCACACTCGTTTTCCTGGCAGCAGGTGCCTGCAGCTCCTGCAAATAGCTTAATAAATTGGGATTTGTCAAGCAGAACAGGATGGAGTTTCTTTTGGGTTTGTTTTTTTTTTTTTTTTTTTCCACACATCAGATTATGCCCAGTGGAGAAAATGGAGCCACTGCTGGGCTGTGCTGATGAGTTGTGCAAGAGGCTCTTCACTGCTCTCCACTTGTAAATCCCTGCCACTGCTGGTGTGGATGATGGGGCAGGCACTGGATGCAGCCAGAGAGAGAATTAAACAGTGAAGACGTGAATAGAAAACTCCAGTGGAAACAGCCACTAGACAGGTTGAATCTCAGCCCGATTTCTGCCGTGATGGGAGATGAGACTCAATTGTCTGTTTCTGCGAAAGATCAAAGCCCTCCTCTGCTATAAATTATTGTTGCTCCATCAAAGCAATCGGAGCAACGTGGATTTGGTGGATGGAGCTTACAAGTTAACTCTCGTATTAACCTTGGTGTTTCTTGTCAGCTCCTCTTAAGCTCAGCGGCCACTCTAGAACAGAAGGCCAGTGGTTTAGCGGGTAAAACAGGACTCCCGGCTGCTGCCGGTCAGCTCAGAGCACTGCAGGGGTTAAATCCTATCCCCAGCTCTGCCACGCACTCACTAAATGAATTCAAACCAGACATTTATTTACTTTTGCCTGAATTCCTCCATCTGGAAAGCAGGGCTAATAATAGTCATCTCCCCAAGGCACAAGGTGCCTAGGAAGGGGGAATTGTATGTCACGCACCGTGGGATCCCTTGGGAAAGATGTCGGCTCAGGGCAGGTAGTGATGTTGCACGAAGACAACGCAGAGCAGTGAAACTGCTCGGAGCTGAGCACCGGTCCGATATCTGGAAGGGCTGAACAAATAAGTTTCCAAAAAGCTAATTCCCACAGGCAGTCAGACTACCAAAAATCCCGTCAATATCCACATTGATTCCTGCTGGGAATCTGTGTGCTTTTTCACTTGCCTACCTAGGACCTGGTCTTTCAGATGAGGGACCAGCCCTGATTTATTTATTTTTGTTAGGGGATGGAAGCTTGGGCTTTCTTCCTGGCAGAAACCAGGTCTGTAAGGAGAGAAAATATATTCTCTCAGACCAGCTGATATACCTGGAAAATGCAAACGTGGCTTTTGAGTTCTGCTCTGCAAAACCTGCTCTAACACCCAGAACCTTTTGCTCTTCCAACCGTGCACCAAAATGGTAGCTGAGGCTTACGGACCTTGTTCAGGCAGGGGCTCTGAGCCTGCACAGCGATCTGTGCCCTGGCTGCAAGCCGAACTCGGTGAACTTATGCAAAAAAACCCCCTTCATTATGTAGCATTTGGTCATCCGCCAAAATAAGCATTCAGGGCAGAAACACGCAAGACAAGATGTGCTGAAGTGAGCTGAGCTCTGTTAAAAGAACACCTTCTGAGTATCATTTTTGCATTCTTTCCCCTTGCTCTCCTCCACACCAGTTCCTTCCCCCCCTGAAAATTTCTGGTAATTGTTCTCTTGTTTCTAGCACAGCTTTGTTATTGCTTTGCACTTGGGAATAGCAGTCAGACTAACACAGACACAGCTGGGCTCCTACCACTTCCTGTCAGGAAGCCCAGGGCTGTCCAGACAGCATGAACGGACTCTGTGACGACGAGATGTTAATGAGGAAACGCTTCTTGGGGCTTCCTTAAGCCTTTTCTTGTTTGCTACCAAAAGCATCGACTCAATTAGCACAAGAGCACTTGAAAAGTAGTCTGTTCTCGCTCCTCATTTGTTACAGCACAATCAAACACTGCACAACTCTGCCTGGAAGTGGTGTGCGCGTGTGTGTACGCTTTCGAAGCGGTGTCTAGAGATCACATACGTGGCTCTTGCGCATGATGGAGCCTGCAAAGTACTTGTGTTTCTGTGCATGTGCTGTTCACACGCTTGGTACCGTCACGACACTTCCCAGCGTGCGTTTGGCCTTGGTGAACGCTGCTGTGCACGGGCTGGCCGTCTTTTTCTGACTCTGCGTCCTGTCTGCGGTCGTTAGGTGAGGAAAGTGTGTTGGTGTCCATTGCGTTCAACGTGCACAAGGCATTAAACAGAGCTGTGCAATTACATGCAGGTTTACGGACAGCTGCAGCACTAAACGTCAGTCTGGTGTGTAAACCCTCAGCTTTCGGCTACACAAGAATAGTCTGGGACTGCACAGCTGGAACCTGCTACCCCTTCCAGACTTCTGCTCTTGCTCTTTTAAACTGTCCTTTTCCCTTCCACCTTCCTGCTCAGCCAAGCTCTGTTCTACACAAGTTTCATCAGTGTCTTTTCTGTCCCAATGGCACCATCCTGCACAACCGGAGACAGGGTCAAAGAACACACCCAGCTCCCTTTTCCAGTGATGGAGGTAGCTTGTGGGATGAGGCAGCACGATCTTGGGATCAGAGTGCAGCAGTGGGATGTGGAAGAGCTGTTTCCAGCACAGGGACCTGTCGATTCTGAGACCTGTGTTTCTGGTAGCCTTGGCTGATGACTCTTTGGGGTACGGGACTGGAGGAGATAGCAACTATCTGCCGCCATCCCCTTGTTAGCGCAGGGGAGCAATCTGGCAGTGAAAAGCCCTGGAAGGTCATGGTCATGCCCTTCAGCTACCAAGTTCATGGTGCAAGCTCCCAGAGGGGATGCAGGTGTGCAGATGTGAGGCAGTCTCTTGGAGCGCTGCCATTTCTGTGCTACCAAGGTTCAGGGGCTCTGGCTGAAACCAGGCTCCTGCCGGTGAGCGCACAAACACACTATCCATACCCCTGCCTTCTCTCCACACGTGCGCTTTAACTAGAGAAGGGAAAAGCGACCCATCCGCAGTGTCCGTTTTACCCCCTGTCCACAGCGTTGTGCAGGTCTCTGTAATGCCTGAAACTCTCCCAACGCTCCCTGTATTTCTTCTGCTAGTTCCCTTGCAGACCAGAGCTGCAGAGTTACCTCCCCCATTCAGCCAGGGAACCGAGAAGAACAAGGAACCAGTGCCAGGACAGGACATTAAACTCGGGTCTCCCCCGTCACCTGCAGTCCCTTCACCGGTGCTGCTTGCCGGCACCGCCAGAGCCAGTGTTGCGCACACGCGTGGATTCCCTTCTCACCAAACCGCCTGATTTTAGCTAAGCTTTGCAGAAATTTCTGTACCCTTGCTAGATGGTAGAAGTGCTCAGCTTGAGGAAGTGAAACTCTCCTCTCAGCTTGAGAGGGGAACATGCTGCTGATGCTGTCCCCGAGACTGCCTATGTTTGGATATTCAGCTTTACTGACAATCCGGAGGTTTCTTGTTACACCCTGAGCCACATTATGACCCCTTGAATGTCTCGTGGATACGTTACACTTGGTGTCTTGTGATTTTCTGTACCTTCCCCATTTGTTTCAAGCATGTCACATCTCAACAGGGAACTGCTCAGGGCAAATCTCCACCAAAAAAAAAAAATCTGAGGAAAGCTGCAGAACTTTGTCGGGTGACTGAAGGACTGCCCTTCCGCTTCACTCCTGGTTTGGCCCCAGAACACAGCCCTGACCTGTACCAAGGAGATCTGGAGTTGTTGCAGAAGACAACTTGATGAGGGAGGAAATTTTAACTCTCAAGCCATCCAAGGGGCAGTTAATTTAAACCACATCAGGGATCCTCCCGTTGCCAGAAAGCTGTGAAGGCGCGTTGGCACAGGAGAAAACAGAAACATGACTAGCTACAAGGCTTTGGGAGAAGGTACTTTGGGTACCACGGCTGATGTCCTGACCTACGCCGCGTCCCACAGGCGCAGGGAGTGCCGTCGTGGCTGGCATCCCTTCGGTCTGACCCAGCAGCTGCGGGGGCGAGGCGTGTGAGGAATGCAGCTCCCCTCCTTGAACTTTAGCAACGCGCCAGCAATGTCAGCCTCAGCACGTCTCACCGCCGGCGGTGGTGCGGCTGTAGTGGAGCTACACCCCAAGCAGTGGCAGCTGCCACTGGGGGTGCGGGGACTGTCTGCTCTAATGGCTCCGGGGTCTGATATACCCTGCTTTGTCTTAGGTGATGGGGGACCCCTCGGGTTCCTTTTCTGTGCCTCAGTTTCCCTTCCCCTCCCCTGGCCTATTTCTGGGAGCATGAGGAGGAGCCAGGTTGAACCCTAGGATAAGAAATTGTTTTGTCTGCCTAGGGTGGCTGCAATATGGAGAGCAAAGCCAGCAGACGGCCGTGGCAGCAATTGCTGGGATTTATTTACCTTAATCCTTTCAATCCAGAGCCTCCCTGCAGGGCAAGGAGCGCAGGACCTACCTGCCCATGAGGCTCTGAGATCCGTCAGCTCGCTGCATGCCAGGCACTCAGCGGCTGTGAGGAAGGAAAGACCTGCTGGCCACCTCCCAGCTAGGAACAATTTTGCCAAAATCAACCATCCAGGCCTCTCCCTTCCCAGCATTTAAGACGAGTGGTCCCTGATTCCTCCCAGCCTCAAACTACAGTGTGGGAGATCTTGAGAAAGGCTGGTGAAAGCAGCAGGATCCAAAAAATACCCACATCTGCAGAGCCCCTGATGCTTCTCGGGCAGGTGTGCAAACCTGGATATGCTGCCCCAGACAGGGAAGCTTTTTCTAGACTCCCTAAAAGGTGCTGTAGGAAAGAGAAACTGCCAGGCCCTGGAGAGTTTGTTTAAGCCATCTTCCCTGCAAGTTAGAGAGCAAGAAACTCTGGAGATGGGAAACCAGACTGAAGACTCTGCATTAGAGGAGATGTTCAGCCTTTCCCAGAACTCGGATCTTTTCTTAAAGAGTTTCAAGTTTGGCATCTGAGACTAAAAATTACCCCTCACTTTTTAAAAAAAATCTGTGCTCAATCTATGTTCAGCAAAGAAGAAGACAACAAACCAGTAAACACAATGGTCATAGTAAATGTCCGTCACTAGGATGAACTCCTCCGACACGGAGCACCCTGGGTGCATGACGAGCTGTGGTAGGTCACCCTGAAATAAATGAAGATCAATGCTGCTATGCTGACCGTGCCGTTCCATTTACGAACCACACTGGGTGACAGAGAAATTGGGCTTCATTGCCTCCTGCTAAGAACTGACACCTGAGGCTCCCTCCTCCCAAAGGTTTCCAAAACGTTATCCAAAGTATGGTGCTGGGAACACGTCAAGCCAAGTTCTCTGCTGGTGAAACCTGAAGGGTTTTATTTGCATGGCTGGAATCTCACTGAAAATGTGGAGGAGGGTAGACACTCTGCAGGTTTGTCACCCATCTCTTAGTGATGTAGGTGACCAGGATTTAGGTTTCTCTGACCATGTGGTTCCAGCAGCTTTGTGGGTCTTTCTTTAGAATTTGCTTTTTTCTGGTTTGGTTTTTTTGGGTTTTTTTTTTTTCAGAGGATGGGCTGCATGACTATGCTCAGCCTCTGAGCACTCATCCCCTCCTGCTCTGAGCTCTCTTCTGTAATTCATGCCTACCACTTCCCTCTTGTTTGGCCTTGGTAGCCTCCCACAAAGGACAAAAGAGCCGGCTAGTACTTTTGAAGTTTGCTTTTCACCTTCCTTCTCTCTCGTTTCACTGTGTACACACTGAATGCTCTGTTATTTTTCTCTGCTGCTCACTGCTCTGCCTGCCAGTCTCAGTGCGGGAGAGGGGGGACGGTGGTTGGCAATGCCCTTTGGGAGACAGGACTGCTGTCCTCATGCCCCGTGAAATCACTGCCACCGCGTCGCTGCAATCGAGCCCGTTTCAGGCTGATGCCAAGACCTCTTCCCATCACCAAAGCAGAACAAAGCCACGTTCAAATGATTAAATTACAGCCCCGTTCACTTTATGGCCTCGTTATACTACCAAGGCTGCGTACAAGAGGGAAAGTGAGCACAAACCCTTTCCTCCCTGCCTGCAGCTCTGGCTGAAGGGCTTGTCACCCCAAGTCTTCTAAAGGACTAGCTACACCCCAAGGGTCTTTATCTGAACCAATTCCACCCGTCCTTTCTGTAGCCTCCTACAGATAGTCCTAGAGGCAAGATATTTGAGTCCTGGCTCCTGTGAGTTCACAGCGCAGGCTCTGTGTGTCTGAGAAAGGAGGGAAGGGCTGGGGAAGTCCCAGTGACCTACATGAGCAAACATCTGGAGTAAGGGCTCCTGCCTCAGCCGCTGTCTCACAGCTGGGGGCTCAGAGGGGATTGGCTTTTCCTGCTGCAAATGAATAGGGCTGGATTCAGCCAAGATTCTTGGAAAGAGGTGGATTGTAGGATGGTGCTGGGAAGAGATAAAAGCTGATTAGAAATGCATGGGGAGGATACATAGATAGACATTATCTGCGAGAGACAGTTCCGTATCTGTTCATAATAGCCCATAGGTGGTGGCTGTTGTTATGAGCAGAAATAAGCAATAGCTTCTGGGGCTTCAAGAATAGCTGTGTACAGTGTCTGCCTCCTAGTTCTCAAAGACGCACCCGGGGGACAGAAGGGAAAAGGGAAGAGGGGGAACTGCAGTCATCGTGCAAAGCCAGATGGTCAGTTTATCTGTGTGTCTGGTTGGAAAGGTGGTTACAGCGTTTTAGTCAGCCTATTTGTCTAAACTCTAACGAAAAAATCATGGGGAATTCCTTCACTGCTTCCCAAAACTAGGGAAGAAACATATTGATTGGGGTGGAGTCCTTTCAAGAAATCCAAGAGCTAAGACCTGATCACTGTCTGCCTTTCTGGCACCCGAGTTACTCCACCTCCGCTGCAGATCCCAGCCTGTAATGACCCCGGCTGCAGTCGGGTTAAGCAGATTGACAGGGATTTGAGCCTGCCACGGTTCTGTCCTTAGCGAACATGCAAACCCAAGTTCTCTCCCATCCCAGTTACCTACATTCCTCATGTTTACCATGGAAAGAGTAGAGCTGCCCCGCTGTAGGAGTGGGATGTGAGGATAGTGCGTTAAAACCAGCCGTGAAAAGGAAGGCTGTACAAAACCAAAGGGGTCCAGGCAGAAGACAGGCTGCACGTTCTCTTCTTTGCTCCAAGTGTCCCCCGAGTGACAGCACTCCATGGGTCTCTAAAGGACAGCCAAGAAGTGTTTCTGTCAGTGAAAACCAAGCCCTAGCACTGTCTTCCTTCTGTATTGCTTCCATGAATCCCCGGGCTGCCGAAGGTCCCTGGGGCCTGGCCAGGCACCCAGCAGATAAAGCCGGGCAAGGAGCTGCTGGAACAGAACCTGGGCAGTGCCTGGTGCCTGGATGAATTCTGCCCATAGCCCCTCACAAGGGATGAGGCTCGGCGGAGGGGGAGAGCCGCACACGCGGCGTGTCAGTAATCTGGGACTGGCTGTGCTTCATCCACCCCCCAAATCAGCTGTCAGCACAGGCTTCGGTAATACCACCGGGTTAAAAATAGGAAGTGCTAATCTTTATCCCTCAAACTTTTGTTATGCTGTCTCCAGAAAAGCAACAAGCGCTAATATGATTGCCCCTTTTCATCAGCAGATGAAAGTCCACCTCCTACCAGCACCTCCTGCCTCCACATGAACCTCCTCCTAGCAGACAGGGTCTTCTTCTTGCTGCTGGAGTAAATCCTTTCTATTTTGAGGGTCCACAAGCATACACACTGTGTCTGCATCTCAGTTCAGCCTAGCCCCAGTAACTTTGGGAGGGACGAGGCAGTTAAGTCCCGAAGGAATCCATAGCAAAGCCTGAATCAACCTAGGAGACTGTGATTTTTCAATATATCCTTCTAAATATGTTGTCCCCCTCCTTCCAGAAGAGACTCGAATCAAAACTATCATGTTGAAAATCTCTGCTTTTCCTCCCCAAACCCAAGTGCAGCACTCCCCAGCTAACAGTGCTATTACTGCATTTGTGCCTTAAGGTGGAAGACTCTTGCACAATATTTCAGTGACCACACACCACAGCAAAGGCTCCAGCACCCATTCTGCACATTCAAAGCTCCTGTGCAGACAGTGGCTCCAGCCAGGCACTCCGCTGGTTTGGATCAGAGCCCTCTTACTGCATCTCCATCTGACATCTGCCAGGCTGTAATCTTATTTTTGTTTTTTTGCAGGTAAAAGATGAAAAAAATATACAGGAAATGTTTGACCTGAGTGATTATGAGAAATGCGAAGAGCTCAGGAAGTCCAAAAGCAGAAGCAAAAAGAACCACAGCAAATTTACCCTCGCCCACTCCAGACAGCCTGGAAACACAGTACGTTTTGCTCTCAAGCGTGCGGTCAGCTCGAGAAAGCCATTAGCTCTTGGGGCAGGCCAGACTGCCTCTCTGTTACCTGCTTCAAGCCTGAGGCTTTGATACAGAAATCGGGGGTGAAACTCGATAGCCCTAGTTGTGTAGGAGTCCAGATTGTGTCTTGTGATTTAAAAAATATTGTCAGAACTGATAGCAACACTGGGAGATGGAGAGAAGCAGGATTTCTGCTGGGAGAGGACTCTGGTGTACTAAGTAAATACGACCAAGCAGTCAGCTCTGGATCCGCTCACCTGAGAGTATTCAGACTTTGGGAACGGAAAGTATCAGACTATTTGCCAGGAGCAAGGACAAAGCCGTTTTACTGCTGCCACTCCTGGCAGCTGTGGTTTAGCTGATTGGGGCAGCATCAAAAGAGCTGCAAAGGAATTTGTCCTGGGAGTACTTTCTGCCTGGATAAAAGTTAAAAACTGCCGGAATGGGGGCACTGCTACCTAGAAGCAGGACTTTCTATGAGGTCTCAGTTGCCACTGCCAAAAGAGAGCCAGTCGCTAACTGCAAGCTGTCTCTGGCACAGATGCACCCACCCACAGCCACACACGTGAGCTGGATTTACACTATTCATTCTGACTCGTTGCAGTAGACCAAGCTTGCCCGCCCCACACTTTGATAAGGATTGTGTAACACCGTGAAATGCAAAAAGGGAAAAAAAAAGAGAAAATGGAAAGCGGCTGCGTTGTCCCCAAGCGCCCTGAGCAACGGAGAGAATTGAACAAAACGCTGTGGAGGCTAAAACTCATTTTTTACTGAGTATCTAGCTTTAAAAACCCCCGAAGGATCCTGGATCTCCTATACAGGCCCTATTTTCAGAGCTGCTCTGCCCTCAGTGTGCAGCTGACATATCAAAGCATGGAAGATCCGGCTCCTTCTGTGGGTACCTACTGTAGCTGCTTGTCTACCAGACTCTGTCAAAGTCTGAGGTGGCAACAGATAAATCGCATGTGAGCAGCAGATGCACAGAAAGGCTGCATCATCGTTTGATGAGGGCAAAATCTAGGATGGTGTGTGGGAAGGCAAAGAGGGGGAAGGAGGAACTGCAGCCACGAGGGAAGTAAATATGGTACACAGCTTTTGGGTTGAAAAGCTGGGTGCTGTGAGGAATCACGGTCTACTTTGCAAAGGGCTGCCAAGAAGCAGAGAGGCCAGGTGCAGTGTGTGGCAGACCAGTGCCGTTTTGCAGGGCCGGAGGATCAGGTCTGCTTTGCATTTTCCCGCTAAGGCAAGCCAGCTGTAAAGGCTGTGTAGCTTTTCTGTGGGCAGGGACAGTGTGAAAGCATCTCTGTATGAGTTTAGTCACTGGCACTGACCTGAATTCCCTCTTTTGTAGGCACCAAATCTGATCTTCCTGGCTGTGAGTCCAGAAGAGAAGGAGTCCTGGATTAACGCCCTCAACTCTGCAATCACGCGTGCTAAAAACCGCATCTTAGATGAGGTGAGCAGGACTCTGAGGGCCGGACCCAGGCTCCGCTGTCTCAACTTCAATCATGGGTGAAGATTTTGAACTGCTGGAGACAGCAGCAACCCCCTCCTACCCTCTCCATTTCCTATTTAAAAGGAGCGCAAAGCCATTGGGGTTTTACGGATCGCATTCAAACACAACCACCAACACCTATAGAGTGGGCTCTTCCAAAGGTTTGGGATAATTTGATCCTCCCAGCCTTGGGATTAATATGCAGCACCGATTGCAAAGCAATGGCAAGGGGCAGCTGCCAAGGCCCTGTCCCCTCCCTGGCACACCTGGCCCCAGGGAGATGCCTTCAGTTTGGAGCCCAGCCTTGCCTCGCACAGGGATGGTGGGATTGTTTGGAATGCTTTCCCAGGGCTTTGGAGAGTTTTTCCTTGCTGCTGCTGGGTAAGCATGCAGCGTGCTGTTGTTTGCAAAGGAGCTTTAACTAGTGGAACTGAATTAAGGAATTAACTGAAAACCAATATGGTCCCACGCTATCTTCAGAGCACCCTAATAGCACGGCACCATCTGTCAACCCCCCTCAGTCCATCTTCTTCCTGCCAAGCCCTCCCCTCTTGATCGCCATCTCCAAGGGACAGGTCCATTCCCACTCCTTTGGCTGAAGGACAGGGACTTACAGGGCATTTAAACTCTGCGGATCCTTTCCTACTGTTCCGGGGTCAAACCAGGAATGTTTAATCCTGCCTTCTCAGCACTGTGTGGCATATATATTTCTGTCAAAAGTCAGGCTCTCCATTTAGTGAAAAAAGAGGGGACAACTAGAGAGATGAGGCATCAGTGGACTGGGACAGCAATAGGAGGACCTTGGAACGGTAGAGCCAGGGTGAGAACATGTCCACGCAAAGCGTGACTAACGTAGCTCCTACCGCTTCCAAAGTGGCAGCATTACTCCTGCATGAAACTCCCAAAGTAACTACCACAATTATGCAAAGCAGCTTCTACTAGAAAAAAAAGAACAAAGCAACATCAGTTCAGGCTCCTCCTGGAGACAAAGTGTACGCCTACAGCCACAGCTGAGCTGACAGAGGCCAGGTTTAGATCACTATGAGCATTCCCACATAGTTTCTTCCAGTGTGAATGATAACTACCTTGAGAAGGCTTTGCCCCTCGCTACCAGGGCTCCAGTCTGAAAGAGCATTTCAACGCTGTCTCCCATTAATGCTTCATGACAACTATTCTTCAGTTTAGATCTCAGATCTATCTCATCCACATTCAACTTACCGCAATACAGGCGGCCCACTGCTGTGATGCTGTTTGTTCTCGTGGATGGCAACGCAAAACCCTGTAGTGAAGGAAAACGAAGGTCAGACCATAGGAAAAGCTGCAGAGCAGAAAGCAGCGTAGCAAACAATGGTATAGATTGCTTCAAGGAGTGTCTGTCACTGAAATCTTTACAAACAGATTCGCAGATAATTGTCAGGAAAGGCTTAAGTAGATCTGATCCCATCAAGGCACAGACTAGGGCAACACTAAGACTCTTGGAAGGCTGGATTCCCACACCCCGCTCCCTGCTGGCCCTGCCTGCAAATCTCCTTCTGTGCGTCCTTGTAAGCACGCAGATCAGCGAGTCCCACCTACAGGTCTTGGACCAGAGCTGGCCCTTGGGACACCAGGCGGTCAGGCTGTGCTCCCACAGGCAACTCTGGCACAGCTCGACAGCCAGAGGACCCCAGCACGTCGGGGATGCATTGCCTTCCTCATTCCAGCTCAGGTTTGGTTCCGGTGGTGAGCACAGCTCTCCTCCTGGTCAGCAAACATTGGCACTACAGAATTGCAAACTCCATATCCGAGTGCAGGATTCACTGTTTGCAACCCAAGCTTTGTCCTGCCTGACAGCCGTTAGCAAAGGATCCTGGCCCAGAGGTACGTGGGAGAAGTTCACCCTCAGCATATGGCCAGGTCACAAGAGAAAGGGAATCCTGCAGGAATAAATGATCTGCCATGGTGCATCTGGCTGATTGCAGCTACAGAAACTAGGAAAGGCTCACATTTCCTGTGCTCCCAGACACTCACTAGCCTTTGTCACCACTTTAGGTTACTGTGGAAGAGGACAGCTACCTCGCCCACCCAACACGTGACAGAGCAAAAATACAGCACTCCCGACGCCCTCCAACACGGGGACATCTGATGGCTGTGGTACGTATAACAAATTCCAGAGACCCGCTTATGTGAAACTCCCTGGCAACTATTTAATTTATAAGCAAATGCAAGAAGACCTGGTGTTTGAGCTCTATCCTGAACTGAAAATTGTCATAAGACCCCAGGCTGTACTGGGTTGTCAGATCTAGTCCTCCATTCTCATAGATCATTGCATTGTGCAAACTCTTTTTGCAAAGTGGGAGCTTGCCATCACTGACACCCGCTTTCCGGATGCTGGAAATGAAATGCTCCTTCAGGTTCCTGACGGAGAGTAGCCATACAGCTGGGGAACTCAGCTGTGGGTTAGAACAGACACTCAGAAGTAGCGTGCAGCCGTGCCTGTTCCCATGATGACACAGCTCTTCTTTGTCTGCTTCTTCAGGCATCTACCTCAACCTCTGATGGCATGCTGACACTCGACCTGATCCAGGAGGAAGACGCCTCTCCAGAGGATCACAGCACCTGCGAAGAGAGTTTCCGGGTGGATCTGGATAAGTCAGTGGCACATCTTACTGCTGGACGGCGCCGGTCGGATTCGGAGAACGTCAAGTCGTCAGAGAAAGGCCGGACGGGGAGCCTCCCAAGACGGGAGGTGACCTCATGGGACAGATCTGGGCAGCGCAATGACTCCTTTGACAAAGGGACCATGTACACACCACAGGTCCCCAAAAAGCTCTCGCACTCAGAAAAGAATAAATGTGCCTCCATGGAAGAAATTCTGTCTCGACGGGACTCTTCCACGCACCGGGCGGTGCTGAGGAGGGGGCTGGAGGCTCAGTTTGCCTCAGCAGAACCAGAGCAGCTGTCCCGGATACAAGAACTGGTTGCACTGAAACTGGAAAAAACTCAGGAACTGCTGACAGAGGTGAAGGGCTATGGGGAAGGCAAGAGAAAGACCAAGGATTCCAACACCAGCACCACCACCACCACCTCTTCTTCCTCATCATCTTCCAAGTCGGACTCTGAAAGGATCCTGCAGGAATCGGAGAGGTTGCTGGGGGAGGCTTCCTCCACCTGGAGCCAAGCCAAGAGGGTGTTGCAGGAGATCAAAGAGTTGAGGGACCTGTACAAACAGTTTGAACTGCAGCAGTCGGACTCAAAACCCAAACAGAGCTCACAGTCTCAGTACAGGAAGAGCATGATGTGAAGGCAAGCCTTGGGATTGGGAGGGAGGGCCAAGGGAGGGCGGCCATTTGGTCTTTTTTTTTTTATTATTATTATTATTTACAGTGTTCAAAAGAGTGAAAAGGTGCCTGTTCTCACCCAAATTTGCTTCTCAGAGCTTGAACCCTTCCTTTCCTCCATCACGTCCCCTTGCGAAACAACCCTGTGTTCCAATAAATTCAGTTACAGTTTATACCTCCTTTTTCAAAAAGCACCCTTTGCACCACAGGCCCCCAACTTCTGTCGTGCTTGGAGGATGGAAGAAAGCATCGCTTCCTAGAAAATGCCCCTGCATGCCTGGAGCAGTACGTGCATAACAACGGGGACAGATGCTCTTGTGCTGTACAAGCCCTGGCTTTGCTGCTCTAACGTCTGAGCTGTACCCTGCATTACAGCTCCTTGACCAAGAGTCTCGTCTTGTTCCCTCACTGTCCTCTTGGAAATAAAGGACAAAAAAAAAAAAAA
>VXBL01009788.1:103741-142872 GCA_013400195.1 Aramus guarauna
AAAAAAAAAAGGTGTCCGTCCCAGCCAATGCTTGGAAGTCCCCATTATCCAGGAACTGTCTTGAAGATGCTTGGAAGCTCAGGCTGACCTCAAGTTTTAGGCGAGTTGTGAGAGGCGCTCGCTGGACTGCAGCTAGCGGGGTTCTGTCCTGGCACAGGTCCCTTTTGTGAACTCCTGGGGTCGGCAGCTGTTATTCTTGTGGTACATATACAGCCCTCCGGAAGGAGGGCAACAGGTATGCAATCTGTGTTCAAACTAATCCTGTCTGTCCGTTGATGCTTTACAGAACCCCCTTGGCGCTGTGCAATGGGAGTTAGCAGCTATATGTCTTCCTTTCTGTGCAAATAGAGGATCAAAGCCTTGAATCTAACAGACAGCCCATATGGGTTGTTTGGGAGGGTTGTTTTCTGGCTTTTTAATTTTCTTTTTTTTTTTTTCCTTTTCTTTGAGCTGAGGGGAAATGGAAAAATCAGGGTTGCGTACAGGTGGCAGCCGGAAACCAAGAGCCAAAAGTAGTTTTTGTAGGTTTGATTCTGTTCTCTCATGCATGCATGGGCTCAGTTTCTGCCGGTTGGACTGCAACAGATAGTTCTTGTTGCTCCCCTAAGATCAGAATCAGGCCTACTGAAATGAAAGCTGAGCCTGTAAGAGAGCTCAGATACCCTCATCTTGGTGATGCCAAGCACTTTGCTAAATAGGTGGCTCAGTTTTCACGCCTTTAAGCAGAAAGACAAGAAAGGAGGATGTTAAAATGTCTCACAGGGCTTAAAGTACACCAATGTGGTAACATCCAACTGTTACTTTTTTTTTTCAAAAAAGGAAACCTAATTCCCCTACCTACATTGCAAATAATCCATGAAAATATTAAAACCAACAGAGTTATTTCCCTGTTGCAGTTGGTGTTGTCTATTTTCTTTTAATGCTTGACCTCCCTTGGAAAGGAGGTTGGTTACTGGCACTTGTGTCTGGTCAGCTTTAAGTATTCAGGCTCACATTGCCGATGTATAGTTGCCAGTGCTGCAAAGAAAGCATTTCTGTTTTTAATTAGTCCTTCTCCCACTTTCCTGTTAGAATTACTGGTAGAATTATCACCGAAGACCCCTTGCAACAATCTTTTACTTGCTCCTGACTCTAGCACAGCTCTTTGCCCGCTCTTAAAGGACACTCATTCACCTAAGCTCTCGTCACAGAGCTGCATGCTACAGCTGTCCTGGGGTATCCATGTCACCCTTCTGGCATTTTTGTTCTTTTCAGGTTTTTTTCTTACCTTTTTCTATGGCTTGAAGGATCTGTTTGGATGCATCAGAGGAAAAAACATAATCCCTAAAAGAGATTAAAAAAGAATGCATGTCAGCCACCCTGATAAAACCCTTCCCACTCAGCTCTTTGATTGAGAGAACAAGAAAAATATGCAAATATTTTCCAGATGTGACATCCAGCATTCAAATTAGCCTTGTTTTCATAATAAGAAAGCTAGTCTAAAAACCTGGAGGTCTGAATTGCACTCGATTGGGATGGATGTGTGTTGTGAGTGGCCTACTGGACTGATGTCAAAATGTAAGTGTGAAAATACACCTGATCCTGGCTGTATAGGGGCCATTAAATGCTCTCGACTCTTTCTTAAGCAATGAAGTAATAAAAAAATTGGCTGATTAAGAGGGTCAAGACAGTACTAGAGGCAGGGGTGAGTCATCGAGCCATCACCCACAAGAGGTGACTGGGTTTTGTTAGGTAACCAAGAGCATCTTTATTTCACTGCTGCCTCTGCAGGACTGTGGAACTGAATCACATCTGATGTCTGGACACAGCGTTGCCGTCTTTAGGTCTCTGCTGTCCAGAGAAAAGAGACGCATTACACACTTGTCGGAGCTGGGCAGAAATAAAGGACCATTTCTGCTCTTCAGACCGACCCATGCAAACCTTTTTGTTTTGTTAACTAGAACAAGATTTGGAGGAAATGATGGAGCTGACTTAGGAAGTTAGGGGAAAAAAAACCTACTTCCAACCTCGGAAGAATTGCAGTTCTCATCCTACCAAAACCCAGGAGGCAATTTCCTAGTTCTAGTTTGCAAACCCAAAGGGCCGAGTTCGATGGGGTTCTGGGTGCAGCATTTCCCTTCGGACGGTGGAGCGCTGCCTGGGTACTGAGCCACGGTGCGACAGTAGGAGTGGTGGTGGCTTTTCTGCTCCCAGGGCTGTGATCTTGCCCTAGAAGATGGCCAGCTCTCCCACTGTTCGTGTCTGACCCCAAGCTCTTCTTCTCCACTCTTACAAAGACTTACTGTTTCTAAAATTGATTGGAAATTTTCTTTCAGAATATGTTCCCCTTTAGAAAGCATCATTGCTGACGGGGCCCAGGGAAAGGCAACAACTAAGGAATAAAAAACCCCATGAGTTTTCAGAGTAGAAAACCTATATTTTTCACTTGGGAATATTTTTATATAATACAAAATGTGAATAATTTTTCCTTAAAAATCTCTCCAAGACAAAATAAAACATTTTGTTTTACCAACTGCCCCACCCCTTCGAGAAGCCCGACGCTTTTTTCCACAGGCAATTTTTACATTGTTTTCATTCAAAACAAAATTAAACTCAAATTGTAGAATCCTTCACACGACAGAAATGCCAGGCTCCAACCGGGTCTGATTACCAAGCTGTGAAAATGTCAGCCCCGGGCTCAGCCTCCGTGCTGCCGAGCGCTGTAAATTACTGGGTCACGGGCACGAGACCCAGGCACGCACCAGAGCCAGAGCAGAGGGTTCTGCGTATTATTAACTCCTTCACGAAAATATCTATAAACTCATTCCTACCTTAGGAACCTCTGACTCTGACTGAGCCATTGCACAAATCGAAAGGATGGAAATCTCTCTCCCCCCTTCTCCTGCATGGGCTATAATTCTGCCCTCTTTTTATTCTTTTTTTTTTTAATTTATTTTAAATTTTGCAAAGTTCTCCCCTCTGTCAATCCCGCTGCTGGGATTAGAGACAAAAAGCCAATTACGTGCAAGAATGGCATGTGTATGGAAAACATGCCAGTCACGTTAGTGCTGCTGTTTCTTCCCTTCTTGAGCACGGCTTCCTGCGTGGAGAACCGACAGGGAAGCTGGGCTGGGGCTGCCGGAGGGGAACTTTCCCGAGGGCAGGGAGAAGTGGGTTGAGTCCGTTTCCTCCCACCCAGCGGGTCCAGTTCATTGACAGATCACAGTTAGCGACAGTTTATTCTCTATTTAGCCATTTAAATGGCTAGGGAAGGCACTGAACGCACAGCAATTCTCACCCTTATTTTCTTTTACTGAACCGCATTTGAAAGGACTGAGTAGAAATTTTGCTTTTTTAAAAAAGAATCCCACCCCTACAAACTGCAATAATAAAAATGATTCAGCCGCAATTGCAGTGATTCTCTCTAGTCTCTTCTCAGCACGCCTACGCCAAGGAAGCCATTCACGCCAGGGAGGGTGGGCTGCGGGGGGAACCTCCTTCCAGCCCAGCTTGCTACTGCCCTGGGGGGGTCCTTGCATCAGGGGATGGGAAAGAATATCGGATGCTTTGATAAAAAGGGATCGTCCTCGTGAATGGATTTGCAGTCTGTCTACTAAGTCATGGAAGGACGGGAATTGTCCTTGAATTGCCACTGGAAACTTTGAAAAGGATTCCAGCGGAATTTTTGGAGAGTCGTGGGGTTCAGGAGCTTGCTTGAGTTTATTCTCATGGAAGCCACTCAAACAGAAAACATGCCTGAACACTCAAGTGCTTCACCACAGCCAAGAAGAAGGGTCTGCTGTTCTCTAAGGCCTGGCTTGCGGCTGCCCTGGACATAATTCAGATGGTCCCAAGGCAGAAATTCCTCCACGGTACGGAAAATTTGAGCTTCAGTCCTGCAGGC
This sequence comes from Aramus guarauna, assembly GCA_013400195.1. Classification (NCBI taxonomy): domain Eukaryota; kingdom Metazoa; phylum Chordata; class Aves; order Gruiformes; family Aramidae; genus Aramus; species Aramus guarauna. The sequence goes on from VXBL01009788.1 coordinate 107,625, forward strand.
TGACAGGAAGATTACACTTTGCCACCTGAGACGACCTCCCAGTCATCTCCAAGACATGAAGCTCAAGTGCTGTAGTAGTAATCTCAGCTCCCAAACTCTCTGGGAGCGTTGCTGTTGTCGTCAAAAAGCCCCTCAGAACTGGTCTGGATGTTGGACAGCAATTTTTCAGGAAGATCAGATGTTTACATGTGAATAAAACAAAGTTGAAGATGAAGAGTTTCTTTATACCCAGTCTCTACACAGCAGTTCGAAGGGCAGAACCCACCTGGAAGCTGAGAGCCTTTGTATTTTGCTTTCACGCCTAGCTGGTGCTTAAACCTTTCCCTCCCGTCTCCTTTCCTCTGGCTGCACGTGCCCCGGCCTCTCCGCAGAGGAACTGTCGCCGCGGATGGCCGTGTCTGCCTGCGCCCAGGGGCACCCTTCACCTGGCTGCACCGCGGCACCCGGCGGGCAGCTATGCCAAGGATAAATCACTAGGCACGGCGGCTCAGCGGGCACACCCCATGCGAGTGTACGCTTGGGATGCTTCACAGCACAGCAAGGAAAAAAAAATTTGCAAGGGGAACAAGCAGCGTCAAACGCGAGCGAGTAATTTTTTCTAAAAGCAGCTCAAGAATTTGAAGAGCAAGATCCCTTTTTGCTTCACGCACCGCATGCCTGAGCCCAGAGGCAATCTCAAAGCTGAAGAAAGCCTGTCCTCCAAGGACCGAGCTTGACACAACCCCACGAAGGGCAGGCAGATGGCCCCGGCCGTGCTGAGCACAGCACTGCGGCAGCCCCAGGAGCTGTCAGGCTGGCTTGCAAGGGAACACGCATCTGCGATAGGGAGGGGGGTCAGGGCTTTCCGACCCAGTCTATTTGCAGCACCCATGTTTGGTATCATTGAAAGGACGAGAACGAAAAGCTTCGATTCTCTGTATGTTGAAGAGCTGACGCATAAATCAGAGCAAGCTGAATGGCTGAAGTAGTTGGTGCAAGAACAGCTATAAATGTAAAATAGGAATTGGTATCATAGAAGTGCTGACTGTGGTTTGACTTCTGTGTGTGCCTGGGGGAGGCGGGGGCTGTGCTGTCTGCCTAAAACAGAAGTCAGGGATTAAGGTGTTGAGCTGTGTAGAGAATTGAAACTCCCTCTCACAAAGGAAGTTTCCAGACTGCTTGTATTCCAGAAAATCATTCCCAACTTCTCCTTCAGGGACATTTCCAAAAGCCTTTCATTTTGATTTCTGACTTTCTTCCCTTCCAGCTGTCATCTACAGTATTATGCAAATGTTTACAATGAAAAACATTAACAATGAAATGGCAAATCCACTCGGAGCACTGAGCACTTCAGCGCTCTCGGAACTACTCCCTTCCTCCTCCTCAGTCTTCCCCTGCGAAGCCCACCAGCTGAGCAGCACACCTGGGTCTGGGAGGAACCCCGGATTTTCATGGAACTGGTCCCCCGAGCCACGTCCCAGTGAAAAGGAAGACGCCTGCTTGCTCGCTCCTCTCCTTCACACTCTCCATCATTTCTATCGCAGTTTGCGTTTGCAGTTCAGCAGCTCCTGGTTTCCAAAGCTCCTCCGGTCTCATTCTCTGCTCAGAAGGGTGATAAGAGAGCAGGAGCTGTGTGATTAACCAGGGGCTCTCACTTCGCATAGCTGCAAGATGCTCGTCAAGGTCAGGTTTTGTCGAACACCCCTTACAACCCCTACCCACACGACCTTACCCTGAGCTCTCTGTCTGGCATCAGACAGGCAGAAAGAGCGAGGTTATGCTGTGCAGAGATATCGCCAGGTCCCAAAGGCAGAGTGCTCGTCCCCACTGCTCTGCAGCCCGACACACCGCTGGGTTCAGCGGCTCCCAGGCCTGGGGCGAGTTTAGAGAAACAACCGGCACAGTGGGCACGCTGTTAGGACAAAGCCACGGGCCCTTCCCTACCTGCCAGTTCTGACTGCACCTAGATGACAAAAGCGTATCCCTTGCGTCGATACTGTCATTGTGTCTGGTGTTCAAGCATTCGGGGTCTAGAGGAGAGCGGGGGATTCTTTAGTTGGGTAACAACTTCATTTTGACTTCACTTGGCACAGGGCACAGCACACGGCAGAGTGGAAGCTGTTTCCTGAAGCACCCCTGCCACATACTTGTTTCTCGGGTGTTAAAACTTTAAGCATTAGTTAAGACTTGACAAATCCCCCTCCCCAAATCCTTCTTTCTGCACGGCTGTAATGTACTAAGGAACCTGCCCTTGATCCGGCTCTGGAATATTTTTTAATTTAAAATTTAAAAGCTTGTACCTGCCCACCTGCTTTCTCAATAGGAAACAACTTTCCTTGATTCCATTGCAGGAAAACAGTTCACAGGTCCCCTGACCCTCCCAAAAATGTCAGAAAGCCCCCTTAAAGAACACTTCCTCCCAATTTATACGTGGTACTGGAGGACAGGGGACCCCAGTGCCTGGCGAGAGACCCTCAGCAGAGCTCTGCTCACAGGGATTTGCATCCCAAGCTCCCCGCTGCCTGCTCACACACCAGCATGCCAATACCGGGCAGGCAGTAAATAAACAAGGCACCAGCCTTTCTCCTGCTTTCCCTCAGGGCCCTGTCAGATTGTTTCAGCCACATACTCCTAGAAACTCGAAGGTTACATATTTCTGGGAATTTCACTTCTCCTCCACATCTGGGCCCCCAGAGGTGAAGACATCGACCATCCAACCGACCGGCTCCTCCCTACCCACCACACTGGGGCTGAATTTCCATCGGCAAAGCTGGGAAGAAGCTTAGGGCCCCCTGTCCTCCCCTCAGAATAAATAACAAATGGTTTCCAGAGGACTGGGAGCTATTTGTGTCTGAGCTGCAAGAACCCATTGCGAACAAAAGGCCCCAGACCGAAGAATGACTGTGATGTAAATGAAGCAAAGCTGGGGGTGATGGGGTGGGAAAAGAGGAGGGTTAGAGACAATTATACGAGTCTTTAAAAAACAAGCAGGGAACAGCCCAGACAAGTGTGCTCTAGGGGACTGTGCTGAGCTTGTGCATGTAGGAAGGATGGGAGAGGGAAGGGAGGAATGCTGTTCCTGCCATCATTACATCTTTTTTCTGTTAAAGAAACTGAGTGGAGGGCAGGAGGAGCAGAAAAACCAGCTGTGGGATGAGAAGCTCCCAGGCTCTCACCTCCTTCACCGATACGACAGATCTGAGAGTGTGCTTAAGCATTTGACTGAATCTGGCTCCTCTAGCAGAGCCCACGGATTTGCTCCCCATGCTGCAACAGGGTGGGTGTGATGCCGAAGCGTCAGGGCTTTGTGTCACAGCCAGCCCATCTGATAATCCAGGCCAATTCCTGGCCCTTCTGGCAAAAGCAAAGGATCTCAGGGACTCAAGAGTTTTAGTTATTTGCTGGAAGGTTTGTTTGTGACATGTTGACCTGCCAACCCAGTCCTCATCAAAACACCAAAAGCTCCAGAAGCTGCTCTGCTACGCCAGATAATTAACAGCCATGAACGGCCCGGAGTTGCACCGACTTCCACAGAGCCGCGTTAACTTATCAACCATAAAACTTGTAGGAATATGAGCAAGGGGACCACTGGCAAGACTGATGCTGGGGTCAGGCAGTTGTACACCTGAAGGATGCTACAACACTTGCAAGCCATGCTGAGAAACTTGCTAGGCTGTAGCAGCTCTGCCCACCTTGGAAATCCCTGCTGTGCAAGGAGCTCACTGACCCCAGGGTTCTGTCTCCCGTTTTACTTGGAAATCCAAAGAGCCTCTACACTGAGCTTTGATTCATCACCCAGCAAAGACCAGCTCCAGGAGTGACTTGATCTTCAAAGCACAAGGAAGCGTAGATATTAGAGAATGGTTCAAAGTCCATTTAATCAGAATTCCCCAAGATAAACCTTTATGTCTGCTTTGCTATGTGAGAAAGGAACATTCTCTTCTTTCACTTTTCTGTATCCAATAATCAAAGGAATCAAATCATTTGCACACCAACACAGTGAATGGAAATCTGGCCCCGAACTTTATGAAAACTCATGTCTAACGAGCCAAGTGGGTTTATCCCCTAACGAGTCATGGCTCAGCAAAAAAAGAGTTTTCAAAAAAGTCAGAAGGGAATGGAAGGTCCCTCCCTTCTCTGAGAATGCCTACATGGTTCAGGAATATAAATGCCATTGAAAGTCAGGTCAATCAGGAAGGGATTCATTTTGCCTACCGTTAGTCATTGAGCTTCCTTCCCCAGAAATGGGATCTCCAGCAGATCTAAACTATTTTAGGTGCTTATCTTAGGATGAACACATCACCTTCTACAGGTACTGATTTCTTTCCATTGACTGTATGCAAGCCCAAAGAGTTAAAAGCTGGAGGAGATAATTCTTGTCCATAAGCAGAACATCATGTCATATCTCTAACTCATTCAAACTCCTTGGAAAGCCTTGGTTTCTTTATTTATTGTACAAAGGGGCTTTGAAGGTGCTATTTTTTGCTGCAATTGCTCAAAAGAATATTTACAACCATGAAACTGATTTTATTGTTGCTTGACGTATCAATTCTTTTCCTCTTTGACTTGTATTTCAGGTTCTCCTTTCCTCTTCTTTGAAAGGGGATTTGGGAGGGGGGGAATTGAATGGGTTGTTGCTTTTGGAAAAAAATCTGCACTGATTTTTATGTAAATTAAACCTTTCATATGTACAGACTTTGGGACATTGTTCCAGTTTGCTGCAGCTCTGTTTATTTTGATTGATTTTAAGGTCGTGATGAAAAGATTTTTTTTAATTAAAGGAAAATTTAAATAAAAATAAAAATAAAAGCAGTCTTTCCTAACGGGTTTTGCATAACTAGAATCAAGTGATGTTTCCAGGACTGATACCAAGCACTTTTTCATGCTGATGAACTGGATTGCTCCAGAAGAAAACCAGTCTTTTGCCATGGAAGGGCGATGCTCCCGCCCCAGGGAGGTGGATGGCAGCAGTACAAACCAGTGTGTGTCACTGTTTACATGAGGTAAGGGCAGCGATCACCATTCCCTGGTAACGCTGCAACAGCATTGCCAGCAAGCTCAGGCAAATCACCCCCTTACTATTTTATTTATTAAGCTGGGAAAGGCATTTAGTTTCAATTTTAAAGTACCGAACCACTTGAGAATCACGTGACCTCTTGCAACCCAGGCAGCGCCAACAAGATGCTGGTGTCCCCAGTGACTTTCCTCGTGTTTCAGAAAGCTTATTGCAGTGCTGCTATGAGTTGAAGACTTTAAAAAAAGCCAGTGCAAGCTGCGTTTCCTGCTGAAAACCAGCAGAACAGCTGAAAGGTCACCACCAACAGCTGGTAATGCTGCAGTACCTGGTACGCCCAAGCTGCCCTGCCTGGCCTTTCAGCCAGGATTCAGTAAGATTCTGAATTTTTTAAGAAACACCGTGTTTTGGGGACTGGGAGAAGAGAAGCAGATCACAAGGGAGATTACTAGAGGGCAGACAGCAGTGAGCAGCTCAGCCAGGACTTTGAGTATTTCCTCCCCAAACCTTCGCTGTTAACTGAAAGCTGGTTTAGGCTGGAAGAAGGGAGTGAGGTCCTGTCACATCCAGGTCACTGTCAAAGCCTCCTCTAATGAGGAGTAAGAAGGGAGAGGTCTTAACTTGGGTAAATTTAGGGCTCGCTGTAGTTGAGGAAGGTCCAGTCTGCAGCATTAACTCCCTGCAGCATTTTTATTTCATGTAGGCTGCCAGAGAGTCATTGGATCCTACAGCACCACTGGCTTCATCTTTTACACCACAAGCTCAAGCCCTGGACATCTTACAGCTCTTAGAATTACAGTTCCCTCCTACCTGTTTCCTTAAAATACGCAATAACATGCCGCACCCAGCAGTATGAGAATAAAGGCAACGCAGGAGGGGCAGGACAGGAGGCAGGAGACACCACAAACTCACGCACCGTACAGCTCTGAGTTGAGAGCTCTGCCTGTATTTGCCAGAGATTTTCACTTATCAATTCCTGTATCAGATTAAATAACCTGGGCTTGAATCTGAACCTTCTGTGGCAGGATATTTCTCTTTACCGGGGTCAATAAAATCACTCTGTTGGTAACAAAGGACAAGGTTTGTTCTCTGCGACCTCTTCAACAGCAACTGGTAGTTTGCAGAAAGAAAACGTACAGGCTGTTTTCACCATAACAGTGATCCAAGCAGAGATAGGAAGAACAGGTTGGAAAAATAGATTTAAAATACACAAAACTGCATTAAGCTCTTCCATGGTTTCCACGATTTCTAGGCTTGCTTTTAAAGCCTAAGAAATGTCCTATTTTTTGGTTCATATTTTAGTAACCTCACCTGCATATGCCAAGTCTTACAGACTGGTTTCAAAAAAATCACCCTCTTACAGAGAATAAAAAATTGAGCAGCTGTAGGAGTTGGCCTATAGGATTTCCACCCCCAATGATGGATTTGCAAACCCTCTTCTCAATTTATAAATCTGAGCCTAGTTTTATTAACCCTGTTGCAGATTTACAGATCCTATTAGAGATTTACAAATCACACTGACCTACCCTAAAGGAAAAATCCTGATTTATAAACCCACGTGTTCTGCTTAGGCAACAAGGCCCTGTCACGATAAATAACCAGCTGTATAAACTTGTTCCCATTTTTTTTTTTAATCTCAGTCTGAGCTGTCTGTTGTGATGATGCAGAGTCTGATGAAGAAGGAGGTCTCCACAGGGAATTTTTCTCCCCAGAGAAGTCCAGATATTGCAAAAATATTTGATAACTAGCCAGACAGATACATGCATCCATGCGTACGTAGATCTATTTGCTACTCTCAGTGTCGCATCATGGCCTCTCCCCGCTCCAGGACCTCAGGTACCTGCTACACCCGTTTGGCTCGAGCTGGGAGACAGCAGCAGCGAGTTTGGAATCTGGCGTGGCAGCAGGAACCACGCTCCAGGACACAAATTGCCAGGCCCTTCTGCAACGCACATCATCCCTGGGCCAAAACTAACCACAGAACAAAGGCGTCTGCAATGGGTCCGTTGCCGTTCAGTCGCCAGCTGTACAAAAAAGCTGCCTGATGCTTTGCAACAGGAAAACCTTAACAAGCACCGTGTTCAGGACTCATTTGGATAAGCCCTCAGAAATTCCAATGTTGTTCCAAGATATTTCATGAGTCTGAAAAACAGGTTGGATGGATTTTTCTGTGCTTCTTACATTAAGATAATCTGGAAAGACCTGAAGAAACAGCTCTCTCATTTTCCAAGGCTCTGTTTTGAGTCTCATGCAGATCTTAGAAAAGCAGAAGCAGTAACTTGAAAAATAACTGACAACTGTCTCTGCTGGATTAGTGAAGCAATAGAAATTACAAACCCTCTGAGATGAGGAGATAGGCTTAAAGGAAGAACTTTAAAGAGTCAATACGGAATTCTTTTTGCTTGCTGATGTCTCTAGCTTTTTGGGAATATCATTTAGTTGCATGACTCCAGGACCCTGATGATTTAAGAAAAACACCAAAAATGAAGGTTGTTGGCAAAGTGGAATATTGTTGCAACCCTTTTCTCCAGTTTCTAATCTTAATTTCTGACTGCTCCTGTGTTTGGTTTTTTTTTTCCCTGAAACCCATTCCTCAAACCTCTGCTTTCCCTCTTCTTGCCCTATAAATCACTTAGCTCCCCAAAGTATCTGTTTGTGGACGTTTCTTCTGATCTTTACTTCCCAGATAATCTCACCGTTCCAGTATCAGCCTCAGCTCCCCTTCCTGCCCTCATTCTTGCATCTGATCACCTCTCCTTACCCCTTGCTAGTTTTTTTCCACCTCTGTTTCTCTGCTCCCTCCTTGTTAGCCCCTTGGATGGTCCCCTGCCTTTGATGGCATTTCCAAAGACACTGGCATGTTGCAATGCACCCTAATGGAGCTTCAAAGCCAAAGAGAACACAGACATCGCTTTGTGCATCGCACACCGTTTTTGTGGGTCTATCCATGCGGGAATAACACTGCACAAAGAGGGCATGCTTTGCCAATGGAGGAGCAACAAGTCTGCCATTCCCAGAAAGGGCTGGCTGTCAATTATTTCGGCTCTGGAGACAAAAAAATGTATCATTATAAGAATAAAGAGCACCCTGGCAGAGCAGCACAGAGAAGAACAAATCTGAAGCCTGCTAATGGCCAAGAAATCTTGCTTATGCACAACCCTGCACAACTGGGCCTTGAAAACACATGCAAGGCGGGGAGAAGGGGGGTTGAGAAGGGGTGTTTCTCATTACACTTCAGGGAGATCAGATTGGGCCCTGGATTCTTAGTTAAGATGTAGGCAGAAGTGTCTCCTATAAAAATAGCTGCAATTTGCTTGACAAATGCTGATGAACATGTGAGTGTTGTTTTGCTTTGCTTGTCAGCTGCCGCTCTGCAGGCAGCGAGCTCGCTTCCCTTCACCCTCTCTGCCTGCTTCTCCTTCTCCCTCTCTGCAGCCGGTCCGCAGCACGCTCCAGCTCCCAGCCAAATAAGGAGAAGCAATGAGGAACCCCGGGTGCGTGCAGGCACCCGTGCACCCACCCAGCCGAGCAGCTGAGCCAAAGCGGCTTTTTTTGGTTATTTTCACGGCTCAAGGACAAGCAAACCCCCTTCTCCCCGGTAACACAAAACCAGTGGCTCTTCTCTATGAATCCTTAAAGATATTTCATTAACCAGCCCCCTCGTCACACAGAGAATCAGCCGGCCTCCTCTACCAGCCTTGGCCTACTCTCCAAAGCCTGTTGCATTTAAAGTTGTGAAACAATTCAGTTTTAGCAGCAACCCTCTACTCTGGTCCCACAGCAGGTCTGGAGCAAGGAGTGCTATACAGCATCAGGTGACACCCTTCCAGCTTTTAAACATGCATTTCAAAGCAGAGACCCTGGCAGAACAGGGCAGAACAGCAAGGTAGGAAGTTGGATTTTCAGCCTTGCGGTGCTTAGATCAGCAGTGAGTGGAAACTATCTTCATCTCATGACTTGTTCAGCCGTCAGCAAAGACAGGGGGTGGAGTACTGAAGACTTTTCACAAGCACTTTTGATGAAAAAAATTACAAAACGTGTATTTTCTGTTTATTATTCCACAGAAAAAAAAAGTTTGCCTTTGAAAATATTTCATTTTTTCAATGCTGCTGCAGTGCCTCAAGGGAGCTGTAGTTCATTTGCTTTGCAGTCCTCTCTTGTGCTGGGAGTCCCATGCAGCCTCTGTCCATTGCACTGGATCATGGTGGGTCTTTTTTGGAGATGGGAGACAGCCTCAGAGCTGTGGCTCATAAATAATTTTCACACTGACCTAATTTTTCTTGAGAAAAAACAAAGAAAACAAAACCTGCATATCTGAAAGTCTCATGGTGTTTTTTCTATCAGGATCCTCTTCCAGCACATGCATCACCTTCTCTTTCGACTTAGCAAGACTGGAGGGACAGAAGAAATCTGGTCTCCTGAGGTAAGAAAACATGATGGTTATGGTGAGAAATGTTGGTGGCCTGTTGGTCTCAGAGCGTCAAGGAGATGGGGACCCTCGTAGTCCCAGATCTTTGGTCTTTAATGGTTGTTTAGCTGAGGGCAAACGAACGATGAGGTAATCTGGTTACACACATTGTCAACTGACTTCCAGCACCAGCAGCAGGAGCTGCTGTGGTTGTCACAGCCCCAGGCAGATTGCGCTCCTACTAGCCTTTCCGCAAGAATTTTAATTGGGAGGGAAAATTAGGAAGGTGACAATCTCGCTTGCTCTACGGATGTTGAGAATGTCTGGCCACTCTTCTGGTGACACCTTGTTTGACACTGATGATCAAACACACGATCTCCCCATGGATCAGTTCATAGATCAGTTACAGCTGAAGCCAGTGCTGCTTATCCGCTGCTGTAACAGACTTGTACCCTCGGTGGAATTAACAGTCTGTCCCATGTCTTATTTTCATAGGGTGCTAACGCCCTTCAGAATCAATAACTCAAAGCAAGCATAACAGGCCAGATAAAGAGAGCAGCTGCAAAAATTTCTGAATTACTGCAAGGCTTCTTTAAACCAGAAGACGACTATTAAGAGGCTTTTGGTGGCTGTAAATAGAATTTACACATGGTCGGAGGCAACTTTTACACTGCTGGAGTGAGGTAAAGGACTTTGGTATAAAGAAGAAATATGCCTGTGGTGTTTAAATAGCAGTGGTCCACATCCTGGAATTGTATCTTACGAAAGCAGTCCACAGTAATAAAGTTTTGGTGGAGAAAGTTGTACTTCTCCAGCAGTTTCCAGTCTTGGAGCCTTCCACTGCATTAAGGGAGAAGGAAAAGAAAAGATAAGCCCCCAAACCCCAGAACGGAGCATAAACAATTGTGACTCATGCCAGAGGGTTCTCAGTCTGGTGAGGTGGGTGGATAAATACAGTTTTCTGACACAGCTGATAGTTCCTACTGCGCAGAAGTATTCCTTGGAGTTACTGATGAAGGAAACTGCAGAAGTTGGGGCTTTTTTTTCTCTAATAAGGCAAATGCCTTAAAAAGATAAGGCAAGATCTATTTCTGGAGCTCTGCAGAAGATGGAAAGCTATAGGCCCTCATATCCCAACTGTGATGGTAAAATATGGTTGAATAATTTGTTCAGCATACACTTCGAATAAAATCAATGGGATTAAAATGCACTCCATTACGTTATGGGAGCTGGGTGAATTTTTTTCCAGACATTTGTAACCCTTGTACTTAGGCTGGAGCAGAGGGTGGCCTGGAGCTACAATGCTCGCTTGCAGGACCATGTGCCTTATCAGTTCTACTCCCAATTAGTTTGACGTGGACTGTTGAACTTTTGCAATAACATGTTCCTCTGGAGATGCCCATTTTTCCATTGATCATAGAGGGGGTGTTGACAACTAGGTTAGGAACGTCGAGATGCAGTAAATTACCTGTTCAGAGAAGTGCCAGGGGTTTACTGCCTGTTAAGTGCATGTAAATGAGAGCTATCTGCCGTAGAGAAAAGCTCTCAACAGAACAGAATGCACTTACGCTGAACTCACTTATCATAACACTCCATTTTTCAGTAAATTTTGTGAAAATCTTAGACTGTTTTGAAAACTGTAGTGTATTGAGAAGACAGTTTTATTTCTGCAGATTTCCTGCTTTGAGGGAAGCTGCTGTATAGGAAAACCTACTTAAGCAGATAGGAGTATATTTATCTTGAATACCTCAAGTTTTTCTGCTTTGTTATCGAAACTTGTTTCTTACTAATGGAAAGCATGGTGCTTCTATCCTTGGAGTACTGGAGTATTGAAATCCTCATCCAAGTCCCAAGAGGGAGAGGAAAAAAAATAGAAAATAGTTTGACCTACATTCACAAGAATAATTATTGACTTAACAAGTTCCAACCAGTTTTTCAAATTAAAGCTCAGCAGGAGTAGACCCACTCCCCCCCCCCAAAAAAAAAAAAAAAAAAAGGAAAACCTCACTGTTATTATATGTCAAATGTATATGTGTGCAGCCCAGAAGATGGATGGCAAGATAATGCCAGCCAAGCAGGCTAGAGTCCTTCTTTGGAACCTACGTGAGCAGTGCTGGGACCAGAACTGTGCACCATTACCCCAAACTGCCCAGGAAGGGCTCGTTTAACACTTCCCTCTTGGGACTGTATGGACCAATGGAAGGCAGAAATCCAGCAGCTGTGGATTCAAGAGTTTCAGGATTATACCTACAAACGATCAGCAACAGAGATACTTCTTGTCCCTGAGATTAACATCTTAGAAAGAAAGGAGAAAAGGCCTTCAAATATCAATACTTTAGACTGGAGTTCAAAAGAAAGCAGCAAGAAAAAGCTGAAAAAGTAACATTTAGCATTTGTGCTCTGGGAACTCTTTCCTATATCCTACCAGAAGCTCTCAATGACATCAGCCTCTCCATTAGTGTCCCGAGTCCTCAGAAATCCACTGTTTCGCAGGTACTTTCTCTTTAAGGCTCCTTTCTGACTTCCAAGATTCTACCTGATCCCAAATCAAGACCTGGGACTATGATACAAAATATTATTGATAGATCTGATCCTGCCTTAGGCCAGACAGATGGATTGAATGATTTATTATGGCCTATTCCTAATTCTGATTCTCTAATGAATGAATTATAAGTGATTTTTAATAATAATCCCAGTTAATCAATATAGAGATGGCTTTTGTTCTAAACAGGCGTTTGTATCCCTAATCTTTCACCTCAAGAAAAAGATAACATACTTACAGATACTGGTTCAGGGAAGCTTCCCTGTTCGACACAGTACTTATACAGATGCTTAATTCATCATGGGCTTAAGTCCTTTCCTGAATTAGGGCTACCAAGAAGGAAACAGTATCATACTCCATGCAGAACTAATTAATCTCCTGATTATTTTGCCATTACTGGGCTCAGTTGTCAGTAGTGAGCTTGGGTGCTTCATTCCATGACAGGTGATTGAAAATGGCAGTGATTGGGTTAGGACCCGCATTTTTACTAACATTTTTATGTGCAAACGCAGGCAGGTTCATTTCTCCATCTAGAAAAAATGCTGCTCAGTGCTATTTATTTTTATACAATGACTGCCATGCAAAAGAGAGCAGAGGCAGAACAGCAGCTCACAACCAAGACAGACAGCAGTTAAGTGATAATGTGTGTCCATACGAACCACTACTGTAAAGAGTTGTTACTAAATGTCTGGGAAAGGTATGACACAAAAGCTAAGAGACCCACTGAACATTTTAAATACAGCCTCTAAAAAATAGTCAAGTGCTTAGAAAAGGCTTTTGAATGATAATGAGAATTTAAGATTCTACTGTATCACTTCTGGGGTACAAAGTGAGGGTTACTTAGGTAATGTCACTAAAATTAACGGCAAAGAAAGGGTTATTCCATTTAATCTTTTTTGAATACTAGGGCAGAACAGGTATTTTTTATTCCAAAAATTTCCACAGATCCACATATTTCACAGTTAATATTAGCTGGCCAAAGGTCTCCTCAATTAGCTTTTTGAGGACACTTGGTGTTAAGTTTTGTAGACTGGCTGTTTTGAACAATTTTTCCTACTTGCTGTTATCTGTTACTAATGAACTGGAAAACAGTGCCTCATCGTTGTATGATTCTGTCACATCATCCTTGGTTCTTTCCAAACTCCAGTGAGAAATATTTATTTAAAATTTCTGGCTTTTTCTGCATAATTATCAACAGTGTTAGTCTCTCCATCTATTAAAAGTCCTGGACTATTACTAGGATTTCTTTTCTCTAAATACATTTTTAAATATACCTTATTTTCCCCTTAAAAATTGCATCCAGGAATTTCTGTCTTAACTTTTTTCCTTCTGTATTTCATGCACTTCATAAAACTAACTCATCTTAATTGCTCTCAATCTCTCCATCTCCCCATTTCTATTTGTTACATATTGCTTTTTTGTTCTAATTGCTGCCTTTGCATTGAGTCTGTGCCAGATGGACTCTCTTGAAGGAGGAATTATGGCTCTTTGGCAACTTAATGCAGTCTTTTTACAGACTCATCCACATTGATTTGTGTCTTTCCATGTGAAATCTTTTGCTGTCAGTTTTGACTCATAGTTTCCTTCATCTTTGGGAAATCGGTCCTGTAGCAGTACATCACACGGTGCTGTGTTACTGGTTGGGACGGTCCTCTGCTTGCCTGTATTGAATGTCCCCGGACCACATCCCTAGCTAAACCACCTGCTTGGGTTGGCTGTGCCACTGGTGGTGGCCTTGTCACCTGTTTTCTCCCTTTCTCAGTTTCCTTCTCTGCTTTTATTCCCTGGAGGGGATCTGGGAGAATCCTAAGGGTTTTCTGCACCTCCTTTCCAAATTTGTTTTGGAGCACAAGTGGAAGTGGTTTTCCTCTGACTGCCAGGAAATGGCAGCTGGGATAAAAGATGATATTAGGGAAAGGAAACTGATGAAAAAGCAGATATAATACCCACACATACATGTATACATATATTTTATATGTATACTTTTACATATATATCCCCAAGTGATTCAGGAATAGCAGACACTAAAAGGGCTAGTGGAAACTGTAAGAAGAGATGTATTGACAAGCCTGGAAGCCTGGCTCCTGCCATCAAGTGTTTGTTTTCAGGAACTAGAACGCATGGTGTGAATTGTGCAGCGAGCATTCAGCACAAAGCAGTTGGCATTTCAAAAATGCTTCCGGTCCACCAGGGTGAAACCAAGCTCCAGAAACACAGCTCGGAGCCGTCAGCTTCTGAGTTATTAATTCCCTGGTAACTTTGCCCAAGAAACTTGATCTCCGTGTCCCAGTTTCCCCTGTCTGTATGAAGATAATAATCCCTCATCCACCTGTAAAAGGGATGCGGTGGGATTGATTAAGCAGCAGTCAATGCACAACACGTTCGTTTTCAAGGCACCGCCCGTTAACTAGCAGAGCTGTTCAAGGGAGTTACTAATAAGTCTCAGAGCATCCCTCCCCACTAGCACTAGTATTCCTTCCCTTCGTGTGAGGTCAGAGGTGGTGTTTTGACACTTCTGCTGTTTAACATGACATCTGGTATAGAAAAGGTTGAGAATTGCAGCTGCGAGTTGTACTTTTTGGAAATGTTTATATCAGCATGACACAAGAATGGGAAATAATCTGCTGTATTTTCAGACGTATCTATTTTGTTTGACTTTATAAAATGTCCCAGCGGGACTGAAAACTATAGTGAGCCTTTCACTGCATTAATTTTTAATTTTTTTAAGCAACTCTTTTGCTCTGTTTTGAAACAACTCCTCCCTGCTCAGAGGCAAGACAGTTTTTAAAAAAAGAAAATCTTTATAACGTTTCTGAATGTTTGGGAGAGGTCAGACAAGCCAGAGTTCAAAGTGCTGGAGACCAGCCCTTCCTGACACTAGTGGCTGGGGAGTTATGCATGCAAATGATTATCGCTTCTTCCAAAGCCCTTCCCTTCAGGCTGACAGAAAGGAGACATTTCATAGCTCTCTGGCTAGAATAAAGAGTTCATACATGCATGATAGGCAGACAGAGGGTATTATTCAGAGCCATAAGAATTAGTGGCTTACAGTCTGATATTGAGCAGTATGCAAAGGACTGGCATTAATTGGAACTATCCAGTAGAGATGTAGACATAATTATTTCAAGGACTAACTCCCAACAGATGGACTTAGTCATGGCAAACACATAGTGTAACTATCTAAAGAGGAAAAATGCAAATGCCCTAGGAGGGAATTATTATTTTGAAGGATGCAGGCAGCCTTTGGCTATTAGATGGCAGAATGATTCTTTCCATCCCTGGAGAGCCTAAAGAGTAGTATCTTTAGCATTTTTCTTCCAAAATCTGCTCACCTCGTGCTCTGCGCCTGCTAACCTCACAAGCCTAAGAGAACCAGCAAGGCGTCTTGACTGGTTGGAAGAAAATCAGCATGATGGTGATGATGGGTGCTGTGAGTACAAGCCATAGGACAGTGACTTCCTCTGAGATTCCTCATGAGGCAGCTTATGGGGTGCTGAGATACAGTGACATAATTCAAACGCTTTTTAACATCAGCTGAAATCCGGTGGCTAACAGTTTTTTAACCAAGAATACCTTACTTTCCCCACTAAGCTGCTGATCCTTAAGCACATGCATAATTTTGGTGTCATCTAGTCCCCTAGCCTCATCACTTTTCGTCTGGATTGTTGGGTTCCCTCTTGCAAACAGGATACTCATGAACAGACATTACTCTGTGCTAAGAGTAGCCCTGCAGCTGCCCCTGCCTCCTGGGCAGACTGTGCGCTTCAGGCTGGCCTCTGCCCTCTGGAATGTGGGCTCCTACACGTCTTAATGTGTTTGGCAAGTTAGCTTGCTTCCCAAGGGACAGATCTTTGCAGAGAGCAAGGAATCCAATAGAACACACCAAACCTAACCCTAGCAGGCCAGCGGCAGGGGCTTTCCTTCAGCTCAGGCAAGCTCTCCCCAGCACTTCATTAGTGCCTATTGTTGTAATACCAAAAAAAGTCTCAGCAGGGAGGAAAATACTGAAAATGCTGAGTGTTGAGAGAGCCTGAATGTACGAGATGGAGAAGCAGCATTGCCTAAAGGTTAGAGCCAGTGACTGGGAGGCAAGCCTGGTTTCATTACTGTTTATGCTGCAACATAAGCAAGTCACTTGATTTCTTCAGAACAGCCTCCCACTTCCTGTGAGCCAAGTGTTCTTCCTTCCAACCCACTTGCTGCTATATATAATCTAAGCACTCTCTACCTTTTTTGCAGTCCAATCTGGGAGTCATGCTTCCCAGAAATCATGAGATTGCATTCAAAATCATGCAGGTCCTTGGAAAAGCATGGGTTGAATGCCCACTCTTGGCTGCTTGCTTTCTGATCCTTTCTGATAGGTCACAGGGTCATTTTATTTTATTTTATTTTATTTTTAATGTCTGTTGGCAGGAAAGCAAAACGGTAGAGTTCTATAAACAAGAAGCCTGTTCATAAAAATAACATTTGGCCTCTGTATGTCAAATACATCATTAGGAAAATCAGTTTATCCTTCTCCTTGTTCAAGTAAGCTAAGCAAATTTGCCTTCTGCCATCTGCTTCCTCCCTACTTTCAGTGAAGAGTTAACCTGCCAGCTAGTCAACAAGAGGCAAAATCACAGACAAATCTGACTGTGTGCTATCGGGAAAATAATGGTTTGTAGCAGCAGCCTCCTCATCTATTATGTAATAGCAAAGTTAATTTCTCTAGGAATTTTGTCTTGAACAGAGATCTGTCATCAGGTATAAACCCTGCCTATTGATCACTGCAGGGATTGCAGCCACTTCTGGAATGAAACCAGGCGGCTCTTCGATACCACACAGCACATCATACACTGGTGAAGGATGGACAGATGCTGTCTCTCTTTAGCAAACTGACTGGGATTCAGGGAACTGGATCAACTAGTTGAGTTGTCATATTTCCCCGGCCAAACCAGGAACACCAATCCTTTGTTTCCCAGGACAAGAACAAAAAAGAAAGACATAATCAGTTGGAACTGGAGGAGGACTATTGCTGAACCAGACTCAGCAGCTTCCTCCATGACACAATGCTTCTGTCTGCATCTTGACTGACTTTTGTGGATACCCGGATTAATTACAAACAGCTCCTGATTTGCTCTCAGCTATTACTGGGGTATCTTTCCCATGATCCCTGCTTTCTTATTTCTTCATCTACTGACCTGTCCATCTTTTTTTGTTGGCCTCCATTACACTGTATCTGACCCTTTGCATTTTTCATCTGGAGTCCGATTTTCTTATAATCCATCTTTTTAACCAAAGAAAGTATTATCTTCTGGTATGCATGGGTAATTCTGCAATGTTTGCCAACTAAAATCTGATTCACAGAACCAAAGAATCCATCACAGCAGATCCAGGTAGCTGGCACCTGAGAACTACTACTACTACTACCACCACTACTACTACTATAGTGCGCTGCTACTGAAAAAAATGGCAAAGAATGGGAAAATGTAGACAAACCAGCATAATTCCCAATACGATTTCAGCATAAGATGTTGTATTTATCTAGGATTTTCATATGAATTATGTGACTATTAAGCATTAACTTTTTTCTGAGTAAAAAAGTAGAAAAGATTGCTTTTTATTATGGGGAAAACTGAGTTGTAGAGCTGGGGAATATCTTACTTGGAATCATTAGCAAAGCCAGGGCAGAAAGAGCACCCTGGGTGCCCATTCATAAATGTGGTCACAAGCTCCTACTGAAAGGATTAGACCTGAACTCTTCAAAACAACCAACTGAGCTCTAGCACACTAGAGGTGGAACCAAACAGATTGGAGAGCAAGGGCCAGAGGCTCCCACACTTCAGCAAGCGGGAGCATCTGCTGCATGGAACAGAGTTGAGAATGCCTTGTTATACAAAATGGGGGTGATAGCTTAAGTAGACACATTTAAAAATCTAAAAAAAATATATGTATCATCACTCGACAGTTTTCCTCTGACAATCCAGTCACCCTTCTAGTGACCCAAAATTTTTGCTGTTGTAGCTTTCCCCCGACTCTCAGACAGCTTGTGACCTTGTTTACTCTTTAGTTTTAGAAACGTCACTATCTGTATCTGAAGATGCCTTAAAAACAACTTCCCCTTTTACAGTGCATTCTATACAGTTTTCCATCCTCTTCTCACTGCTTAGCGGTTTAGAAATGTTTCCATTACAAAGAAAAACTGCCTACCTCAAATCAAAGTATAATTGTTTCTTTAAGAACAATCTTCACAAATTCTGAGGCAAAAAAGAAGATACTTGGTCATATGAAACTCTCATCATACCGAAATTCTTGTCATTTCAGCTGAACTTTAATACCTGTCTACTAAAGTGTCTGTTCAATGGAGCGTGTGAAATAGCTTCCAATGAACTTCCAACACACAAGTGCAATTCAGTGGCCATGAGGAGCAAAGGCAGGGAACTTCTGCACTTAAACCCGTGCGTTTAAGCCGGAACTGTGGTTCAAATGCTGACTCTGCCAGTTCCTCAGTGGATGACTTGGGATGAATCACCTCATTCTGTGTGCCATTTACCCAATTCAAAGGGCAAGCATGAGATCTCCGGTCTCAAAATAGGAAGAAGCTGCTACGCCCTTGTGATTCACTGCAGGTGATCTGTATCTTCATATGCTCCATGACAGTCATTCCTGCATAAAGGAAGTTGATGCTTATGTACTGGAATGGCTAGGGGACAGGAGGGGGCACATTATTAATTAACCGATGGGGAAAGCGATTGTGAGGAAGTATTACCTGGTAGAAAACGGTCCCAAAGAACTTCCCGTTTCATTTAAAGGGAAAATAAAAACTAGAGGTGCCAATGTAGATCAAGAGAGTAGAAGGGAGATTCTTCAAACTGGAACAGGCCAGGTGCTTGCTACAGGGTAGAGCAATGAGGGTGCCAGAGAGAAGGGAACTGGATAAGAAGGATTGTGAACATATTTACAGCCATCTGGCACCCTCTAATTATCCAAATGACGAGGCTGCCTGAGTGCTCACCAAAATGTGGAGAGTGAGGGAAGGAAGGAGTTTGTTTGGGCAGAGGATCTCAAGTGCTTCATGCTTTCAACGTATGTTTTTTGGAAATGTTTTATATCACTTACAAGATTATTTATATTGCTGGAGATGTAGGAAAATGATACCAGAAGGAAATGGAAGGGCTACTCCTTCTGGAGTTTTCCTTCCAGGTTTCTAAAAATCAAGTCAAAGGAAAGAAAAGATACAGTTTCTTGGGAGGCAGCATTAGGGATCAGCATGAATCAGGAAAGCTGGATTCCTTCTCATATACACCACTGATACATTGTTAGGAATATCTGAAGTCTTGCAATTTTTAGTGGGAAATCTGCAACGGCTGGAATAATGTTATTTAGGAAAAAAATCCCAGGTTCTAGAACTACAGAGTAAACATTTTCAGACAAGGTCATTGGGCTTACTCAAAAAGTAAGAAAGAAATTTAAAAGTTCATGTTTCTGAGCACCAGTGTTATGCTTTTATTGGCCTTATTCATGATTTTTTAATGTCTGGATTCACCAACATTGAAGTTGTGTTATCTTTAAATTACTTTGCTTTGTCGTGCTTTCTTTATGTGAATCAGGAGTTTTGACTTGTTCTCTTGGTTTTATCACTGTCCAGCTGTGAGGACATGAATAAGAGCTTTCAGTTCAACTTCATCTTCTTTCAAATATACTAACCTTTCTTTCCTACCTGTTGAGAGTTTTAATTTTAATGCTCTTCAGAAATACAAGCAGCAGTATAATTCTTGCATTGCAATTACAGTATATGTACACCACTTCACCTGAGAGGATTGAATAATAAAAAGTAATCGTTTAATGTGAAATCTTAGTATGTGTTTCTCTTCTTTCTGATCTGGGAGATACCGCAGTGTGATATTTTTAAAGGTTGAATAATTTTATGACCACTAATAACATCTGCTGTTACGCCTTTTAAAAGAAGGGTAATCAAATTTCATGCTTCAGGGTATTAACTGATCACAGCGAGCGTCAAAATTGGCTCTGTATTTTATTCCTCTATCAGGAGCTAAACTGGGCTGACTGGTCTCATAGTCTCATTCAATTGGGAACTAGACTTTAGTGACAAATTATTTGTCCTAGCATGGTGAAAAGCAAGGTACTGGATTTAAAATTTGACGTTTGACATTGCTCGCATTCTGCAGCAGATAGCAAAGCAGAAGCCATGCCTCTAAACAATCTGGAGTTTTCTTTCTTGATAGCCAAGTGTGCCTTACCTATAGCACAGTGTTAGCGACATTAAACCAGTACAGTTTCCCTGTCAGCAGCATTTTATTCCCATGGGATCTCATCTCAAAAGGCTTTGGCTTCTGCTCTTTGAAATGAGTCACTGAAAGGAACAAGACTCTGATTTTAGCCATTTGTAAACAAGCATTGTAGGAACAAGAATTTAATCAGAATCCAATATCCAGCACAGAAATAAAAGATGATCATTAGCTAAATAGCGCTCAACAACGCTACTAAGGAAGAACAGGTCCGAGGATGGCATGTTACAGGTAGGGAAGAAAGCCCTTTATGCTGGCAAGAAAAAAAGAGATCATCACGCTGAAACGTTTTGAATGAGATGTCAGACCAAGGCTTCACTGTGCTTGTGATCGTGAAACTTTCCGTGGTGCCTAGTGTAAGAACAGAGGTAAAGACACTGTGTTCTGTCAGATGCACACCACTGATTTCTTGCATTTTCTATCTTCGATTTCTTCCTATACTTAACAAAATTGCTTCTCAGTTTCCTACCTACATGCTCTTAATATTCCTAATGAGCCATAACTTCTATAGAGTATTTTACGCCTCACAGTGTACCCCTTGACATTATACCCCTTTGTGCGTAGTTTGAATAAGTTCTGGGGTGTTGCATTGTAGGTATGTCGTTTTGTTTCCTCCCCTTTCTGTTACAGTTCCTGTCTTGTCTTCTGGCAAGTTTGCCTTCTCTTTATTTGGTCCTTTATGGGATGCTGCCAAAAATGCTGAGGCAAAGCATTTCTATTTCTTCAATTTTGACTTGTTTTTTTGACTCATTTTTAAAAAATAAAAATCCTTTTCATTTTTCATTCAATTTGATTAATTCTTTGTTCATTCAATCTTTGTGTCCACTTGGTAGGTTTTGGTATCAACTTTCATTGCTACGGTCCAACTGCTTGTTAGAGAACGGTATTTTCAGTTATTTCAGGCTAAAAACTTGCTCAGTCTGAAGCCCACCCTTTGCCTTCTGGGGCAGTTACATGCATGGATTTTCATGTGGAAAACTTTGCCACCAACCTGACTTCACTCTGCCCTTCCTGCGTAAAGTTTATTGAAAGGTGAATGAAACGTTGTCTTGCTCTGCCCTCTTATGATGGTATCATATTTCCAGCTGGTTTTTATTACATTTGTCCTGTCTGCAGCTCTGAGACAGGCTTTTAAGTTAAAATATATGACAGCTATACAGATTCTATGGTCTAAGTGACTGTATTTAACAGTACTGATTTTAAACAGAGATAGGCATTTTTGTATTGCTCAGTTTTTTCTTCTCCTTTTTCAAATTTTCTTTTTAAGAAAGTATTTAAATATTTTTAATATGTTTACACTATAAAAACCTGAAGTATTGCAAATGAGACCCACATAAGGTAAGTCCACACAGTACAGTACAGCAGAGGTCGCATTAACTTGGGGCCAGGGCCAAATGCGTCCGGCTGGCCCCAAACACCTCACTCCGAAGGTTTCTACCCTAATTCTGGTCTGGTCAGCGTTAATCTTAGCATGGGTCAAGCCAGCCCTCTCTACTTGCAGGACATGCAGGAAGTTTGATTGCAAATATTTGGAAACAATTAAAATAAATTATATGTATTGTTCTTACAAACAAAATGGTCTAGAATAACATTTGCCTCTGGAAAAGAAAAGGAGGCTAAAAATATGAGAAAATTATAAAATAATAAAGACAAACTTTGCAACTTCTGACATCCTCTTACTCATCATTTTTAAACAGCATGTGCGGAACTGAATGTCATGTTCAGTACATACGTTCCTCAGTTCCAAAAGCTGGTATGAAAAAGAGTGGTCCATGATGTTATTTAGAGTTCATATACTCATCAGAGAGATTGCAGAAGACAGTGATGATATTGCAGCACTGTGCTGACATCCCAAGGTGGTCCATTTTTCATTGTCCTTTCACACAAAACCAGGAATACATGCAGTCAATCCATTGTGTGAAAACATTGAGGGCCAAAGGAAATGGTCGCAGTGTGACTTCAGGCCTGGAATATTATTATGAAAATGCCTAACCATATTAACTGAAATGGAAAGCTTATTCGCACAAGACACCAAAGAGTGTACGTGGACGTGTGTGGCAATGCTTCTGTTGCACTTGTCTCTTCCACTCATTGTTTTTAACCTGTGATTTCCCTGCTTAACTCAACTTAGCAGTCAGTAAATATTTGAACCACAGTCCAGCATTTCCACATGTTTTCTAAAGCTCCCCTATCAGATATGCTGAAATACTTTGGGGATGCAGGTGGGCTACTGTCCTTTTAAAATGCCTGCAGTATACCTGTAGGTCTGCACTGAACCATTTACGTGTTATTCCCAAAATGAAATAACCCACACACTACCAAAAAATCATGCCTAGAGAGTCAGCAGAGTTTTCCTCATCTACTTCTGTTTTCCTCTCTCTATTTTTCACTCTGTATAGAGTAATTCCTAGGTCCAGCCAGGGCCTAGTCAGCCTCTCCTGTTGGTAAAGGGAACCTTGATTTTGTGAATATCCTAATAATGACAATGGAAATACACAAAAAGAACAATCCTAGTACTGTCAACAGGTGATTTTTCTACTTTCCATTAAGAACGCTTTCTTTAAAACATCTGCTTTTAATATGTTTGAAAGTCACCTGTTCGTAGGTGTGAACATACTTTGCGTCTCGTGTGGGGTCAAAACACAGCTGCTTCCTGAGGTTTGACCAAAGTGAGCAGCAGCCACTTTAATTATCAAAACTATTCCGTAGAAAGTAAAGCCGAACATACTAAGACTTTAGGATTCCAAATCTCCAGCAGTATAGCCAGCCTTAAAAGTTCAAAAACCCTAAGTCAGTTTCCAATGAAAATATGGGGCTTAAAAAGAAGTCTTTTATGATTTTGTCAGAATGCTTTTTGCCTCTTCTGCGTTTAAGAAAGCCCTGGAATCATGCTTTTCTTTAAAGCTTAAAGGGGTTTGATGGATGTGTTTCTTAAATGACAGTGAAAATCATCCTACACTCACATGACTCTAGGTGCTGCAATTTTAAGATGTATTAGTACAATATTCATAACACAATTGTGAAAGCTGGCAACACTCATTTTGATATGCCACTTTCCCAAAAGCCCACAGAAAACAGATGGACTTTGCGACATGCCTGGAAAATTAATTAAATCTGGATGCTAGTGGACAAAGGAGAAAGGGAAGAGCCAGATTCAAGGACACCTCCTGAAAAATGTTTCTTCCTGTTCACAACGGATGCAGGGCTGGGGATGCACAGGCCACACCAAGTGACTGAATATCTCCAGACTATGTTTGCCATTTTTAAAGACAGAGCGAACGAAAATGTGTTTGTTTATGGTCACAGACTGCTGAGAGAACTGTTGGCACTGTTGGATTTGTGCTAAATACAGCCTTGAACTTGAAGGAATTGGTATATTTGTGAACCTCAACTTTACACTAACAAAAGTTTTGCGACTGTTGACTACAACTGCAACCATTTTGGTGGTTCCCACGCCCATGTTTTTGCATCCCCAGTAAACATGAAAGCTATGAGAGGAGGAGGAGAGGGGTGGCAGACGGTTTGAGAAATGGAGCAGTTGTACAGGATTCTACAAGGAGTTCATCACATCCACTGAAGCGAACCCTTTGTGACCCAGTTGTTGGGATTCTGTTTGCATGCTCCTTTGTTGCACAAACACTTTGCTATTCTTGCACTTGTACAAATGCCACCGTCCTAGGGTCAGGACTGAGTGAGAAAGCAAGTAAATTCAATGTCAATGCAGGAGAAAAGAGAACAAACTAGCTGCGGCCTGCAGCCATACAACCCCAAACCGGGATTTCATTAGAATTTATGAAATAAGCATCGTAAGTCCTGCTTGGGAGGAGAATAAGAAGCTGCCAAGAAACTCCCAGGTGTGACAGGAAATAGTGTTGATGCTCAAAACCCCAGCTACCTAGGAAGACAGATTGATAACTCAGCATGTGGCACTTCTCAACAGAGGCCAATAATTAACCTTATCACTTTAGTTGTGTTACAGATAAGTAGGTGCTATCCCTTTGGATAAAAATTCTCATTATTGCACTCAGTTATTGTTCAGCATCTAGTCTAGCATCCTGCTTAACGCTCCAAAGTAACCCACAGCTGACTAAATGCATTTTGTAATGCTGCTCACAGACGTGGGAGAGGAGAAATACCTCCCAGAAACCAGCAGTCCCTAAGCGTAAGATTTGATTATCTTATTTTAGCATGCGCATTATGGCCCAGATTTTGAGCTGCAGCTGTGTTGTGCCGTGGGGACCGGCTCCTGTCTCATTTAGAGCAATGGCAGATTAGGAATTGCTACAATTACAATGGTACAATGTTACTCCAGCCACAGCTCCATTTTCCCAATAATTAGCCCGTGCACCAGAAAGCTTAGAAAGAAGATGATAGGAAAGAGGCTATATATCTCCTGGGGAGACTCCCTGGCAGGTAGAAATACACCAGCAACTGAATCTGTTGAGAGTAGAGCTGCTTTATGCAATTAGAGAAACATAAAGCAGTTAGCCATAGGACCAGATCCAACCTACAGAGGTTACTCTGGCCCAAAGGATGTAATTCATTACTATTGTTACTTGCATATTTAGGAAATCATCCTCTATATTTAGTAAATGTAATAGGATAAGAAGATTGTTGGCCAGAAAATACAGTAAGGACAATTGTCCTTCATGGATGATGGTAAGATAATGATAAGATCATGATAAACAAGAATTAAACAAACTGTGATAAGCCCAGAATATTTTGGCTTGGAAAAGAGAAATGAAAACAAACCCCCAAACCCAAGACTCTCAGGTACTGGGCCAATTCCCACAAGACCAGGTCCATTTTCTATGTGTGTATGTAAGATACAAAGTGGGGCTGGGGGCAAAGGAATTGAAAACAAGGGAAGGCCTTGGAAAGAAAAGTCCCGCTATGAAGCTTTCAGACTAGTAAAGGAAAATTCTGTTTGTAGAAGATTTACTAAGAACTCCAAAGGTAACTGTGGAAAAAGAATTAGATTTTGCTGCATTTACTATCCTTTCAGTGAGCAGAGTGCATGCCCAGCAGGCAGGTTACCCAAGTGTTTATAGGCAGGACAAGCCCACACGGTCAGCCTTGTACCGATCCAAGAGGGGATTTTTATCATCAAGTGTACCTGGGAATTTTACGAGGTCCCCTTTAATTCAGAAGAACTGTGCTACAAATAAAGCATCCTCAAACCACCAGCACGTGAGTAATGACTTGCATAATGCCAAGAACAGCTTTTGCCCTTTCAAGGGCAAGTTAAATTAAAAAGCAGTGCAATAATTACAGTATTTTGTAGGTATGGGGTTTTTTTCCTTCTTCTTAGGCTATGAAGTACAGAGGTTAAATGATATATAATATGGCTACCTTAAATGTTTTAACAGAGAACAGAAAGAGCATTATTGTTTACAGTAAATTCTTCCTTCTCCCCTTCAGGTAGGCTGAATTTTCATTACCTAAGAGGCAAATTCGGGTGTAGCATTATATTTTTACTAGACTATCAAGAACACGTTCCCCAAAATACTGTGCCAGTGGCCTCAGTGGTGTGCAAGTCCTAAACATGACAGACCAGCAACTAAATCTTTTGGACAGTTCATTTAGAAGAATGAATGCAGAAGAGAAGACAAAATTACTTTTTTTTTTTGGTAAGAAATTTGGAGTACTAATTTCACAAAGCTAATGCATACCAGACAATGTAGTACAAGCTCCTCCAGGCTGTTAGATGAATAAGGTCTTTCAGGCACTGCACACTGCCCCACTTGTTCCCTAAAGTAGTGCTTTCTGGTGGCTAACCTCTCAGCTGGCAAGAACAGAGGACACTGGACCAAGTGCCATTTGTCTGCCAGCTTAAAAAAAAGTAAAATCATCCTTACAGCTGTTCCGTTCTGCACTTCCTATTATGCACTTTTATTGCGTCTGACACTATAGATCAAGACACATGATATTCTTTAAAATTACCCCCCCCCCCTCCAAGTTTGGTGAGCTCAGCTGTCAGAATCCGGCTGAAAGTGAACTCTAACCAGCTCAGTTTTCAGAATCTATCACACCTAGCTTGTGCACTCCGAAAATTATAACACGCTAAGAAGTCATCTTGTAACTTCTCATCCCAAACAAATGCTCCTGAAGTGAATTGGGAAGCAATAAATATTTTTAGAATGCAGCCTTCTGTCACAGTTCCCTAATGAAGGGGAAGATAATTACCTGTTATTTATAAGTCCTGAATATTGTAAAGACATGGGTTATAGACGAAGCATTGTGGAAACTGTATATTTTACTACGTGAAACCAAACAATTTTTTAGATCATCACAAGTTCTTCAAGCATCGTTACAGATAGAAGTACAAGCTACTTATTTTGCTGCATTTTCATCCTTACAATATCAAGTTTAATGAAATGAATGCAGCTAATGAGTCCAGAACCTTCCAAAATATGCCATTTTAAAGAGTTATTTTGACCGCTTTACAGGTAGAAGATAGCTCAAAGATAACAAGTCTGTGATTCTCTCCCTTACCAAGCACAAAGCTAGTTTCTGGTCGGACTGTTGTGTAGATGATGCCCTCTAGTGCTCATTCTTCCTAAACCAGGGGCCAGATCCTGTCTATAGTGCCTGGAAGCCCACCAAGTCTACAAGCAGAATCGGTAATACCTGCTTAAAGAATAACCGTCAAGACATTTTCACAGTTTCAAGACGACAGGAGGATCACAGTCTGCAGGCTGAGTGCTGACCGCTTCCAGGTGTGGAAGGGTCCCAGGGCCCACCACCATTCCAGGCACCTGCCAGATGAGGTCACTCCACAACAAGAGAAAGGAGATTCTTCCATCGTGCCTTCCTGTGCTTTTTCACAGAATAAGAGACGTTTCCTGATATAGTTTCAAGTGTCACAGGACAAACCTCAAAAGTTTCAGTTCTGTCCTTCCAGAACACAGCACCACTAGGTATTTTTTGACAGCCATTATTTCGCCAAAAGCATGATGCAATGTACTCCTAAGAGACAGCGACTACTGAACTTAGGAGCCGTCAGTACAGGGCAGAACTGCGTCTGATTTGGGAATTTACAATGTACAGCTCTGAGCGGTGTTTCTAGTGATTCTGATTTGGTCAGTTTTATTGCTGCTAGGAGCATGCAAGACCACAGGACCTGGTCTTTGTCTTTGCACCTCCATGCAAGCTTTTCATTTATTTACTCCAGCCAGAAGACGACTGGCTCTGGGCACTGCTGCCATTACACTTGCTGAATTGCCACTGGTATTTGCGGAGATGCTAGTAGTCATCACAAAAAGCTGGGGAAATGAAGCAAAAGTTCTGTACCTGAGTGTAAAAATTCTGTACCTTGTGTGTTCTTTTGAGTTACTTCTTTTTTTAATTATGCCACATTGGAAACATCTAAGGGACAGCAGGTTTTACATACATTCTAAACCCAGTATCTTTTAAATAACAAATCCAGATTAATATAATGGCTTGTAAAAGCAAATGGAGTTTTCATAAATGCATTTGCTTTCACTTTCTGAATTATGCATAGCCACTCCTGAACTGTCATTTGCCCATGAGTAATTCCATTACCTCAACTTTAAGTGTACGACCAACACTTACTACACAGATTAAAGATAACTATGAGCACATCGATCTAAATGCTACCAACTGCTGCCTAATTTCTAACATTTAGGGGCAGATTCACTCAAGGACATAAGCAGGTTCTTAGTACTTCAGAACAGAGTACTAAGTCCATTTCTATTAGACAAGTATTAACTATACATTTAAGCACACACCTATGTCACAGGGACTTCCCAGTTCCACTCCCTCTCAGCACCTGGCCCTCACAAAGAGGTCGGTGCAGCTTCTTCCTTGCAGCAGGTAAAGAGAACTTGTCTTGCTCTCAATTCCCCATCATCTACCTTTCCCTCTTTCTAAAATACATCTTTCCCTTCTACACAGCAAACAATATTTACACTAACCTTGCATATAGAGCTGATGTTGGATTCCTAGTGAAAGTACATTTTCTATACGATTAGAAATTCAGGTGTACTAGAAAAAGGACAAAGCGACTCTATTTGGGGAACTTGCAAAAGTTGCAACTAAAGCACTTCAAAAGACTTGCAGTAAAAGACACCCAGCAAGAATTTCCAAATTTAAACGGTTGTCTCAGTAGGCGTTTCATATTGCTATCTTCTTCATGATTCCTCACTTTGTTCTAGGAAGTATTTTTGCTTTTCAATAGTACGATGTTCCTGGAATCTTCTTTGTAGTGAAAATGCTTAACCTTAATGTAGAAATTATGCAGAAATTTAAGCCTACAGCTATTCAGAAATTCAGAGCAGAGATACATTAATACTCTTCCTCCTTCTATCCCTCTTCATTCTTACAAAGGTACAACTAGTCTGTTCAGACCTGTGATTTGAATGAGGAGGAACTCTAGATGTCTCTGTAAAAAAAGAGAGGCGCTCTCAGGGAAATTTGTGTAACATGTTAATGTAAGAGATTTCACTAACAAGCAACCTTACTACCCCTGGCAATATACATCAGTTGAGATGGAAATACCCCTCATTAGATCATAAGATAAAACATTTTTATCCCAAGAAGTCTGTGCTTCAAAGAAAGCAAGCCCCAAACACATGCATTTATCTTTAACACCAAAAGCTTTAAGTATTTCAAGAGGTACAATCTAAGCTTTCAGACCTGTATTAAGTTCAGCAGGAGGATTGGATGGATGCACACAGGAGGTGCTATTACACCCAATAATTAGCATTAAAAAGTCATAGCTTGATTACATATGGAAAAGAATTAAAGGCCTGGAACATCCTGGGTGGGCCAGCCCACAAAACAGACCCGTTTCATACACTCTGCTTCAGCACAACAGATCTCGATACATTGCAGAAGGGGACAGAGGCCGGACTGGTTGGTGCAGGAAGGAACAGGCCCCTCAAAGCTTCGCCTCTTCCCCAACAGCCTCTTACAAAATTGCTGTCGGATCTGGGCCTTTCCTGCCGTTTGGTGCCAACTAAGTGACCTTTTACCTCCTGTGGCCCCGTCTGGATTGGAGAACATTCTCTGTGGCTCAGGTCCACATCTCCTCAAACAATTTGCTGTTGGTTTCACCACATCTCTGTCTTCAGTTCCTTTGAAGTTGTTTTCTTAATCATTTGAAATTGGTTCTGGTTGCGGCTCTTCTATGACTGACCTCACCTTTGAGCCCTTGAATCGCGTGCAGAGTTTACAGAATCCATCAGAGGAAAATTAGGAGTTTATTCTCTGATGATTTAGAGAAAGTCAGGTGTCCATTTGCTTGCAAGCGCTTACGAAAACCTTTTATTGTATATACACACACATATTTTTTAAAAGAATCTATATATCTCTGTGTGTATAATACATGTATTTGAAAGGAACTACGCTTATTCACTACCTTGACAATAATTAACCAGGACTTTCCTAAGCTATTGCTGACTTTTAAATGGAACAAGAAAGGTAGCAGACATTATGCAAAATGCTTTCTTGTAATGGAAGAAAATGACTTTGCAATATGCAATTAAAAATAATTAAAAGTACTAAAATGTAAATCACTATCTTGAAACAAGAGCACTGATACTGAAGTAGATTTCATATAATTTGAACTCTTATTTAGAGGAATGGATACATCTTGTTGATGTTTGATTCTTGTTTAATAGTGTGTACTGTGATAAAGCAAACGATTTTGGGGTGAGGAAAGTTCCAATTTATCTTTTCATAAGATACTTCCTCAAGTGAAAAAATGTTGGGGCCTTTAATAATAGCAAGGTAGTTGATAATGCAGTGTAGTTTAACGGCTTCCTGATTACCAACTCCTTCCTGACAATTATTTGTTGCGTGGTCTCATCACTCATTTAGGCAAGTCCACTTGATATGCCTCATCTAGAAAACCCGCTTTAAAATATTTACTAACCTACACACTACACAGATAAAGAACTTTAAATTGTAGATATCAGAAGTGCTTCTTACTCAGATACTATGCTGCAGAGCAATTTCCTCGTTGCAGGACTCCTGCCGAGGTTAGTTGGTGGGCTTTGCGTAAAAGAAGAACCACTAACTAGCTGCTTCTTGGATACAAGGTCTCCTTTAGGTATGCGACGCTTGGCTTTATGAGCAAAATGTCGATAAGGTGTCCAATGAAAATCAAATTCCAATCAAGGAAATTTGATAGAATTGGTAGCATGTCAGCTATAATTTTAATTGGTCAGTCCACTGAGGAACAATTCATTCTTGATTTGAAGAATTATTATGTGTGCGTGTGATGGTATATCCTGACTTAATTAAGCTTTAATTACTTTACTCCTGTTAATATTAGTAACGTTTCGGTTTTTGTCTTTGAATTTTGGCGTTGACATACCCCTGTGTTCTGGCCAATACTAACCACTGCTCCTTTATACCAAATATGTTCCTTTATACAGCCCGCTTTTACTAACCATGTGAATATGCTGCCTAGAGACTATTGCAACAGCGAACACGGGCAGTATGTGTCCACCTACACCACGCTCTGGCTAACAGATCACCATAAACGCAGCTTCTGACACAGAAGGTCCGTATGGCAACTATTTTAGAACTATACAGGAAATGGCACCCTTTTGTTCTCACTACTGGTGTGTGTTTATTTTCCAGTGACAACACCTGAGTCAGAAAGCCAGACAGAAGTTACAGAGCTGTAAAGGAGATCAGAAGCGTGTCTGCTAAAAAATAAAACTGAGCCATAAGACCCAGGACCCTTGTAATAATGCGGTCTTACAACTTTTTTAAATGGGTTTTTGTTCAGTTTATGCAAGTAACTTCAACTACTGTAAAATATATTGTTAATAAGCCCATAAGGATGAATGTTGAGAAGGATGAAAATATATATACACACAGATGTGAAAATTAACTGTACAAGTCAGTAAACAAAACTGCATTTCAGTAATACTTAAACTACATTAAACAGTAAGAAAGTTCAAATATTTGACTTTAACGGTGTGTAACTTGATGTCACGTGGATGAACAACATTAGCTGGCTGGATACTGATTCTTAATAAACAAACTAATGATGTAGTTTCCTGGAAATTAAACAGTAAGCTTCCTTTTCTTCTCTGCTACAGGCTGAAATGGAGATGCAGGGGAAAAACCCTAAACTTTACAGACATACCTTCAAGTTTGAAGAATGAGAATTTCTTTCAACTTAATGTTTTTAGATTATTGTAATTTATGTGTAATAAAAGATTTAAATTTTAAAATACATCCAGGGTACTTTTTAACTGTCTCAGTCCTCATGTTATCATCTTCATAGATACTTTGTAAAGAGTTGAAGCTAGTAAGTACGCTACCTATGAGTTGATATGTAATGAGTATGCTACCTATGAGTGTGTGCGTATATGTACATTTTTATTAAACAGAAGGTTTTTTTCTTTTTAAAAGCAAAAAGTTTAGCTGGTTTTGTGGTATTTTTAAATACCACATTGTTTTTATAACTTCTTGCACAAAATGGGGCATGAATTACTTGAATTTTCAAGTCTAAGCCTACTACTTTTTGTGTAGATCCTCAAACAGTGATACTGATGAAAGAACAGATTGAAGACAATATTCTTGTTAGCTTTCAGAAACACAAACTATCAAAGTCATTCATTTCAGTACTAATAATAGTTTTTGTGGTAATATGGGAGCTCGTTAGTAACAAACAGCAGCGTAGAAGAAATACCACAGCCTACTTTTAAGTATAACAATTATGAATCATCACTGTGATGAAGCTGCAAGAAAAAAAACTGTGATTCTAAAATGTATTAAAAAGATATGTTCATATCAATATGATTTTAGCCAGGAGCTTCCTTCCAGTCTTAGGTTCTTAATTAAACATTATTTCTGCGTGCCACCAATATTCCCGTGAAAGATATTTTCCCAAGGGAGCAGGATGTGACAAAATTTCCCATTTTCTTTGTATCCCCCACCTCTCTAACTATTCTTTCCTTCAAGATTTGCTCTAAAGCTTTGCTCGTGAGAGTATCAGAGGAAACATACCATCACACAAGTTTATCATAATAAAGTTACACAGCTTTAAACAAATATACAAATGTAATTAAATTTGTCAACTGATACTGAGATAGTACTGAGATAGTCTCAGAATTTCATCCCTTGGGCTTGTTCCACACTCCAGAACAACTACCCTTCGTTTTGTGTTTGGTAATTGCATCTAATTGTGCATGATCTTACCTTCAGAGGTAAGTGTCTCCTACATATTGCAGTGCTGGTTTGAGCTAAGGATCTCAGACATCATCACGCTAACTTCTTTATTGTTCTGGAGGTTCCACGGTGCCCACAATTCCTCTGCCAAAATAAATTACTATCAAAACAACACTGTCATGAGGCTATACTTAAAATGTAAAAAAAATACAGAACAAAACCAAACCCAAACTCCTCAAATAATATTTTGAGATAAATTCCTTTTTGGCAATTATTTGATAAAACCATTTGCATAAAAAGCATATGAATATTTTATGTTACCCTGTAGTCTGTGTTCCTTATCATGCTAATAGAAACCACAATATCAAGCAAACATAGAAAGAATAGCAAAATAGAATTTTACTCTTAAATACCATGGTGAAAAATCAACAATAAAAATATCTTAATATATGAAGCAGCCACTTCAGAGGACTACTTAGTGAGGATAGCTTTAGTCTGTGGAGGGTAGTCCCTCCAGACTCCCTTCATAGCTGATGAAAACAGCTACGTGAATGAAGCACTGCTGTCTGGCAGAGCTCCTCACACTCCACCGACTACGCAGAGGTATCATTTATGTTTAGACAGAGACCATTTTTTTTTTTCTTTCATTTTCCCTTATCTCACAAGATCTCAGATGTACGATGGCCGTTACATACATCTGCGTCTCCTCCCCTTCTGCGGTCCCTTGGGGCCAGCTGTGAGACAGCACTGCTGTTTCTAGGCATGAAAAGGGCATGTAGGGACGGCCCAGTGAGGCAGAACTGGAACCGGCTAGTTACACTGTGCCGAGCAGACCAGGCTAAAATCACCCCATGTACCTGTAGCAGTTCTTGCAGAACCTATGCAAGGACCTGCATAAGGGCTAT
Organism: Aramus guarauna; assembly: GCA_013400195.1. Classification (NCBI taxonomy): domain Eukaryota; kingdom Metazoa; phylum Chordata; class Aves; order Gruiformes; family Aramidae; genus Aramus; species Aramus guarauna. The sequence continues at coordinate 140,914 of VXBL01009788.1, forward strand.
TGTACAGCTCAGTTTTAACGGACAGAAATTATCAATGCTTCAGCTAGGAGGAGTTGAGGAACTCTCATTTGCTGCTACTCAGTCATCCATACGATTATTTTATTTGAATTAACGTTACTGTAGAAGGAAATGCACATCAAACATACCATTTTAACATATTAATATAGGAAAAATACCTCATTTTTTTCCAACACAAAACCAAATATGAAGTCTGAGGTCATTTTTTTTTCCTAGAACAGAATCCTTTCCCTTGGTGCCAAGAGATCCCAGTCTTTATGTAGATTGTGGTTTTCTTTTGGTTTGTTGTTGTGGCCATACATATTTATTTTTGGATTCTCCCTCAGTTTTGGCAGTTAAATTAGAAGCATGAGGAAAGGGTTTCCTCAATTATTTTAGGGGATGCTTGTCTGCTGTTTTGTTTTAAATGAGACACACTCAAAGCAGAAACAGAAATGTTAAAGTTTAAAAGCAGATGAGTGTTCCCCAGAAGATAAAGCTGTAACTCACGTGAAAAATCTCCCCACAGGAGTAGCACCAGAAATTTCACTGCCCCGGGCTGTGCTCTGCAGAAACAAATTTTCTGCCACCCTGCTCAAAGCAGCTGGTGTCACTGACTTTTTCTGTTCCCATCCTATGTGTTTTGCTACCCAAGGGCAGCTGCTTGCCTTGACTCTCCATTTGTGCCAGTCCTGCTGATCAATGAACAACAAATGGAGAGGATGAGTGTGTACTTACAGTACGATCTAATCTTACTCAGGCTACAAACCCCAAGCACAACCAAGAAACTCAGAAATCAGTAGAGAACTAAAAACAATTTAAGAATTATTTTAATCTCATAACTTCTAAACTGATCTCATTCTTTGGTTCAGACATTTGTAATGCTTATAATCAGTGAAACTGGTGTGCGTTTTTTTTTTAGTATACAGCAACTCTCGCTGCCAAAATCAGACACTACTCTGTTTACCATTGAACGTGGCAGTTTTGATTTTGATAATTCTCATTACTTCCTCATAAAGCTCATAGTATTTTACACTTTTCTCCAAGTCCAAATTCCTGAATTCACGTGATTACATGAGAATGTTAGCTTCCCCTTTATCACATAAAAATACAGAAGAGACTTGAAAGCATACTCCCTGAAAGCTAGACACTGAAAGACCCTTGTAGGTTTATATCCTCAACAGTATGGTTTTTTTAAAACTAATTTCATTTGGGGGAGTAAAGGGAAAATAAAGACTAACTCATCATCTTGGAAGGTGTGGGAAATGGCAAGGGATAGTTCTATTAGTTCTCGGTTACCATACAGGTGAAAGAAACCCCTTTTGTTAAGTTTTACCTGCACTAGGGTTAAAATAGGTGCTAAGAGAAAAGGATGTCTGTCCTAGGCAGGTCTAAACCAGGAAGGTTGTGACATTTACTACTAGACACATGTAAAGCAGGAGCAATGTCTTCCCCAGCACCTGACGGGACCCGCAGAGGCAACAGCACAGGAATTTCCTGAGGAACACGACTCACAAAACCAGATTTCAAAATCCTGCATTCAAAGGCATGCCCTGCTGTCTAACAAAGAGAGAGTTAATTACCCCTTCCCTCTGCGGGAGCACCCATACCATTGCTGCCCTTGGACTCAGGCACCTGCTTTCACAAAAAGGTACCCAAATCCTTTTGGGACTGGGACTCTGTCAGATTTACCTGAAATTACAGTAGAGGTACTGTGGGGAAGTTAAAAAAAAAAAGGGGAAATTTGGCTGGTAACCCTGCATGTGCCATGTTTCCTTGGGAGAACAAGGCTAAACTGAGGGGTCAGACACCTGAACTACATTGCAGGACGAGCTGCCTGAAAACGCACTTTAAACTGGCTACCACGTTTTAACTAAGAATTTCTTTGTATTTTCACGCTATTTGTACCAAAATGCTAAACTTATGCTTTCTGACGCATGATGTTTAAAAAACCTCTGAGAT
>VXBL01009788.1:142919-156529 GCA_013400195.1 Aramus guarauna
TTATCCCCCCCCCCCCCCCCGTTTGGACTTGGAACTACATCGTGGTTTTTCACCACCCACCACTGGCATAAAGCTCACCCAAACTGACAGGAAAAGCCTCTCTTGAGGGTGCGGGGTGGGGGTGGGGCAAAAGCTGCTTTAGGATTGAAATGTGGCACTTGGAAGCCGAGTTTTCCTCCCCTCACCTCTCTCCGCGCTCCTCCCCGCCCTGAAGGGCCGAACCTGAGGCGGGAGGAGCCGTTGGGGAACGACCGTTGAGGAGGGGGGAGAAGCTGCCCCCACCGCGCGCGGGAAGGCGGGTCCCGGCGGAGGGGCGGAACTGCGGCAAATCTCAGCCAATCAGCGGCGGGATCGCGACTCGGCCCCTGCTGCCGGGAGTCGGGGAACCCCGTGGGTAACGGTTTCCCGCTCTTGGGGGGAGCGGGGGGAGGGGAGGATGTGCCCCGCGCGGCTAACGCGGCTCTCACTCACCTCATGAGGAAGGAGCGTCCCTGCTCCTGAGGAAGGAAAGGGAGGGGAAGCAGCACAACTGGAAGGGGGAGATAAGGGGCGGGAAAGAGAAAGAAGGGGCAACAAAAGACAAAAACTCCGAGAGGAGGATGAGGAGGGAGGAAGGAAGCCGCACGGCTGCGAGCCAGTAGGGTTTCCCCTCACTGCGACAAAATGGAGGACAGCAGAACCCCGGGGATTCCTCTGGAGACAGCAGCGTGGTGCGCTTTTAGGCTTTGGAGAGCAGAAAGGCTTCCCTCCGTCCCAGCCTGGCTGTGGGGTGGGGAACGAGCACATCCTCCAGCCATGTGGAGCATCTCACCTCTGGGAGCAGGATAGATGACTTCTGCGGCAGCAGAGGTGCATTTTAAACCAGAGAGGGACTGCTGAGGAGAAGGGTGGTTTATGGCAGGTCATGACAAGCTGCTTCGCCTCCAACAGAATGAGCTCAAGAGCCATCAGCCCACACCTCAAGTTTTTCCTGATTTTGAAGACATGCCTACACAGCACTGAATTTCCTCTCGCCTCCTTTGCTATGCATGTACCAGATGGGAACAGCTTGGTTTCACTTCACATAAACCCACCAGTATCCCCAAAAGGTAGACTAAACATCTGTGGGCAAATAGGGAGTGGCCGAGATGAGGCTTCAGAGGGAAAGGCAATCTCTGCCCACACTTAAAAAAAATTAATAAAAATCCCAGAAAACCACCACTCATTTCTTGGCTAATCACTCATCTAGTAGAAGAAAAGCCTGTTTAGTTACTTACTTTCTCAAGGGCACCCAGGGGATTTTTGCCAAGAATGCTGGACTAATCCCAAAATAAAAAACAAGGCTAGATGTACCTGTATAGGAGAAGCTTTTTTTTTTTTTTAAACTCTGCTCTTGAATGAGGAGTAATTCACAGCTGCTTCAGAAGCACAGCATTAGACTTGCAGCTTGGGCTGCTGGGCACACCAAGTCAGCATTGAGGAAAAAAAAAATAAGCAAAATTTTCATTTTTGTTTCTCAAGACTCCGCCAGACTTGCATCACTCAGCTACACCCAAATGGTATTTATACAGCATGCAACAGCTCCAACACTGTTTCTACATTAAACGCTCATCTGGAAATCCAGACATCATTTTGGGTTTTCCATAGCATCCTTCCTCACCCATGACAAGACCTAGAATATCATAAAATCCAACTTCTAGCCCCAGAAAGATGCACAATTTTGCAGGTTTCCCAGTAACAAAAAGGTAACAGGGGAAAAAAATTTACTCCGTTCCTTAAGAAATACCACATTCTCCACAGCTGTACATACTAAAAGAAGTAATCCAATACAATAGTCTCAATTTATTTGAAATAATTCGGTCTGAAAACTTTTTTTAATTTAAAATTTACAGCACACGTGGGGAGGAAACATGTTTTGTTACAACTAAAAATTATCAGAAGAGTGCTGCAGGGTTGTTTTCTTTAATTTAACACTGTCATGGCTTTATTCAAAACACAGTTGCACAAAATCAGTTACTCCAAAGTTTAAGGAAAGAGTTTGATAAGGAACCAAAACACACTATATACATACTGCCATACAAAGAGCATTAAAATAGGACAAAACCTCTACAAAATATAAAACCCACCCTTACATATTTGCATGAAAAGACCACCCACCAAGCAAAAAAGTTTCAAAAGTTATCTGGAGGCTCTGTATTACTTAGTTTTTTAAAAAAATGCTATGCTGTTTAATTGCATGCCAAGCTGACAAATATGAAACTAGACTTAGATGGTAACACTGAGGAAAAAGACAAAGTTACTTCTGAAGTTTAAGTTTTGTGTGAGGCTCAGATTTAAAGATGTAGCAGCTGATGCACGATCCTTTAAGTTGTTTTTAGGAAGTGTTAAGTCTGCCTAGCTTAGGGAAGGTCTGCTAACCCCTTCTCAGTTAATTTGGTTTTGTCCAATTAGCTCATCCAATGTCAAAATTGGACTCACTTAATGAAACAAGACCAAAAGAATTGTAATCCATCCAAAGAGATTTTTTTTTCATTTAAAACTAATCTTCTATGCATCAGTAAGAGACAGTTAAGGAAAACCCTGACAATGAGGTACTTTAAAGTACACAGTTATAAATAATAGATTTCAATCATTCGCTGAGACTAAAAAAAAATAAGCAAAATGATGGGAAAAACACACTTTTCTATCTCAAAGCTGAGCACAAAGCAACTGCCTTGAACACAGAGCCTCCACGACACGATAGGATGTGCACTTACCTAAGGTTTCTAGTCATTCAGTATTCATACACAAACACAGGAACTCAGATTGTGGTTGCAAATGTAGTTTTACCACTACTTTTCTAGTGTCTTTACAGATAATTCATTAAAAAAAATGCAAAACCCATTTAGTCAGTTCATTTCCAAGTATATTGCCATCTGCCTGACTCGTTTCATTCCGATGCCTTTAATGGCTGGCTATGCTTTACAGCTACATGAGAAACTATGATTTAAGGCTCTATTTTGGGGGGGGAAAAAAACCAAACAACCCACACACACAAGAAATTGGGCTTTGCAGAACTTCAACCCTGCAGTATCTAACCTTGATTTAAGAGTTGGAAGTCACATTTAAAGTCTGCTAGTGTGTGAAATACCTATTAAATATTCACAGGTAACCGGATCGATGGGTGACTGACTCTTACCTAGGTCCAGGAAATCTCCCTCTTCCCCCACCCGTGGTGTCTCCCCCCGTTTAATGGCAGCTATTGTCAGCCAAGACAGATATAAAAATAACTCTCTTGAATAAAGCTGTGTGTGATATTTGGTTCAGTACCTACGTGAAACAATGTAAATTAGTTTTATATCAAGACTACTGGCTTTTAAATCCAAATCATGACTGAAAAAGGAATGGTGTATGTTTGAACTTGTTTCGCAGTGGCTCAAATAGAAAACATGAATCTAAGGGGGCAGAATTATTAAGACCTGCTGGTCACAAACGGGCTGCTAGAAAAAAGTTTGTCTGCATGTCTCTTGTACTTGCCACCAACTGTATGCAACGGAACAAGTTTCTGCAGCCATTCAATATAAAAACCCCTAAACTATTAACTAGTATTATACATGAACTTTAATGTTTTGCCTACAACCAGATTTAAAAAGTTTAAAAGGTGACCTGCGAAGAAAGTCTAACTTATGTTCACCTTTTCCCCTTCAATGATTCTATAAAAGTGGGGGAGGTTTGAAGAAAAAAAAAAAATGTGCTTGAAGGAGTTACCCGTTAACTTCTGCATTAGAAATGCATATATTTTATAGCCAAACACCATGATTGTTGCAGAATTCCCAAAATGACAATGCAAGAGTAAAGTGAGTGAAAGTTAAACAAAGACTTCTAGCAAAATGGTTTAAAACAATGGATTATTTGCTTTTGTTAATACCTGCAATGACTATGTAATTTGGAGAAAATTTAAGGATTACAATCTTTTCAGTTTGCCAAGATACGTCCTCGGAGGTATCTAGTGAATACTCCAGCAAACACCGAACATCTGAACGAGCAGGGGGGGAAAAAAAAGCCATCTTCTAAAACCCACTTAGGCTTTACACTGTAACACACAAAATGGGATAGAAGACTTAAAATATTACAGGAGTCACCTTTTAAAAAGCTGAAATAAAGGTGTCATCTAGTTGTTGATTTCAAATAGAATCCCTGGTAAACTCAGACTCTAGTCGACATCTCATTTCAAAGATACCAGAATTTGCCATATAGCATTTTTGAGTTCAGCTTTTTAAGTATAAAAAACTTTAAAATCTTGAAGGAAATTCACAACATTAAACCCATGTGAAATGGGTGTTTGAACTCTGGGCTAATGATGACCAACACAGCAAGCTTGTATAAAATTAAAGAGCTCCAAAGAAGAGTCTAGGGGGAAAAAAATTTGACAATGGCTTCAGTGATTAGAGGGCTGAAAATTGTTTTCTACGTGTAGGTTCACTAACAGGCTATTGTATCTTATTTGGAATGATAAAAAGGGCGAGAATAGTAAAACCACACTTCTCCTATAAAAAGTTAACATATCTTCTGTAGGGACATCTATGGTACATGGAGACATACAGATCTGCATAATCACTATTGCGTATTCTGTAACTTAAGAGTCTGGTCCTACTTGTGTCTATAACAAATTAATCATCCTCTTCCTCGCCTTCATCTTCAGGGTCTCGTTTCCTCTTCTCCCCTCGAACGCCTTCTGCTAAGGAAAAGAGGTACGCATACATCTCATTACGTTCTGCTCAGACTTCAGAAATGTAATGGTAGACTTGTAGAAAAGGTAATTGAAATAGATTACTCTTTGCTTGTTGCTAATGCGTTCCCTGCTGTAACATCTCTGTGTTGCTTATGGCTCAAAAAAACAAAAAAAAGATCAGTTTACGTTACTCTGAATAATTCATACAGGCCATATTAAGCTAAATTCAAGCTAAGCCTGTGATGTTCCATACAGGAATTACCAAGACAACGTGGATTTATTAAAAAGGGCTTCTGTTAACAAATATTTGAGAACTCAACTGGAAATGACATTTTTATATCTCCCTAACTTTAGAAGTTGCATTACACCCCACCCAAACCCCAGCAGTTTTGCAGATACCAAGTGAACCACATGCCGTTCTCTCTCCCTTGACAAACTGATATCAACCTCTTGCATAAACATATTTGAGCTGGTTCTTCAAAATATGCTTAATTCAGTCAGTGGACTATGCGCTCTTGTGGTGAAATCATGAAATGCAATTTTGCCAAATCTAATAGATTTATTTTCCAGCAGTCATTTCCTGGCTAATTAGCCATCCTGACTGCCTGCTTTGTTGTCTTAACAGATTCAAAGGATGCATTTGTAAAAAGTGAAGAATGAGCATTACTACTTCAAAATTTCAGTTTTTTCAAGATACATCTCCAAAAACGGCTCCATGAAACCAAGCGCACAGCTAAGATGGGGATTAAAAGAAGTTCTGGGAGAGCCTCGCAGCCAGAAAAGTCCAGAGGAAGAGCCAGCTAATTTTAAGATGCAGCTTGATTATTTTTAAAAATGGATTATAGCGGCCATTGACTGGTAGCAAGAGGGGACTCCTAGCCAGTGTCTTAATCTTACCACATGGAACACACAGATGCATACAACTAAGCCACCCATCCATCCACCCATGAATTGGAGGATGCTGGTATCTGCACACGACTTGTGTGAACAAGGCTTCTGCCTACAGAGCAGCTTCTGTTCCAGGGGTCCAGAACAGAGCAGGAGCTTCCAACGTAAGGCTGGTCCCTACCCTGAAGGCCTGGAAACCTCAAACGAGGTATGAAAAAAGAATGAGTGCTATGTTTGTCCCTTTTAACTTCTTGCAGGTCCTTTTTAGAATATCAAAAGGTAAAATTTTAAGTTATTTTATGAAAAAAACACTCGAGTAACCCACTTCTTGCAAACAGAACTTTATGTTCTGCAAAATACCAAAGGAACAGCATCAGCCTGCAAGAATGCTGCTTTTCCACACCAGTTACACACACTCAGTACACTGTACCTCCTTAAAGCAGGATGAACCACACACACTGGTTTGGGGTTTTTTTGCAAGCTTTTGGCTATTATGCGTGTGGCAGACATCAAACCAGTCCTTTATGAAATGAAGGAGTTACCATCATTGATAAAAAGAGCAGAAAGAAAAGAAAAAAAATAGGAGGCAAAAAAATAGAAAGTAGAAAGGTTTCCTGGAGAGGCCACTTCCAGCTCGATAAAGGAAAAAGATAAAGCTGCTGCTTCCAGGGCTTTGCCAGCGGAGCCTCTGGTGCACGAAACAGTCTTTTAAATGTATGTAAATAACATTTGCAAGGTAGACAGAAGAGTCCCTTCTCCATGTTAGAAAATTAAAATTTCTAATGGTGTAGGAGACGTGGTATCTTTTGTTTTCGAAAGCTGCTTCAACGAGAGACTTTGAAAACTGTCGCTTCCTCCTTGGGTTTATTTTACAAGTGAGCAGACAAAAATACCAAATCATGCTCAGCTACTGTACTACTTTCCTACCTGCTCGAGCTCTTGCTTAAACCGATCCTAAAATATTTCACATACCTTCAGAGACAGACCAGCCAAGCAGTGATTTATGCCACTACAGTGCACATCCCAAACTCGCAAAGCTAGAGAATCATAAAGAATCAATCGGTTTAGTCACAACTTCAATAACTTAAGTACTTACCTTCTTCCTCCTCATCACCTCCTTCTTCAACATAGTCATCATCATCGTCTTCATCCTTCATAAAAACCGTGAAATACGTTTAAAATTGCTGTTTGTTCAACTTTTGCTAACGTGCTGATCCCGAGCAGAAATTCAGAAAATCCCACTTACTCTGTTCAGAGGTCACATTCCACATTTACTTTTTGTTACTGGCCATCTGTACGAGGACAGGCAGCCAAGCCGACTACAGCACGCTTAATCAGTGTATTATCTGGCCTCGTATTCTCATTTCTTTTTTTTTTTCCCCCACTTATCACTATCTTATGCCAGCTCAAGAGCAAGTTATTGCAAAATTAACTGAAGAGGCCATGCCAGCAAATAGAGATGACAAACAGCTTCGTTCTCCTTTGAACCCACTGTCATTAAAGGACAATGAGGAGGAGAAAGCAGAATGGCTAGTATCTTCATGAAATTCTTGTTTCTATGTCAAATGAATTAAGTTGTTGCGGGTTTTTTTCCAAAGCTGATAGCTGAAAAATGTAAACTAATTAACAATTAGCAGCCCCAGAAAATTAAACTGGTACGAGATTGCTGCCCTACTGGCACCATGTCAAGCCTTGAAGACAAACTGAAGTCTTATTTATATCCATCTGCTATACCAAATTTTATACATAAGGTAATGTAACAAGTAACAATGTGAAAATATCAGAGAGCCTGCCTGACATTTGCCCTTCGAACACATGAATTGAAAAACAGTCTGGATTAATTCATTGCAATTAGAATGGCACATGATTTAATTTTCCAAATTAACCTTCCAAAATACAGGGAAAAAGCTAGCAGACTAGAACTCTCAAAACATTACGTGTTCCTTACCTAAATGAACGCAAAATACAAAATCAGGATCTGGTTTTGTCACACCTAAGGGCCACAGTTCTGCACTCCCCTAACATTTTCAGTGCTCTGGAGTAATTCCTAGTCACCTAACATACAAATACTAATGACCACACACAATTAATTCCTGATATTCTTCCTAGTCACGTGCTGTTTGTTTTTCAAAGAACTACCTCTAAGGTCTTGGCTTCAAAACAGATTTATTTACTTTTAGCTTCATGAGTTGCGTTACAGCCATTACCTCTTCAGAGTATTAAGGCAGGAACGAAGTTACATTTGTTAACAAATCTGAGAGCTGGTTATAAGAACAAAATGAAGATTTTCCGCACATCCACACGAAATGCAGCTGATAGGAAGTAAACTCTCGTCTGAAATGTGCGAGCTGTTTGCACAGGCGTGCACACAAAATCCAGCATCAGGCACATTCTCCCTCCAAAACCCTCAGTAGCTGTCGAAGGACAGGACTAAATCAGGACTCCTGGGTTCTGTTCTATCCAATAATCATTTAGGCATGACCCGTTTATATCTACAAGAATGTATTCTTAACCTTGTAAAACATGCCTATTTTCTTATCTTTACACTCCTCCACTTGCTTTTTAGTACACTGCTTCATGAAAGATCCTTTAATGTCACCATAAGAACACTTTCAAGTGAGCGCCTGGTAAAAACCCAGCATTTATTACAGCAGTAACACAGACTTTTCCTTTGTTTCCTCTTACTTGAAGTACCAGTAACTTGTTGCTACTTTGTTCCCTTCTTTCACAAGACCAAGGTATTTTCTTTGGTTTTCCAAAAGAAATTAATTTATTCTACTTAATATGGATTTCTACTCTGACGATTTAACTGGTAGGAGCGCATAGTTTCAAAACGTTGGGGAGAACGGCAGCTTTAGCTTACAGGGAATAGAGCGGCTCTACCCTCCTGCAACACCCTGGGCTGGGATAAGAGGGAAGTCAGCCAGGACCATCCTCACAGCCGACAGCCACCACTCATGTTCGAGTATTTGTATTTCAGTGACAGCAGCGTCCTCTCCAAAACATCTTGCGGCATCTACCCTGCATTTCTATCCTCTGTGTCTATGCGTTTCAAGGAACGCTGAGGTCTGTAGGCCATTTCTCTTCATTTCTTGGATTTAATAGAATTTACAAACTTTACCTGAATTTCTTCTTTCATCAGGTATGAAAGCCCAACTTCCTCCTCCTCTTCACCTTCCCCCAAATCTGAACCTCCATCATCTTCATCATCTTCCTCTTCATATTCTCCTGGAGGACCAGCTTCATCCTCATCTTCATCATCATCATCTTCATCTCCTTCTGAAATGAAGGATACACTTATACACATACAGTGCAAGTTGCATTAACTCCTCTTTACACAAGTTTGTGTACATCAGGTCAAGCCAGATGTAACTTTTTTTCCAGAAGGTGTTGTTTTGTTTGGTTTTTTTTTTTTTAATGCAGGCACCACATGGGAAACAAGCAATTTTAATGAAGTTAATATTTTTTTTTTTTTTTCCACCTGAAGAAATGCTACCAATGTTTTTACATCTCAAGCTTCAGGCAAAATTCTCAATGCCTGAAGCAGCTACGTATGCAAACTCCTGCAAGGGAGCTGAAAATTTAGTCAATGGAAGGGGAAGAGAGACTTCTCTAGAGAATCAAACCCTAAAATATTTAAAGGCAAACCTAGCTTAACATATTACAATATCTGTTATTTAATCACTTACTAGTAACTATGAAACACCTACAGTTCCAAAGAGATGATCTCCCATTTCATTTCTGTGTCTGGAGCATATAATCACTTTCACAGTTGCAGTTAAGCAAATAACAAGAAGTGAGAAAGTGAATTAACACTTCAGTTCATTTTCAAGTTAATAACCTATTCATCTATTTTCAAATATTGGTTTATTGTCACATTCCAAGTAACAACTATTTGGCTTTCATTGAGTTCTTTTAAACACAGACTTCTAAACTTTGCTGTGCCTGAGCAGTTGTCAGCAGCCCAAGAGCCATGACCCAGCATACAGCAGCTCCTAACTAATGAATTTATGCACCAAAACCCCCCCAAGAAACCTCTGTTGAACAGATACAGCCCAAATCTAGCCATTTGCGCAGATGTTTAGAAGGCAGACATGCACAAGACACTGCATCACAACAGCAGCCCATGATATTTGCTAATATTGCTCAAACACACTTCGGAGATTTTTTTTTTTATTTTTTAACAGCTTTGACTGTGTCAGTCATCTGTTAAGTACATTTAAAGAATAGCAGGCACGTTGCTCCTGCAATCACATCATCACAGAATTTGTAGCCACACTGACGAACCTAAACCTACAGGTTTTGTTTTCAGTCAGGTAACAACGGGAAAAAGATGTAGGAATGGCCTCATTAATGACTACAACTGAGGTCTGATCAAAAGGAACTATACACAGTTTTTAACCAAAAATTGTATTATTCTTGAGCACGGGACTCAAGCTGTTACAAAAAACGGTAAAATTACAATTTTTCATCCAAAATAACGTACCTGTCCCCTTGCTTTTTATCATTCAGTAGCGCCAAAGTGCTTTACTACTGGCAACAACTTATTTAGAACATCTACGCCTTTGTAACAATATCTTTACTCAAATTTCCTTAACTCCGAAGGCTTCCGGAAGAACACTCGAATCCTCTGACAGTTTTCCTTCTGTATCACAGTGCGTTAATACCAACCGAGTTCTACAAGCCTGCGCTTCAGAAATAAGAGCACAGAACGTACATCAAGAAGTCACTATAACCCACACTACATCTGCATCTTTATTACAGTGTACTACTTCTAGCCACAGTTTATTTCTGGAAGTTACCCTCATCATCATCATCCTCCGAGTCCGGTGCCTCATTATCTTCCTGATCAAATCCATCTAGGTATGTGATTTGCTGAAGCAGCTCAAAAATGCTGTCTCTGTAATCCTCGAGGTTTGTAATCTCACAGTTGAACAGGTCAAGGCTCTTCAAGTTTTTGAGATTTTGCTGAAAATAAATGAAAAGGGTTTGGGTTTTTTCCCCTCCCATTCCTTGACGCGGTACTTCAAATTACCAAGCACAGTTGACCATACAGCCAGCTACAGAATTTATTTTGTCCCCATCCCTTCTTACTCAGTATTTTCAAACAGTTTGACTAATTTAATTACAGGCATCTCGTGAGGAACATGCAAGAGGCACTTGGTGGCATTTATAACTACACCCCAGAATTTTGCTTTCCGAACAATAAAGACCAGACAACCAATGGTGATTTTTCTCACCTTTCAGGCTCTACGCACATACGGAACGAGCCACCTGCACGGCTTGGCAAGCGTCTAAGACCTAAATAAAAGTGTTTCTTCTACAGAGCATTGAAACTGCTTGACTTAGCCTACTAACTGCTGGGTTAAAAAGCACCATTAAAGTAGATGAATCTTTATGAGCAGTTTTAAAAATGCACCATCTATATGGAAGTCCTAAAACAAATTAGTAAATCATCAGAGAAGTGGGTGAAGACATCAGGCAGCTTCTTCCTCCATCTACGTGACTGACGGTGCTTTCCAGGTTTGCTCCTGCCCGACCCTTTTGTACACACATCCTCATCACTACACAGTTTAACAAAAGCTTAAGGCAGTTGCTTGTTAGACAAACTATACCTTAATAAATGAACTCAAGAGGATTAGCAAGACATAACTTGGCTGCTTTTCTTTCAAAGCCAAAACAGAAGCTCAAAAATCTCTTATTCTACACATCCCACCACTAACACAGAAGGAATTTTACAGCGGCACATTTACAAGTACTGTCTCTAATAACCATGACATCCAGTTAATCAAGTCAGGACCAACTGGAATACCGACAAACCTCAAACACCACAGTATCCATTCCACCTCAGCTGGCAAGAAAAAAATAATATATATGACAGGTGAAAAAAATTTCATTTCGCATGCCTTTCAGCTGAAAAGGAACAGAAGCAGCTACAACATATCACACTGCATCTTTTAAACCTCCCATTTGCTGTTTCCATACTGTGCTTGAAAAACTTGCTCAAAGTCAAGTTGATGCCACTCCATTGCAAAAAAAAAAAAATTATTCTCGATTAGTATTTATTAGATCAAAATGTTCCATTAGCCCATCTCGCTTCGTACTTACAAGAGCTTCCACAGTGCCAAGATCTTTGATTTTGTTGCCACTTAGATTTAGATACGTGAGATTTGGACATCTTTCTGCAAGGACCTCCAGGCCTCCTGAAATGATGTTGTCGCTCAACTCCAACTATTACACATAAAAAAAATTATGTCATTAAATGGTTGGCTTCTTACCATTCAATTCAGACTGCATCATTTTTCATCATTCTCCCTTTAATTTAACAATTTAATCACAAAGCCAAACACCTTTGAAGAGTCCAACCAGTTAACAAACACCAGTTGCGTGACAGCTGGCTGTCAAAGAGTTCTTTTGACTTTATTTCGAGAATTATAAAGCAGTCCTTAAAATCTCATGGGTTTGGGTACCTAAATTTTAGGTTAGCAGAATACAAAATACCAGAATTCACTGCAAACCTTTATTCTGTCAGCAATGTCCAACCCAAGGCATGGCCAACCTTCACATTTTTAACAAACAAGCATTCAACTGTCCTAAGAGTCGTTGACCAAGCCTCCTTTGGCCATAATTAACCAGAGACACCCAAAACTCGCCAGCCAGCGCGAGTTACCTACCTTTCGGAGCTTACTCAACGTGGGAAGTTTGGCCAGCGATGTCAGCTCTACATTGGCCATGCTAAGAAACTCGAGTTCTTTAAATGAATCATTGAGACCTTCGATTTCACCGTTGCTGGATCGGCAGTTATCAAGCACCAACTCGGTCACCTTCAAACAGGACCGCAAGTCACTCGTCAGTTTAACGAGCATTGAAACAAAAAAGAAAACCCCAAAACCCCGCATACTTCATCTAGACCACAACTTGGAGAGTGTTAAATATCTGTTGGTTTGGTGTTTGGTTTCAATTTAGAAAAGACTTGTGGTCTGAAATCACTGACACGCGCCAATGTAAAAAAAGAAGTATGTAACGGTTTCCCTTCCTCTGAGGATGCCTCAAATTCTCCAAAAACTGCCATCTACCCCCAAACTTTACTGATGGACACTTTTATAACTTCCTGTAGTGCCTGGGGTAAGAGCTGCCCCGGTACAAGAGCGAACTGCTAACTTGTTTCTAAACTTTAGTAATTTAATTCTGCGTATTCAGACCTATCAAACTCTTCAATTTCTTTCTTGACCCTACACCTTCTGGCTCCAGATTATTTTAGCAGTGAGTCCTGCAGGTTAATTAAGTCAAATTAAATAATTTCCTCCTGCCAAAGCCACTAAAACAACTAAATAATCCATACAGGTCGCATACTTTGAGAAGCGTTAACAAGGAGCAGCCAATTAATTCTAAATTATTTTATCTACAGTGGAACATCCCACTCATTAGAAAGACCATTAACAAGACAACTCTTCCTTTCCCCTGTACGCTTTTAAATAATAACATTTTAAGACTGCTGCAGAAGCCTCCAAGTGGCACGGTTTGACAGTTTCCAAGTCTCACTATTGTTTTATTTTCCCTTAGAAAAAAAGAAAATTACTCCAAACAAGCATAAAGTTTTCAAGAAAAGCGCCAGGAGAGAGAAGGAACCTTCACGGCTTCACCCAAGATGCACGCTGAAAGCACACGGGGGGGCCTTTTCAGGTACCTGCCACTGATAAAACTTCTTGAAACACAAGTTGTTTGAGTAAATGAATGGGTTTGGGCACTTTCTTCCCCAAATCCCCTGCGAGTCGGGTCAGCCGCGCAGCGGTATCGACATTATTTGGACTTTACTCCTGGGGCGAGCGAGAGGGCGCTGGGTTTTTTCACCGACCTCAATGCAAAACCCTCTGCTAGAGCCACGAGTGGGGCAGCGGGGTCCGTGACATGCCCACGGGGGCAGTGTCCCCAAAACTGTGGCGTGGGTGGGGGGGTGGTGTGGTGCTGATATTGCCTCGCAGCACACGTGAGCTCCCGAATTTTCACCTTTTTGGTAATTTTTTTTTTTTTA
>VXBL01009788.1:160986-172307 GCA_013400195.1 Aramus guarauna
GCTGGTGTGGGCTCTATTTGTTGGAGGGACTTTTTTTTTTTTTTTGGTCCAACTTACTGCACCGCAGATATCGCTGGTGTTTCTAGAAAATAAATAGTCTTAAAAGCAATTCTGGAGAAAACTAAGTGGAACACTGCTGCCTGCTTTTTCTAGCTAACAGCTTACGGGTTTAGATCCTTGAAAAGATCCTTTTAACGGGATGAGCACTGTACAAGTTTCGTGCATTTGTTACTCCTGTTCTGCTGCTGTTTTACTGATTATTTTACCAAGCCCCTGCAAATGAAACCTCGTAGTTGATGGTTGCCAGCCTGGAGGGTTTGTCCCAAAACAACCTCATTTAACATGGTGGCCTGGGAAGATGGGACATGGCAAAATTTGCGTCTGGGCCCTGAGGTGCTGAGGTTTTCTTGGAGAAATTGGGAATTGGGGGCAGGAGGAGCAGGTTAGCTCGGGGGTGGATGGGGCTGGAGTTTCTCGTGCTTTCCCGGAGGGTATTGGTGGCTTCACGCTAGAGGCTGAACACTGATTGTTAGTAATTTTCTTTTTTTTGGCAGGAGTTCATATTTACAACAGAATAATAGGAAATAGGAAAGAACCTAGTCATTACAAAGCTCTTCAGTGTTTGCACAACTTTTATGGCTCGGGACGGCATCATCCATCTATTGAAAACTTTGGACATAAAGTCACAACTGTACTAAAACCAGAGATGACGGCTTCGTTTAGAGGATGTAACTTCGAACGCTGTGACGATGTTCTTTTCTTCATCAAAGCTGTCGTATCTGAAACAAGGGGAAAAGGTGAGGAAGTGGTTGCCATGTCCTTCTATTGTGTTTCAAGCGACGTTTGTGGCGGGACAGGGATTTCGTGTGCACCTGGGATGTCGATAAGCTTCAAAAATAAAATAAAAACGGGGGATTTCAGTGGTTGAGCAGCGGAGGTGGCTGAAGCTGAGACCTGGTTTGGGCTGGGGTCTGCACCTTTGTAGCTCCTGCTGAAGGTTGTATGTAAGGAAGTCTCTTGGGTGCTTTAAAGAAATACCCTAAAATTCCTCTTTCAGGTTTTTAGTAGCAATTAAAGCTTCTTTAGTTGTCCCTAACATTGCAGCTAGATGCCTGAAAGGTTGAATTATTTTTGAATTCTTTTGAAAAGTTGCTGCGAAGAACTGTTTGCTGCTGCTTTAGAAAGAATAGAATTTTGCTGGTTTAAAACCTGTTTTAAGCGAGTACTGAAATCCTACTGGGCTTTGGTACCTTCTGAGGAGGAGCGCGGGGAGTCATAGCAGGAAACCCAGGAGGCTGAGGAGGATGACGAGGGGGAGGTGATACCGGAGGGGTGATCCCACTGACTCCTGAATCTCCTGGCAAGTCAAGGAAAAGAAATTAGTCCCAAAAAATCACTTGTTTTAATATGCCAAAAGCCCATGGCAGAGTTTATGTCCCGATGAGCTCCTCTGCCCTCCTGGCTATCCCCGGTGCTTGCTCCTGGGGGGAGAAGTCCTGTCATGGCCCTGGAGCATCCTTATCCATCACTGAGCGACGGGAGGTAGCACTGAAATCTGGGGGTGGCATCTTGTTGGAAATCCCTTCCCCAAAGCACTGACAGTGCTTGGATGGATAGATAGGAAAAAGAAAAACCTACGATGTCAGAGGCATCCCTCATTGGGGTGGGTTTGATTATTTAATTGGGAAAACTGGGAATTTCCCCTTCTCTGAGCTGCTTCTGTGCAAACCGGCAAAATACACCCGTGGCAAACTAATCCCAGTTGTTGCGTGGATGCTCTTTGCCCAAACTCATTTAAAATCAACGTTTTAAATCCATTTGTTTCTTCTTGCCTCAGTGGTTTTGGCAAGCAAAGCCCCCTTTTTTTTGGAACTATGAAGAGAAAGTCCAACTCACCTCG
This sequence comes from Aramus guarauna, assembly GCA_013400195.1. Lineage (NCBI taxonomy): Eukaryota > Metazoa > Chordata > Aves > Gruiformes > Aramidae > Aramus > Aramus guarauna. The sequence goes on from VXBL01009788.1 coordinate 162,887, forward strand.
TATGAATACATGGTAGGTATTAACGTGACATTCTCAGAATAATTTCCATTCGCATACAAGTAATCACCTGGAACGAAAGCATTGTCCTGATGAGTCTGCATGAATATTCAGTACAGCCCGGCAAGCATCTTACCCACTCAAGCCTTACAATAACACTGAACATCCATCGCATAGGTTGGACCCTGAGTCCATCTCAATAACGGTTTTGGCTTGGCAAGGCATGATTTCAGATGGTAATGAGAACCACTGGGGGCAGAACAGCTCCAGAAAAGTGTCTTTTAACTCTGGTTTTAATCCTGGTTTATGTTTTACACCAAAGCATGGCTTAATTTATAGTGGTCGGACCCCTGCGGTGTCAGGGCATGTGTTTCCTACAGGTTATTCCCATTTGTATCGGAGGTTCCTGCTGTGGTTCAGACATAAATGTTTTCATATGAGGGGGGTCTCCAGAGGCTCCTTTTAAAGTCAGTGGAGATACTGGGTACCAGTTTCTCTCTGTTGATGCTAAAGGGGGTCAGGGACGCCTGTGCTCTGTGCTTATCATCCAGTGTTAGGTGAGTCCCACCCTTATATCGTCACATTATTATTGCACGTCTTTTCCCCTCTGAATAGTGAATGTAATTCAAATTAATCTGAATAACTTGGATAAATAACCAGCCGCTTGAATTCCCATGCAGCTACGATTCAGCAAACCCTCTTAATTCGTCTATCAACATCTCCTCAGACCTCAGATCCATTTTCCTACGGGCATTTCTGCAAAGCTCCAATGCCGCAGGGAGCTCAGGCCACGGCAGAGCCTTCCTTGCCTTCTGCCATCGGCGGCAGCCTTGAGCTTTTAGCTTAAATTCAAGAGAAAAAAGGGCACTGGGATTTACTGGTGGCAGCACAGGGCGGTGGGACGGGCTCAGTGTCCCTTGGGGGTCCTTTGTAATTGCAGAGGACTAGATTCAGTGGCTTCTTGGAGCCTTTGCGTCGGTCTTTATGGGCAAAGCCTGATCTCCCTGCCTGGCAGAGGCTGGATGGAGACCTCCCAGCATCTTTTCCAGCCCTGATTATTCCAGTTTGCTCATGCAGCTTGCATAAAATGATTAAAAAAAAAAAAAAAAAAACAAAAAAAAAAAAACAAAAAAACAACACAACAGTAATTTCTCACTGAAATGGGATGCGTAGTCATATAAAAACTCCATTATATCCTCTTCTGTGATCTCAGCATTCCCTAAAAACAAACAGAAAATGAAGGGTTCATCAACCAGCACTGTAAGCAGAGACATCAGGCTGGCTGGATATGGTTTCATATGAATAGTTTCATTGATTTATTGGCGCTTTGTGCAAAGCCTATTCCCTGGTGGGAGTAATGGATTCGTAATCTGGCCCATAATTAAATCAGGGACTTCACAACAAAACGTATCGTGTTGCATATGGGACCGGAGCTCATCCCAGATGGGTTTTTTTCCTTTATTTTGGGTTCAGATGTGCCGGGAGAAGGAGATGCAGGAATGGGGTTGCAGCCCTCCCGCTGCATTCCTGCACCTCGTACCTCAACTTTATTTTGGGGTGAATCTCAAAGCTTTGCTTTGTGCATTTTGGAGCCGCTCCTCAGCCACCGACCCGGCTGCTTTATTCCTCGTGTGCTTTTTGCTGTGAAATTCCTGAAGGCTCCGAAAGGAGCCTTGCATTTCCTTAGGGTTGGGTCACTATAAGATTTTTGAATCGTGTGGCGTTGTCAAAGTCATATCAAATCGCTCATTTCCTTTTTCCAAATACCAAGGTTAAATATGTTTTCTTTTTTTGGGGGGGTTTATAAAGCAGGCTAATTGGGAATATTTTAGTACTTGCATACTCATACAGTAATATAAGATAATATATTTAAACTCATATCTTTAGATAATATTAATTATAATAAATTATACTGTTAATTAATTATGCTATTGGTCATGCCCAGGGCCAGCCGGAGTTCCGGGCACCCCTCTCTAAAACTTTCCACCATTTCCTAATGTAGCCCCGAGTTTCTCAGTGCCGACAGCGGACTGACTGAGAAACCTGGATGCAAAATCTCTCAGCGTTGGGAAATTATCTAAAAACAGCAATCCAGCCTAAAGATTTCTGCAGCGGGGTAGGAGTCTGGGGTCTGCGGGTTGTGGTACAGCGCAGCCTCATCCATGGCTCAGCTTTGTTGTGTAAAAGTCCTCGACCCATCCTATCCCCATCCTGAGCTTTTGGGGAAAATCAGACCAAAATGGGGAGTTGCGTAGTGTACGCCCATCCATCCCCACGCCTTCCCACGCTTGCCCTTTGAAAATACTCTGCCCTTTTTGGCTCCAGCATTGTAAACTCCGGCTCTTGGGGCACATTCTCCCATCCACAAATCTTTCTGAGAAAGTTATTCCAAGCTGGCTGTTGTATTTACACTGGAGCCACGCTAAGAATAACAGAGGAGTTGTATTGCCGCAAAGACCTTCCGTCTGGAAATTCCCCCCCTCCTCGGCTGCTTTTAACCCCTCGCGTGATGTTTCGCGTTTGGCTTCGCGGTAGAGAAGGATGAAGGCTCTTGGCGGCTGGCGGGCAGGGCAGAGCCGCAGGCAGCTGCCAGTTTCCGGTTACCTGCTCTTCGGCCAGTGTTGCCCGCTAGCTCACGTTCGCAGAAGCGTTTACTTCATTGCGTGTGTGTTCGTCCCGAATTAGCTTCAGGTTTCTGCCTCAAACTGCTGCTTGTCCCTCCCAGGCGCTGCCAGCACCGTGGTTTTCCTCCCTCAGTTGCCCCCGACTTCGGTCTCCCCACGGCTCTAAAGTGCCCACCCAATATTTCAGGAAATCCTCTTTGGGTTTTGGTTTGTTTTTTTTTTTTTTTCTTCCCCTTGTGCCTGTATCAAAATGTCTTAATAGCTCCCAGCTGTATATTGCAAATTATTTTGAATGCAGTATGGAAAACATTAATTATCAGACTCTATTCCTCAAGCACATGCAGTGTTCTGCAAGCACAGACTATATATATTCTCTAAGCACACACTTTACTGTAACTTCTAGTAATTGCAGCATGTTTTCCCCTGCCTTTTTTTGTGTTTTGCTACTGACCCCCATCCCCAAGCAAACATCCCAAGACCTTCCAGCCTCTGCAACCCCACCCCAATTGCTGTACAGCATCCCAGCAACATGGGAATAATTTGAACCCAGTGCTTAGCAGCGCGATTAAATTAAATTGCAAGCTGAAAAAAAACGAAGAAACTTATTTACCTTGTAAAAAATGAAGAATGAAGAAGGCCACGATTAAAAAGTTTGTCATCCTATGTATCGGTGGTGTCTGCTGGTACAGCTCGGCACTGCTGAATTTCTCGAGATGTCCCAGCGGAGGCAGGAAATGACTTTTGCGAGGGCTGGACTGAACAACCTCCACGCTTGGAGAAAAGACAAGTTTTTTCTGCAATTTGCCAAGTGGTGCGATGTCAGGCTGGGCTAGAGGTTGTCCTGTACGGGGTGGGAGACGTGCGATGCTTGTGATGCCGCTCCAACGATGCAAGATTTTCCCTTTGTAAAGACTTTTCTGACAGCTGAGTTGCAAATCTTGGGAAGCTTTTCCCCAGGGAGGGTTAACGCCACTGGATGAGCTCGCAAATAAAGGGAGGATGGTTTTGATTATGTTATAACGGAATATAACAGGAGTTATTAATAGCAAATCCTTCTTGTGGAGAAGGCAGCGATTAAGAGGCAGAACCGATGACTGGGAGCCAGATTGTTCCTGACTTCCCTTAAAATCTTGGGGGATTATTTCTTGGCTTCATTTCACCTTCCCATGCCTCAGTTTCTCCATCAAATGGTCGCAGGTTTATTTTATTTTGTGGTAGATAGAAATATCCCAGGTTGGGATGTTTTAGGAGCCAAATTTGATGTTTATGGTTGACTCCTGATACTGCGTCCGCAGGATGTGGTACCTTGTTACACATCGATATCAGCTGCTTATTTCCTTCTCTAAAAATAAAAAATATAATTGGTAAACATTTCTTAGAAGAGAAATGGGGAGGAAAGCAAAAGCCGGCTCTTCTGCTTTGTGGGGAAAAGCTGATACGGGTGCAGAAGGCCATCTCCAAGGAGATGATGTGATGCTGGTGGAAACTGGTGTTAACTGGGATGTAAAAGCACAAGGGGAATAGAAGGAGCAGGAGGTAAATTAAGTGTGACCAAGCGTAAGGCTCTGATAACAAGTGAATGGTGCAAACACGTCTTGACACAAGCAGGGATAAACTGGTAACAAGGGAATGTCGACCAAGAACACAAGAAAGATCATCACTTGGTCAACCCCGAGGCAGGGGACAGTGAGACCCCCAAGACCCCCACAACCCACCGACTCATTTCTAGAACATTCCTGAGCATCGCCTGCTCAGTGATGACAGACCCCCGCCTATGGGATGGGCACTTTGGGTTCTAAAAAGGGGAAACATAAGTTTTTGGTGTGTACCTGCCACCTGAGGACTACAACTACGAGCAGAGACCAGCGCTGGATCCAAGGGTAGTGATATCTTTGTCTCTTCTTCCCTTTCTCTCTTCCCCCTCTCCGCCACTCTTTGTCTCTTTTGCAGTTCTGCTGAATTTTGAGTAAATCTGTGATTTGTTCGAACCTCTCAAGTAACTGTCATTACTCCTGTCTGCCACACAGAGAATTAAAAAGTTAACCTCACCCACTAAGTGGGATGGGACACCAAGCTGGTGTAAAATCTGTTTACACAGCACGTGGTTTCCTCACCACCATGGGTTTGCTGCTGGGGATGCTGAAATTGCTGTGACTTTATTGCTTATGCAGCGATAAAAATCAGGTTTTGGGGGAAAAAACCCACACGTTCACCCAGAACAGTTTCCTCTCTCAACAGATGTCTCGAGCGTGATGGGTGATGGTGCGTGTTGGAGGCTCTCGGATGTGGTGCCGGAGATGGATGCTAGCAGATTGAGAAAGAGCAAGTTAAGTCTTAGAAGGTAAGAGAGATTTTTGAGATACAACGAAAAGAAATTAATAACTAGGAAGATTCACCTGGAAAGAGAACCCTTCCCAGCCAGGAGGGTGGTTCAACATGGGACAACCTCGGGAGGAGATGCAGACCATGCTCCAGCCTTGTCTTTATCCACCATCCCTCAAGGCACGTTCTCCCCACCTTAAAAATCTTTTCCCAGCTTTATATTTCTATTTTCTCCAGCAAAATGCCTGAAGGACGATGCCTCCGCCCCAAACCCGGGGGCTGCGTCTGATTCCCCCCCCTCCTCGGTGGGTGCCTGCCCCTGCGGGATGCGGGCTTGGGAGTTTCCTCTCGCAGATGAGAAAACGGAAGCGAATTTTTCAGCGGGATTCAGGAGTTTAATGGCAAACAGCTGGGCTGAGCCGAGACTAAGGGGGGGTGTGTGGGCTGCAGATGGGGGGTGGAAAAGCACCGGCTGCAGGACAGGCGTGGGCATCCATGGGGCAACCAGCCGTGGAAGCAGCAGCAGTTAATGTTTTTCTCATCTTTGTGCCATCGATTTTAAGCCAAGCATTGCTATCAATTTTAAACCAAGGATTCCTATGGATTTTAAGCCAAGGATTCTTATCAATTTTAAGACAAGGATTGCCATTGATTTTAAGCCAAGGATTTCCAAAGGCAGATTTTTTTTCAACTAAGAGAGGACCCAACCCAAGAACTTTTCAAGCACATCCCCACAACATTTTGCAGCCTCCTGGGGCTGTACGTGCTTTGCTGAAGGGACTTTTCCCGCCCGTAGGGAGATACTTGGCGAAGGGTTCAGCACAGAGGAATGCCGAGCGACCGAGTAGACAGGAAGCAAATATCTCCAAACCCTCCCCTGGACCCACAAAAATAACATCAAAAACTCAAAATCTCAACCCAAGCAGAAAGCTGACCTCGTTGGGATGAAATCCACTGGGGATGGAGATGCTGGCTCAGCTGGGAGGGGCTTGGGGTAGCGTGGGGAAATGTCGAGGGGTAAAAGAGTTAAAATCTTCTGTTTTTAAAGTGATGGGGAGGGAAGGGGCAGGGGAGGTTCATGAGGACGGCGGTGGCTTTTATGAGATGAACGGATGGGGTTGGACAGACAAACTTCTTGGCATGCTAACATCGAGTCCGAATTCAGAGGGATTTGCTGGCTTGGGGCTGAGAACAGCTCCCGCGGTTGGATGTGATGGCACAAAACTTGAAACAACTTGGGGAAGAAACAAGTGTAGTACCTGCGAGGTGGAGCTGCCGCTAAGGATGAAATGGATGAAATGCCCGATGGGGTTATACAAGGGGACAAACAAACTGTTTGCACCAAATTCTGCTGTTCTTGCGTGGCTGTGAACACATCGGTGCGCGACTTGAGCATCCCTCAGCAGCACCCTGCAGCTTTGTGGGGTGAGAGGCGGTCCTTGGGTGCTGGGGACTGCTGGGGAAATGTGGGTGCAGACTTTGAATTACATTTCTAGCTGGCAAACGAAAACATTCTATTTTTGTTCAATTTTTTTCCCTTTTGTCTTTGTTCTTACTCACTTCCCACGTCTCGCAACACAGAGCAAAAACATCGCCTAAAAAGCAGCCAAACTCGACGTCTTTTCCATCCCCGACCTTGTGCTCCTTTCCCAAAACCTATTTTGCGCAATCTCTGTACTTTTATATCTTTTTTTTTTTTTTTTAATTACTAAAGTTTACATGCCGAAATCAAACAGTAAAAGGACGAGCGGCGTGGGAGTGATGTCTTTCACGTGGAAAAATCCAGCATGCGAGCCAAAACCAAAAAGGCTTTTCCAGGAAGGGATCACAAAACTGGCTCCTGCTCCTCTCGATGCTGAGGGTGCTGCATCCCAGGGATGCTCTGAGCATCCCGGTGCGGTGAAGCCTGGCAGGCTGCGGTCAGGGGCTTGCACCGCGACCATCGGTTTGACTCTGAGGATGAAGGCGTGAATGAGATCATCTCCATTCCCGGCTCTCGGATGCGTCGCGTCATTTCCCAGCTTTAATAGGCGGAAGCAAAACTTGAAGGGAAATGAAAATGCAGCTGGTAAATAAGACTCTTCCCTTCACAAAGACTGGTGCCTGAGCAGATGACATTAGCAGGATTCCTGCGGAAGTGGCTGGAGGGGACATTGTTTGGTGTTTTCACTGCAGGACACAAGAAGATGGATGAAGGAAACCCAAAAACTCTGTTCCTCCCTGGCACTGGCTGGGTTTCACCGCTCCCTGAGATGCTGGGCGTCAACCAAGAGGTAGGTGGGACGAACTGCCCTTCCCATGGGAGTCCTTTGGGGAATGAAGGGGCTTTTCTCCCGAACAGGCTGTTCTCACTGCCTGATGGGGGTTTTGGACGCTGAATAAAACTTTCCTGTGCTTCCCTGCCCTTTTGGAACCAGCAGCTCCTAGGGCTGGCTGCTGGCAACCAGGGCATGTGGCTCTGGAAGAGAGACCAGGAAATAATAGGATGAATATGTTGAAACAAAAAAAAAACACAACAGCAGTTTTACACAGTAGTTCTTAATGCAAAATAAGAACTAATTAAACTAACTGACCAAAAGAGGGGTTATTCATCACACCCAGCACCCACAGACACGCTGGCGGCTGCAGCCCCGGTGCTCCCGGTGGTACCCGGGATTCACCGAGCAGCCGGGAGAACTGGGAGCATCCTCGGAGCAAGGAGAGGAGTTGCTCGTCGTGCTCATCCGGAGGTTGCTCTTCGGTGCATTTTCGTGCCCTGGCAGCAAAACCAGGCGAGGAGGGGCTGTCGTGCGGCTTTGCCTCATGCTCCAGCTTCGAAAAGCCTTTTTTTCCCCATTTCACAGCAATTTCTAATGGCTGCTGTACAGGGCAGCACAAGGCACAACCTGATCTCAGTTGCAGACCTCAGTCGCTCACCCAGCAATCAGGACATTTCTTATTGCTACCCCTCATTGCTAGCCAACATCCCCTCCNACCCTCGGCTTTTGGACGACCCGAGCAGGCAGCAGGGCTTTGGGGGATGCTCCAGGCAGGAGCCCGGGGATGCAGCAGCGTTTGCACCACCAGCCACCAGCGAACTTTCTCACCTCGTAGGGTTTTTATTTCCCCCCAGTGAAACTCCAGAGGGAATTCTGAATGTGAAGGTGTTGGGTTCTAACCAGAGCAGCATTATGCGGGTGGAAAGAAACGGCTTTATTTCATGGCAGGGGTTGAGGAAGCGGTTTTACCTCCCGGGTGGGAGCGTGGGTGGCTGGGGGTGGTGAGGAGAGAGTCGGGGAGAAGGGGCTGTGAAGGGGGTGCTGGGGGGGGGTCACCTCTGGCCAGACGCCGACGGCAGAGCAGGATGGTCAGCTGGAGCAGGAAAAGGAGGGAGACGCAGGATAGACCCAGTGCCAGCGGCCAGGAAGGGCATCCGTCTGTGGAGGGGGGAAAAGGAGCGTTAATAGAGGAGGGAGGGTGGGGTTGGTCACTCTGGCGACCTTAACCCCCCCCCGAAATGGGGATAAAAGGGCTGAGAATGCCCTGAATGGGGGTGGGGGGCAGGCTGAGAATCCCCTGAAATGGGGATAAAATGGTGGAGAATCCCCCAAAAAGGGGATGTCAGGGCCCAGAATCACCTGAAATGGGGGCTCAGGGCCCAGAAAGGGGGAAGGGGCAGGTCTAAAGCCCTTCAGTGCAGGGGAATCCCAGCGAGGAGATGGGAGGGGGGTGAGGGATTTCCAAACTGCGTCTTCCTGAGGAAAAATTGGACTCTAAGGACTTCCTAAATGGTGGAGGGGAATGCACTAATAACCCTTCCCGGTAACACTGCCGAAGGTTATGCTTATTGGCTGCAATTCAGGCTTTCCAATCTATTGCATTCAAATTATTTTGGGGCAGAAAACCCCTCCATGAGCAAATCTGAGGCGGGTCAGGGTATTTCTGGAGCGAGCACGTACCTGGCAGGAGGAGCAGGAGGGTCCCCAGGAGCCCGTAGCACATGCTGGCCAAACCCCTTTTGCCGGAGAGATTTTCTCTCCCTACCAAGCTGGTGGACTGGGGGATGAGCCCCACGTGTCACCCCCCCCACTCAGCATGGGGCTTTAAAGCCTGGGGTGACAGAAATTGGGTGGAAACGGCGGTTTTGCCACCTGTCCCCTAGCGATGGAGCCCTTTTGGGCTGGGTTTAGTGCAGGGTGATGCTGGGAGGGGGAACTGAGGGTCCCAGGGAGCAGCACATCCTCCAGCCGGATGGTTTATTTGTGGCTGGGGGTGTGCAGGGGGGAGCAGGAGAGGGGGAGTTTGGGTGGGAACGCGGGAGAGAATTTGGGGAGGGAGCCACGTGCCCTGCTCTCACTCACAAAAGTGAGTTTCAATTCGAGCTCCGTGTTGCAAGGGGGGTTTTGGTCCCCCGAGGAGCCCAACGCCAGCAGTATCTATATGTCGTGCAATAGATAATCTATACCTTCTGCCGTGCTGCAGCAGCTGGAGGCTTTGCT
>VXBL01009791.1:0-34787 GCA_013400195.1 Aramus guarauna
ATGGTCTGAGCATCTGGTCAGTCCGTCGGTTGTGGGATCGGTAAATTACTTTCTGTTATCACCCATTGTAAACATTCCATTATCAGTACTGTTGTTGTTGTTCCCCTCTCCCTTGCTGTCCCAGTAACCTGTCTTTATCCCAATCCACAAGGCTTTGCCTTTGGTTTTCCCATTCTCCTCCCCATCCTGCTGGGTGGTAGGGCTGAGCCAGTTGCATGTGGTGCTCAGCTGCCGGCTGAGGCTAAGCTGCATCATAGTGTTCAAGGCCAGGCTGGATGTTGCTTTGGGCAACCTGATCTAGTGGAGGCTGTCCCTGCCCATGGCAGGGGGATTGGAAATAGATGGTCTTTGAGGTCCCTTCCAACCCAAACCATTCTATGGTTCTATAAATGGTGGCAGAGCTTTCAGTGACACGCTTGACAAACTGTTTATAACATGCAAAACAATCTGTAGACCCCTTCTACAAGTCAGTCCTCAGTGCAACTGATTATCAGGTAACTGAGCCACCCAGGTGACTGGGTTTTGTTTGGCTCTTCTAACTCCATGAAATGTGCAGAAGGTCCTTCTGCTTCACCCTGGACCACCTTAGTCTTTTGCTTGGGTGCTCTCTCAGCAGGAGTGTAGATGGTTTTGACTGCCTCACACTGATGCCAAAGTGGATTTAGACAATGAAGTTGTCAGTTATTGGTATGTTGAAAGTCATTCAGAGCAAATGTATTATTTTCAAGTGATGTGGAAATAATGAGAAAGAAATAATTCATAAGTATACAAAAGTGCAGGTGATTTCCATTAAAGTTTCAGTGCGCACAGCACTGTGATCTTGTCAAGTGACTGAAGAATGCATATGCTTTATATTTACCTACATTCCTTCTGAAACAAACAAGATTAATAGAAAGGTGACTTCCTTTAGCTTTTGCACAGTGTTCATAACAGTCTATGCCAGTAGAGCCTACCTGAGTACTATGAAGAAAGAAATTAATTTTAAATGCAATGACTCAAATGACCTTAAAACACTTCCAATAAGCATAAGTTTTTCTTGGTATTTGCTGACCAGGGACATTCTTAGTAAGTGCATTCATCTTTTGAAAAATAAATGTTTGCAGTCATATCACTGTAAACAAACTAGTAAAAAGTGAAAAAGGCCAAATAAACAGAGAAACAAATTAATAAAAATGTGGGAAAAAATATGGGTAGAGAATTTCTTGACTCAAAATATATTTGAAGCTATTTCTCTGAGTATTCAGAGTTCATCATAAATCCATGTGGTTGTTTTAGTGTGAGATAATGTAGACAATTGTAATTGTCTATCCTATTGTAAGCCAATGACTTTATTCTCAAATTAGTCCAATCTGATGCGTGTTGCATGTGCTCATTTTCCTTGAAGAATCTGATGATCAGTGAGGGTAAGACTAAGATATTTATGAAGTGTCTGAGTTTCCAAAAAAGAAATATATTAGCTACTAAGATTTAAAAGGATGTCTACAGTAGAGAAGTATCATGCATCTCATTAATCACATTAACAGCACCTATACCTTACACTATCCTTCTTGCATGGAACCATTACTAAATACTGAGAACTGTGTAAGCTGAGACGTGCTGAGAATTCATTCCTTCTATCTCTGCAAAGAGTATGCACATCAGCATAAATGCCTCTCTTGACCCTGCTCCAATTTCTGCTGTAACAATACTGCAAGAGAGAATGAGAGAAAGAAGAAAAGGCTGTCAACTAAGGTAAAACTATGACCACAAATAGTGAATTTAAAAGCAATTAAAATATTTAATAAGGTTTTAAATAATTTGTTTGATATCTACTTACAAAGGTTTTAACATTGTCTTAACTCTGAGTTTAAGGCTTAAATAAACTCACAATTCAAATGACAAATTCTTGTCTCTCATCTGAATTTTTAAACCATGTAAGCCAGAAATTCAACACACATTTCAGATTCAGGTAGAGGGGTTGTTTTTCCTTAAGAACTTTTTTGGCAATAAAACTTTGGTAAAGTTTTGCCTCATTCAGTTTTTGTTTGAACATTTCCTGAAGGTGCCATAACTGCAGCACTCTATTGCAAAGGCAAAACTGGGGAGAGCACTCAGATTAAGACTGAAGGGTATGTACATTAAAATAAGTAACAAGGAAAGAGTGAAGGTGAGTAGAGGGTGGCAAAGCGAGTCAGTAAACTCATTACTGCTTTGCTGTTCCCCTTCTGAACAGAACCTATACTAAATTAGAGTTAACTGCAGATCTTGTGAATAAATGCATTCATTTTAGTTTTTGAGGTAATCAAAGTAAGACTAATGTATTTGAATTCTCTTTTGAAGATGGATACAACTGCTTCAGAGCTTGTCTAGTATTCTGGTTGAATGACTGGTATTTCATATCGGTATATAAAAAGTGAAAATGGTTAAAATAGATGTATATCAGAAAAAGATCTGAGAAAAACAGAATCACTGACTACCTGGCCCAGGCATAAGTTTTTATATATATTCTGTGAAATCTATAATATCTAGATTAACTTTTAAATGGTAGCAGCAGTGGGTATATTCAAACCAAAGCCTCAAAAATTATCTTAAGGACTTTGCAGAAAGCAATGCAACAACGACGGAACAGCTGCTGGATTTCTTTGGAAAATCTTTTGCCTATTCAAAGAGAAACAATATAACTTGAGCATTGTCATTAACTTCAGAGGGGTTCTTTCATGACATCTGAGAGGAACTAGAAGCTTTGAAGCTGAATAGGAGAAAAGATGTCTATGAATTGTGCTTTGAGTGTGCTGTCATTGCACCATTTATTGCCAGCATTTATTATAAGAGGTGACCTTAGAAGGAAAGTAGCTGTCCTTGCTGCCACAAGGAATCTTTGTAACAACATATGGAAATGCAATAGATTCTACAGAACCACAAAAACTTATTAATCAGGATCTTTAAAGACCTTATCTTGAACCTAGCACTCCATCTGATCATTTTGGTCTGCTAATGGCAAAAATTTGGGTGCACAGTGATTGGTTAAAGAACCACAAAATCAAAAACATTATGGATCCAGGTACTGATCTAAAAATAGCTTTCTTTCCCTGAAGATCAAAATTACAAAACTAGAACTTTTTATTAAGATGAACAGTATTAATAATTATGGTGTATAAAATTAGTAAGCTAATGAAAAGTCTCAAAACCAAAAAATAAACAAAGCCATTAAACGTGTCCAGACAAAATTAAAAGTTCTCAGGGAAAACATTGCAAAATATATTTGATCAAACTTAAAAAAAAAAAAAAAAAAAAAAAAAGGAGGAGGAAAAGCAATCCCTCAAATACAATTTTAAAGTATTCTGAGAAGAGACACTTACTATATGACAAGCAGAGGTTCTGTTTATGTTTTTGTTTCCTTCTGTATAACTTAGGTCAAAGATGTGCTGCAATTTCTCCAGTAATAAGACTGAGATAATGACAGTTGCCTCCTGTGTATAATGCTTTGGTCCCTGTGGGTTATTTCATGCATTAAAATACACAAGGAAATACTGCCTAATAGGTGACACTTGGAAGCGTATTCAAACTATGCAATTGTTTTGCAAACATACATAATTAAAATATATATACATATACATTGCAGTTGTATTGGTATTAAATGGTCTACAAGCAGAAATTCTCATCAAGTTTTCTCTTCAAGGCAGTATCAGACAAGAAGAAGAATTCAATTAAAAGCAGTGGTAGAAATGGACATTGACCTGAGCTTCGCTCAGAAACAGAAGAAAACAAGTTATGATGTCTCATCATGAATAATGCTTTCCCTACCCACAAGGAAAGATACTAAGGGTGTAAACCAGACAAAGCTATTACAGAGAAAAAAAGGGAAAAAAGAGAATTTTGGAAAAAAATATTTATATTTAGATGTTTTTACCCACCAAACAGGATGTCTTGGCAACAGTGCTGTTGACTCATAAGATGATTGCTCATTCCTTGTCAAACATTGCCCCTCAGGATGAGGTGCTCAGAGTGAAAAAGTAGATCTGGGACAGATTCAGGTCTTGACTAGGGGAAGGACAGGATCAGGGTCATGATCACATATCCTGATCAAAACAACCAAAGCTGAGGCATTGTATAAGCAAGGTCTCACTGATGTGTTTTGCACATTTAACTGCCTCTCTCCCCATCTCAGCTCTGCTCACTACTTTACATTCCAGTTCTTTTCGTTGCTTTTTAGTAGCTTGTAAGTGACTGTGGTCAATGGCAAATGTAATCTCAAAAGAATTGTTGAGCAGAGATAATAGCGAAGTTTCAAAGCTAAAGGAAAATGTATTGCAACCACAGCCCTTTTGAAAAGCCCTAAAAGCCTCACCAGTTCAGAAACTTGTTCTTCATGCAGGTTTAAGTGCTGAGCCTTTTTAAGGATACAGGTTAATCTAGGACTCCTTTCCACTGAGTTTTCACATATTTCTTGTGCCACATCACTGTAAACCATCTTAACTTATATATAACTGTGGCTAGTTTTCCCTAGACGGTTGTTATACTAGGTGAAGCCTGAACATAATGTTCATTTGTCATTGAGAAGATGTCTTTTCAAATCGCTGAAGGTTAGGTAAGCCTGAACAGAAATCTCATTAATAGGATTTGTGCATCTCTCTCCTACATACAGTTTTACAAATCTCCCCTAGAAAAAAAATACTCTTCCTCACAGGGGGCAGAGATATTTCAGACACCTTGTTTCTTGGACTTAAGATTAGTGGGAATTAGTTTTAATTGCAAAGTTTTTTGGGGAAACTTAACTTAGTACTCTCCACAGTTCATATATGTAATTTAAAACTGCTCTGTCAGGTTGTATCAGTGTTTTTGCTTTCAGAATTTGGCTGGTTTTGGCTCTTAAAATACCTGAATTTACTCACAGAAGGAAATACCAGAATACACAGAAGGACTTGAAAATGTGATTGTGTGGAATAGATCAGTGTCCTTACATTTTTTTAAGTAGAATTCTTGTGTCAGTTCAAGTGGGTTCACTAGAAGCTTACATGTCCAGAAATTAAAATTGTACATACACATTTTTATTACAAATTTTTATTGACAACACAACCTTCATCTTAAAGTGAGATGTTTCTGGTGACTCAGCGTCTAGATGTATCTAGTATATTAGGCCACAAAAGGCTTTTTGTATTCACAGTGAAAATGACAGCTTAATTAAACTGCTTCCAGATTCCTTGTTGACTTAAAATTTTAAGTTCTAGTGGGTATAAGTAATTTTCTCCTTGCCAGACTGTAAATTTAATTTTTACTTTTCAACCCTGTGTTTTACTTCTTGCCTGAGCTTAAATTGAATGAGCACTGGTGACAGTTCAGTTCTCCCTATGGATGTTCTGCCTCCATGGCAGCTGTAATATCGGAAGGTTTGATGTCTGCAGCAGAGACCAAATAACTTCACCACAAATTAGAGGATGTATCAGTAGATCAGGAATGGATTAATGTACCATACTGTTTCAGTACTAGTAGTAACAGTACATAGGATCATTTAGAGCTCCAAGTCTAATACTTTTCCTGTGGCCTCTCCCTTTCCCTTTGATTGAGATGCACTTGTATAGGGAAGACTCTGCAGGTTTCCTGACTGATTAAAGGAGAGCAGTACCCTACCTTGCCATCCAGCAACTCCTTAAGGAGGTAAGCAACAAATTTAAGGGTTGCAGGTGGGCTACTGGCGCTCATCTTGTCCTTGTAAACCCACACAGGGCTGATCACTGCAGAAGAAAAGCAATTCTTAGTTGGCATTTCCCTGAATGGAGGGTGAGAAGCATGGGCATCTGTCGCTGTTCCAGGAACCATAGCAGTGGCAGATGTGTCAGCTGTGGATAGAGTACCTCATAAGCATTAAGACTTGACTTAGATGTACATTTTCACTTCATAATTAAATACACAATATGCATTTAACTTTGAGACTTAGAGCTCTGTAGCCATACTTTCTATACCATAGAAAGTATGTAGTTCTGAAGAAAAGGGATTGGTTGAAAAAGATATTGGCTTCAAAGCCAATAACATGTTTCCTATAGCATGACAGACTCAAGGTAGTGCAGGATGAAAATAAATAAAATAAAATAAAATAAAATAAAATAAAATAAAATAAAATAAAATAAATGCTATTTGCTTTAGTATTTTAACAACATCCCTTTTTCCTTTGTCCATCCTAGTAGAAATAAAAATCCAGTTCTAGTTTTTGTTTCTGGTTTTTTTTTTTTTAGGTTTTTTTTTGTTTGTTTGTTTGTTTGTTTGTTTGTTTTTTTCTTGTCCACCTTTATGTTGCTTTGCTTTCCAGAGCCCTGGAGGGGAAAAAAGAAACCCAAAATCATTAAGTCCATTTGTCATTTATTTTAACTATTTAGAAAAAAGTTGGTGAAATATCTTGACTACTTAAGAAATAGATACTGAGAACTGGCTTTGCAGTTAAGTGGGACAAACAGCATTTGAAATCAGTGAACTGCACAAGTTTACACTACTTGAAACTCCTACCATGTATGATTAAGTTCCTGGCAGGTAGTTAAGCATCTGAGAAATGTAATGTGAAAAAAAGAACTGTGAGAATAGCAGAGGGCTTGCAAGCTTCTTTCTTCATCATACAAGCACTGATGTGCCAATAAAAAAAGTTAATATCTAGCTTGCTAATATAACTGCATCCTGTGCCAGAATAATTTCCTTATGTAGTGAATGTGGGTCAATAACAAGTTGTGATTTATGAAATAAACTGGTGTGAGATAGGAAAAATACCAGAATTCTTGTGCAAAGTCTCTTCTCAAACAGGAATACAAAACCACAGCTTCCTTTCTAAGGTCATGTTAGAATTATGACAACATTTGTAATACTTAAATTTTACAGATTTCTGAAACTCAAGTAAATTTGTAATTACTTTTTCATCCAGCCTCAAACAATATTTTCCAGAAAACTGTAAGATCAGATTTATGGTGATCTTCCCATCAGAAACAAAGACTTAATGACAAAACAGAAAGAGAAGTTTTAGATTTATATTTTTCCCATATTGAACAAGCCATGCGCACCTGAGTTGTACACTTCCGTTCCATATGTGTGTATAATTCCTTCTGAAGTTTAACATGAAAATTGGGTTTAGGAGAGGTTAAGAAGGGAGTTTTGAGGATATATGTGACCGTACAGGTCAGTGTTCCTTCTTTCATCCTGGCCTTGGTGATGCTGTTTGTTGGGTATTGCCTGCTTTGCTGACCTATGCCTAACTCTTCTCTGATGTTAGAACCACTGCAAGAGTAAACAAAATGCTTAACCCACATAGTGTTTTCCCAAACCCCTTATTTCTGCATGTGTTCAGATACATAACATATAAAAAAAATCATCACTGCTGTGCATTAGATATATTCATAGTATATTATCCTTCCTCAGACCCTTTTTTTAACACCTAAGCAGCCCAGGAAAATTCCTTCTGTGACACATTCAAGATAATTTATCTGTTGTCTTAAGGGGTCATCAGTAGAGCTGCACAACCAAGTAATGATGTCAAGCATATTTTATTTGCAGACTACTATTGATGAGATAAAATGTGTATACACAGCAAGCTTTTTAGCAGTAAATTATTGCAAGTTATTGTAGGTATTAAGTATCACAGGCTTGGCTTGTCTGATGAGCAAACCACACACAGTCAACAGGCTCCTTAATATCGCTACAGACTAACAAAGCTGCTTGAAATTACTTTTGAATATAATGAACTCTGATCAATTATTTATTACTGGACATCTTGGCCTATTATTCAGTCCAGTGTAAGTCCGATTGTGTTATTGTAATGATATGTACAGCAGTTGACAGAGATAAGAGATTAATGTGCCTCTCAAAGACAACCACATTCTATTGCACATTAGCAAAAATGAATAAGCTCAGTTTTTATTACAAACAGCCTCAGACTCTGACAAGAGGGGAAGGACATGATGCTCTGATGCCCAAGTCCCCTCTTGGTGAGCTTTCAGCACATAACAGACTCACAACTTTAGCTTTGCAAAAGACTATCTTTCTCTTCCTGTCCAAAAATCAATTATGTGTTACTGATTATAAGCATGATGGCTTGTTTTTTCCTGGCTGGACTGGTGACTGGTTACTTTCTAAATACATGTTCTTCACCATCTGTTAGTCACCAGTGTTGTGAATCCAATCTACATTTTGCATGACAGTATAGTGATCTGACTGGTTAAAATACACTTTTATGTCTTGCACAAACCCCTTCCCAAAACAGCCTTACCCATTAGGCAAATTTTTTACATATTTGGAATCATTGCTGAGGGTTTATGAGTTTGAATTTTGTTGCATATTTTACTATCTCATCTCTTACTCTTGCTATATGTGGCAACATTGTGGAAATAGGTTTATACGTAAACCCATGAACCTCAGAAAAATCCATAAACCCTGGTGATAACAAGATAAGCCCAATACTATTTGCGCATCAGTAACGCATCTTTAGGACAGGGAGATGCAGTTATTTATTCAAAACAAATGCTTGTGTCTAAAATAACCCCATCAAGAGATTTTTCTCCAGTGAAATGTACCCATTCCCTTGAGCTGAAAAAATACACAGCTAACTCAATAAAATCTTCTGCGGAGCTCAGCTGAACATAACCCACTCTAATGCAATTATCCATGTTTCATTTAGAAGAGTGATCCTCCTGATGGCTCAGAGTATTTCTCCTTTAATAAGTGAGACCATTTACATTTCATTAACATGCAAAGAGTTTCTGCAGAGTATTTTGTGAGAATGAAAAAAGAAAAAAGCAACATGAAGAATCCAAACCCAATCCTTTCTTTGTGCTATCTCAGCAGCAGTACTAATACAGTAAGTTAAAATGCTACACTGGAGGCAGTTTTTAAAAAACTTAGATATATTCAATCTGTTCTTTGCCTATGTATATACAAAGTGAGAAAGGTGTTGTTAATTTAGGTTAAAGATTTTAAGAGTTTTTACTGACAAGCCAGTAGGGACTTTTATTAGGTATCAATAAAGAAATATACATAGTGCTACCATGTGATACAGAATTCAGTTATGTGTTCAATGCGAGAGATCCCTAAGTACCCGTGTAAGCAATCTCCTTTCTTGATTTCTGTGCACGATGTTGACAGCATGGACGTACAGTAGGTATCTTCAACTTCTTTCCCAGTGAAAGTGCAAGCACTTTCAATTTCTAGAAGCTTGAAAGGAATGCAAGTTTAAAGAGACATGTTAAAATTTTTCTGAAAAGTCCTTATTTTAAAGCTGTGCAGTTAGGCAGAGTTGCATGCAGGTCTAGTAATAAGAATATTCAGGCTCCTTCTTATGTGAGGCCAAAGAGTTCCTATGTGTAGTGTGGGTGCTTGGGTATATACCAGTCTTCTAACAACAGCTCTTGGTTTCCCAGCACAAAATAAACTGAAAGATGTCCTTACAAGAGTCAACACAACACAGGATGAAGTGCTGGTGGTGGTATGAACAGGTGAGCAAAAGTTCTCAGTGTTACTGTTACATGGATGCATGGTACGCAAGACCTGCAGAGCACCATGGTGGAGCTAGTTTCAAGG
This sequence comes from Aramus guarauna, assembly GCA_013400195.1. Classification (NCBI taxonomy): domain Eukaryota; kingdom Metazoa; phylum Chordata; class Aves; order Gruiformes; family Aramidae; genus Aramus; species Aramus guarauna. The sequence continues at coordinate 9,529 of VXBL01009791.1, forward strand.
GTGCTGGGCATGGTGTAAATGTAGGCTGCTTTATTGTCACACTAAGGTGAAGTATTGATTATAGGTATTTTCTTGTGGGTGCATTAGTTAGAAAGAACAGAGGAAGTACAAAACTGCGTTCATGGAAGAGCAGTATAGATTTTTTTCTCCAATGGAAATATAAGTAGAGCTTTCTCATATGCCTTGGTGGGTTTGGGGAATGGGAAACACTTGCTTGGATTTTATGGAAAATTAAGGATGGGAAGTGAGACATAATAGACACCTTTCTGGTTTCTTCTCAATTCTTTATTGAGAGGAGAGTCACTTTACACTCTGCAATCACAGTTTCATTTGTTCTTTCTGGCACAGCTTGTTTGCATATGACTGTAACACTGTAATTTTTATATTGCACAAAATGCTTGTCTCTGAGAGGAAAAGGATTTTGGGGTTTGGGTTTTTATTAATGAATGTTTGAATGCCTTGATTCAAAGGAGTTCTGCCTTCTACCACTAAAAGAGCAATGCGGAAAACAAGATGGGTTCATCGAGATAAACAGTGACATTTACTTTCATGGTTATCTGACATGTAATGTCATTCATGCTTCTTCTGCTTTTGCTGTCCTTTGGATTTCTCTATTGAAAATGGCATTTGGTCTTGGATTTGGAGATAATTTTCATCAGGGCATAGAAAAAAAAAACAGTTACTGAACAAAAGCACTTCTTAGACACTTTTCCTTGATCATGATGAGACTTGAAAAGAACCCACTGTGAAACAGAGCAAACTAATTTTACTCCTAAATTCCTATCTGATGAAGCATTATGCTTACAATGTTCTTCAAGACTTTTTGCAGCCACACCAGAATCCTTAGAGAATTGTATCTTCATTGTCAAACTTCCTCAGAAGAAGTTTTCTGTCAAACTTTTCTCTGGTTCACTCCTGGTTTTGGAGACTTTTTTGAATGGGAGGGGTAATGGTATTCAGCTAATTTCCTTTACATGAACATGTCTTATTAATATAGCCCATGCTAATCTGAAGCAAAACTTTTTTTTTTTTTTCTTTTTTTTTAATGTTTGCCTAATATGCCTTTTTGCCCTTTGTGACCATTATTAGCTAGCACAAACTAGGCCCTTTGTGGAACTTGTTCTAGTTTTCCGAATCGAGCAATTCAGATTTGAGAGAAGCAGTGAAGATGGTGAAAGACCATTCTTAGCAATTGCATCCTTCTTCTGCAACAATATATGGCCTATATCTTAAAGTCTGATTTTCACAGATTCAAGCTTAAAAACATATACTTACATAAACTATATAAACTGACAGAAGTTACATATTACACAAGAAGGAAAGAGTGAGGAAAGGAAGACAGATCTGAAGCTCTGCAAGTCTTGTTTGCTGCAGAAAATTTTGATATGAAGTCTTGCTTATTGATCAGCACAAAGGTGAAACAGAACAGAGAAAGCAGAAAGCATCTAACAGCTGATGAAAAATTTGACTTTACTCTTTGCTTTGCAAGAAGCTACACATGAACAACAAAAATACTATGCCAGTTGGAAAAGCTGCTGTCTGTGACTCCAGCTCAGTGGAACACCAAACCTTGGGGCTATGTCATTCATGAATTATTAGGCCTGACAGATTCCAGAGTGACTCTGCTGCTGTGTCAATGAGAACAAATCCTGGATGGTTAGGTAAAGCTAAACGTAGACCATGCATGGCTTACCATGAATACAGATAGTTCCCTGAACTTCAGTGTTTGCAGATATTGTAAATTTTTATATGTGGCTTTCAAGAGAAAAAGCTCTATGTACAAATGCATTGTAGACCTTACTCTAATTAATGTAGTCCTTGAGAGCAACAGGTAGGCATGTAACACTTAACCTGTTTACTAAAGGTATCCCAACAGCTACCTCTAAATAACAGTAGAGGTGAAATGGAAATCAACAAAAAATTGTGCTATTTCAACAAACTGTAAGCCAGGAGTGACAATTTGTTCTCCCTTTGTACTGAGGAATCAATAGAAACTACTTGATTTTAAGGACATCCTGACAATTTTAACTTTGGAGTATGAGTTTTCATTATATTACTGTGTACATCTTTATTGTTATTCAAGCATTATCTTCTATATTGCTCTTGAAAAATATTGCCCCAAATCAGGGCTAACACTATGACATTCATGATAGATTTTTCATATTGTTCTATCTTTAGAAAAAAAAAAAAATAAAAAATGTGTACACTTGTGTGAATTTTGTTTGAGGCAGAATCCAGAGACATTTCACTCAAAGTAGTCACTGAACTATAATGTTAAGATAATGACATTCATATGATTTGGAAAGGTTCAGGACAGAGCTTGAAGTTAAAACTTAGACCTTTACATTTTTTGATGTAAGTACTGATATATGTATGAGCAAACAATTTCTTACTCCCTGTAAAATGTCCCCACTACCAGGCTTGTCACTAATTTACTGGTCACCTATAGAGTGCCTTATAAGCATTATTAAGGTATCCTCACTTCTCAAGACGTTTCCAAGCCACTGCTTTCTCTGTTGCCTTATGATGGGTTAATGGTGTATGAACCAGCTCATTAAAAAACCCTCTCTAATTCTGGTGCTAAATCCAATATCAGTTTTCTTCTTCAGCCTCAGGGCTTTTTTCTTTTCTTTTTTTTTTTTTTCTTTCTTTCTTCTTTTCCACATGAAAATGCATCTTCAGAGTCCAGCACTCTATAATGAATAGCATAAGCAGTGGCAGGATTATCGTACATACTTTGATATAATAATAATGTTTCCTGAAGGTTTCAGGAATTTGTTTTAGTCTCAGACTAGTCAAAGTATCTCAGTCAATATTTAATCTGTATTGACTCATGGCTTGATTACAATGCATAATGCTGACCACATCAATCTTCCCCTAAAGCCCGGCTTCTGCTTCTGACAAAACTCTATTGATACATTTGATTCATCCTGACATTGCAAAGCTGAAAAACTGCTGAGATTTTCACTCTCTATAAATTTGTTTATATTATTACCCTGAAAGGACACACAGCAACATCCTGCTAGGTTAACTGCTGCTTCTGTTTGTCCTTTTTTCTTTCAAATGCAAAAATGAAACATTCAAAACCATGTAAGGGTCTAGAAATAGGCTTTAAATTGTATCTTCTCTTGTGAACAACTTCTCTTTCCTTACAGAAACCCAAAATGAACAAACCTCAAAGCCTTTTATTACTTCGTCTGGCATTAAACAATTCTTCCAAGCAAAATGTCTTGTAATGTCCTTAACTTTGTAATTAAAAAGTCCTTTGCTGAAGAGATATATGTTTAGGTGCTAAAAGCTTTTGTTGAGCTGTGCCCAAGATTACTCGCTGGTTTATAATTTAAAGTATTATAAATTGATGTATTAGTTTGCTGTCTTATTTTTAAAAGGAAAATACAAAATCCCAATAATACAAATGCACTTGTGAATTTTATCTATGTTATTTTCCCTTTAGGGGTTTGACTTCTAAACCCGGTTAGATTGTATAAAAAATAACACACACATTCACATGAATACCGAATCACACAGTTCATCAGAATATTTCTGTTCTAGGCTTTGAATCAGATAGTTAGTAGAGGGCAGAGTGGACAGGGATAGTCTGAAAAATGTTAAAATCTGTTGCATGTGAGTATTAATAAATGGAGACCTGATTTGTTAGAGGATGAAAATCTTCAAAAGGCAGCAGATTACAACAAATAGGAGACCATGAATTTCCTGACATAAGACATATTTGAAACAAATGCCTCAGACTTTAAAAAGAAGATGTAGATGCATCTTACCTGTTTACCCTTACAGAAACAATATTCAAATCTACAGCAATTTCTAGTTAAGAGAGTAGTAGATTAAACAAAATGAAGCCTTATAAGTGTCTGTATGCAAGTTCTTGCTCATAGTAGAAGCATACAGAAATTCTGACAGAACAAAGAAGAGCTGGTCTATCTATCACTGTTGAGCAGTCATAAATGGATAAACATCTGCTCTTACTTTCTATACAACTCTGCTTAGAAAGTGTAAGGGCAGGTTTAGTCACAAATATGCTTCCTATACATTATAATATAATTTTCTGGTAGGTTCTAGAAACTTACTGCAATTATACAAAATCAAATAGCTAGAAATAAGTCTTAAAGATGAAATATTAGATCTTTGAAAATTAATCTGGAGTAAAATTGTTACTTATTAAAAGTGCACTGCTTTATATTAATTTTTAAGTAGTCTTTTTCTAGGAGTCAGTTCTCCTTTGGCTGACATTCCATATAACTTCATCAACTCAGTTGTGTTTGCATACATGTCAACTCAATATTGAAAACTGTATTTAGCTCAAAATGTCTATGGGGCAGATCACAAACTGGTGTGTATCAACTTAGAATGACCAGCTTTGACTTATATTAGCTCAGAGACTGTCCTTTACTTTTGCATTTAATTTAATTTTTGACTCACCTGAGAGTAGCGATTACACTTGCCACAGCAGATTTCTAGTCAGCACTGCATATTTGATTGAGAGTCTGAAATTAGTAATATATAACAATGACTCTTCATTGTTGCATTGTCTGCAATACTTCTTTTTTCTCCAGGAAACAGAGACAATATTAAAAAATCATGCTTGTACAATCAATCTTATGATTATAATGATGCTTTCCTGTCTGCTGGCTTGATTTCTAGTTTAGGCATCAACAGATAACACTTTGTAATGTCACAGAAAACAATGACTGTAAGGATGCTCTGACACATTAATATCTTTTATTGTCACAGTTTACCATAGGAATGGTCAGAAACTCTGTCAATACAAAAACCCAAGGTGCCTCCTTTTAGTACCAACCTGATTAATTTCCTGACTTGTTAAGAAATCCCTTTCTTTACATTGTCCGCACTTGCTGCTTTTAGACTTGTGACAAGTTGCATCTGAGTCTACACATCCCTGAAGGTATAGGGATCCTTACAGCAAGCACAGTAGTACAAAGAAAAACAAAGGGCAGTACATAAAATCTATGGCTATAACAGCAAAAGATTTAAATGTAAAGATTACAGAAAACTGTTGCCAGCTGTTAATCCAAAGAAATAAATAATTACATATTCTACCATTTTTTTCAGAATACTGGGTAACAGTTTATTGCCAAGGAGTCCCAACACTTTTCAAGTCTCCTCCTGAGCGGTTCAGCACATCTGATTCACAGCTGTGACTAAATGTTGTCATCTAACCCTCAGGAGCTAGCCCTCAGGCCGCCTGGTCATTTTCATTGGTGGATTTTTCCAGCTCCATTTTGTTAGCTGGTACCTTTTTAATGTTGTGAAGAAAGCCCTACATAAAAAGAAAAATCTCCCTGTAGAAGTTGGGTCGAAAGTGATTTATAATTTGTCATAGGAGTTGCCCTGGAAGTACGTTTTGGGATCTGAAGTGCAAAACAAAGTTCTTCTCCATCAGCAGTGTGAACTATGGGTCCACTTTTCTGTTTCTGTAAATCTCCACTTTTTTTCTGATCATGATGAGTAATGATTCCAGGCTGTCTTTGAAGCTGGTAGCAGACCACACAGCATCAAAAGGCCTTGCTGAAATACACAAGCACCAGAATATGATGAGGTCTTCACCTACCTCTGGCATCTAAGAAAGAGTGGCACGCCAACATCTCCGACTACAAAAGATTTTGCTCTGCACAGAGGGAACCTCTGATTCATGGTGAAGCTACCTTAACAAATATGCAGTAGTACAGGAAAAATGTCATGCTCAGGAGAAAGACTCAGGCTTAAATGCTTCTTTTATCCTCATACCACATCAAGCAAAAAATTCGATTGCAGATGTAGCTTATTTTGAAAATAATCTACAGTAAAACCATGAAGAAATAACAGTGTTTATCAAAGTGACAGACTTCATACATAACAGCTATTAGAGTAAGCAGCTATTTATTTCCACGGTATGACATGAAACATGTAGATGAATATAAATAGTTTATGCAGTGAACGGGCTGTTGTATCACCAGCTCTGGGTAAAGAATCAACCAGTGTAAAAAGCATCTCTTCTTAGTGACAGACTTCCAAAAAGACTAGCACAGGGTAGACTATACCAGGGGCAAACCTATGGCTGGTCATTGTGAAAACTTATTTCTGTGAGTGAAAAGACCTTTGTTACTAGTATATATTAATCCTTGTCTAGAATAGCTGAAGTCTCCATGGGAAACATGGTTTCAGAAGCACGATTTAAAAAACAGAGAAGGAAGGCAGGAATTTTTAAGTAGAATTTCCATATCCTTTGAACTTGAAAAACGTGATTTTACTGTAATCAAGGGTTAATATGGCATGCAAAACAGAGTGAAAACCTATTTCTACTCAAGTTAATGGCAAAGTTATTTGTCATCCAGAGAGCTACATTTCCTCTCAAAATTTATTGTCTCATGTTCTCTGAATATGCTGTGAACAATATATTTTAGAAAGGATGCCTATTTCTCCTGGTAAAAGCAATTCATTATGACTACAATATACAAATCCCACCTAGGAAGCCACCTAACTACTTGTTTTAAAGTGTCTTTATGAGGTTAAGTCTGAAAATTGACTGCAGCTCTCACATGGGAATTCATGACATTTATAGATTTATTCCTGGAGCTTGATCTTATACTTCAGGAACACAGTGACAAGCACAATGAAAATGGGAGAAGATCCTTATGGAGTTTTTTCCTACCTTCTTCCAATAATGTTACTGTTCTCTGAACCCTCAGGAACACAGCCATTTGGCACTATTTGTTGATGCAGTAACAAAACACCTGATATTCCAGGCAGGGCAGTTAAACTTTGAAGTGCTAACTACTTGGGAATATACAGAGAAATTGGGAAGTATGTAATTTAGCTTAACTCATTTCTTTGTTTTACAAATAAATGAATGCAACAGAAATATATTTGCCAATATAATCTTTTAATTTATACAATTACCATTTTAATTGTGAAATACTATTTTTAAAATAAAACATGATCTCTAAATTAAGGGTTTCTATTTACCAGTACACTGCAGTGTCCAGTTTGTACCTAAGGAGCCATTTATGCCAATGTCGTCTTGATTGCTGACAATTTATTTTTTTTCTTGCAGATTATCAGTTTAAATGATTTGACTATACGTAGCTTCACTGCAATGTTCTTAACTTGTGTTTCAATGGCATAAATGCACTTGGGAAACTGTTCTCTGAAGAATGCGTACTTGTTTTCAGCCAGAAAGATCAGCTGCATACACGGAGTGTGCTCATGAGCTACTAGGAGTCAAAGGAGAGCACAATTCTATCACAGCAGAGGAAGGCATATGTGTAAAGGGAGCAATCATGGGAGCCAGCCAGGGTGGTAATAAGGAGCAGAGGATAACAGCCCTGAAACTTCAGAACTGGAGCCAGCCTTCAGGAATTAAAGATCAGACTGAAATAGGTGCCTGACCTCTGAGACCTGACCGTGTCAGGCTTCCCACATCTTTGGCTGAAATGAGGAATAGTGATCACTGTCATATAATGAACATTTGACTAAAGGCACCCTATCCACTGACAACTCCTATCTTAATACTGTCAGGATTTCTGACTGCAGGGATTTACTCTGTTGAATTCTGAGACTCAGTACTGACTTTTTTAATTTACTGGTTTTTGCTTTTTTTAATTCCTCACAGCAGTCATTTTCTTCCCAAAGTCACTGTCTTATAAAATTACTCATGGTTAGAGTTATAATAAATCGTAATGATCCTTTTCGCAACCAGCTGAACATAAAATATACTTGTGTCTATGCTTGCAGTTCACTCCTGTTTATAGGGTCTTCTCAATTCAAAATCATATGTGAAAACAGCTATCACAGTCCCTGAAGTGCTTGTTTGCCAGTCTCCAGTTGTTTTCCACATCATTGTTGCTCAGTTCCAGATTTAGAACCTCATCACCTTTAAAACTTCCTAATTGTCGCCTTCTCCAAGAAAGTATAAGCATAAAGAAAACCATATGAAATGAATGCACTCCAATCAGTGGAAACCAGCCCACAAGTTGTAATTGGGCCTTCTTGAAATAAGTGGCATGATGAGAAAAGGATACTTGAGGTACTTGGGTAGCTTGCGTGACAGTATGATTTTTTTAAATGAATTTTTTAAAAAGGAAGGCAGAAAAGAAAAAGTAACATCAGATTCAGTCACCCATCTTCATGTGCCATTCCAGAGCATGTTAGTCACATAATGTCCCCCAGGTGGGTATGACAGTAAAAGAAAATTAACTCTTGTCATTTAGTATCCTTGCCTTACCTCACATTTGAGGCTAGATTGAACAACCAGAGCAGCAGATGTTGTTTCTGCTGCTATTGAAAATAAAAGCACTGTGTTGAAATTAAAGTGAGAGGAACACTATAAGGTAATGAGATTATGCTTCCAATTTCCCATGTGCATAAAAAATACATGGAATTAGCCTAGTTCTGGATATTTATATCCTCTTGTTAGAAGCTAACATACAGTATTAATGCAGAAGACTCAGGTCAATTCAGGCTTCACAAAGTTAGCAAGAAAAGGCATCCTAGGGGATGAAGAAAATATTTCCAGGGGATTCATATCCTTATATTTCATATTTATGGTTGGGCAAAAAAAAAAAGAAAAAGAAAAAGAAAAAAAGATATGCATAGACACTCAGAAAATCTACCTTGCTAATCACAGGGAAGACAGTAAATGAACAGGAACAAGGAAGGGGGAGAAATATGAACGAAGCTCCTCTAGTTATAAAATATTCATAGTTTAAAAAAAAGAAAAAAATGTGCCCAGAATTCAGTACACTGAAATACGCTCCTACAGACAACCCACTGCACATATCAAAATATCTATCAAACTTGTATACTGTCTCATGAACAGAACATGAATTGCCTGTGTACTGAGAAGTTTGATTAATTAGTTGTAGGATGGAATTACCTCCCAAGAGGCAGCATGGAAGCAAAACTCATTTAATGACAAGATAGTTTGATACTGTGAACTTGTCCTAGTTTTCAGCTGGGATAGATGTAATGTGCACAAGAAGTGTGTGTGTGTGTGGGATACACGACACAGCCAGGAGAGCTGACCCCAGCTAGCCAAAGGGGTGTTCCATACCAAATGATGTCATGCTCACTATATAAAAAGGGCTGGCTGGAAAGGAGAGGGCACTTCCCAGGGATGGGATGGGCATCAGGCTGGGCAGTGAGCAAATTGTGTTGTGTATCACCCACTTTGTATATTCTTTTATAAGTATTGTTGTCATTTTCCTCCTCCTTTGCTGTCCCAGTGAACTGTCCTTATCCCAAACCACGAGTTTTACTTTTGTCTTCCCATTCTCCTCTCCATCCCACCCGGAGGGGGAGGGCTGGACGAGCGGCTGTGTGGTGCTCAGCTGCTGGCTGGGGCTGAACCACAACAGATCAGCAGAGAGTTCATGGTTCCATCAGGATTGTTTTTTGGTCCTCTTTCAGACAATATGCAGAAAAAAAGATCACAACAGATCTAAGGAAGTAAAACTGACTTCTGAAACGAGTAACATATCACTGTTTTTGAATAGTTTAGCAGTCTGTTGACAGTGGATCTGTTGACACCTATCGCAAAGATGTTGAAGCAAATTTCACTGTGGATGCTACAGGCTGGAGTGGAACTCACTACAGACACAATTTATGCCACCAGACAGCAAATCTGGCTGCAGGATTGCTGATATGCCCTAGCACAGAAGTCTTTTCTTGGTGGGTCGATAACATATTAGTGTACCTAGAAGAATGGATATCAGCTATCACAAATCATAATGTAGTTACTAATGTATACATATCTTGATCCATAGATTGCAATTTGGCAAAATCTTTCCATTTTCTGCCCTTAGTAAGAACAGTATTTACTCAAGGAAAATTATCCCTCCTTAGAATAAATTAAAAATACTCTAACTTTGAGAATGGTCTCATCCATCTTTTTTTTTTTTTTTTTACTTTTCCTCCAGAAAGAAAATGCCATCAACTATGCAATTTCATTCCCCCAGTGGAACTGAAGAATCTACATTTCTTTGAAACTAATAGAATTATTTCACTATTGGATAACTATAATTCCAGTCCCTAGACATTATTAAACCTCTTAATCTATGGTTGATATACGGTTGTTGAGTCAGTAGAAAGACTCTCAGGTTCCAGGGTAATGCTTTTTACGTGAGTAAAAAGTGTATATATGCAAACAGGTACATCAAAATATATTTCCCAATGTTTGCAAAGTAGAGATTCAATTTCTTACAGACTTACCTGCACTGTTTCTGCATTTTGCAGGCATTAAAGAGATCAGAAATGCTTTGCACAACTGCTCATTAAAGGTCTATTAAAGAACATTCACTTAAAAAGTGTTTTTTGTTCAGCATGTCTGATGCCCTCAATATATTTTTTGATACCTCAGGCTTCTGTATTTGTCAGGGAAAATTTCACCTAGAATATGATCACGTATCTTTGTAGCTTAACAAGATTGTGTTTGTGTGCAATTATTGTAATTCAAAAGAGGAGTTATCTGTGTATCCTAATATTTATAAAAATCCAGCCTAAGAAACGGTCTATGCAGGCTTGAAAGATAAATATTGAAAATTATGTAATAGTGTTTAATTGTGTTTATTTGTTTCCTATCAAATTCCCCTACTGTTATGTCTTTTTTCCCCCCAAACATTCAGATTACATTTCCTGAATTCTTTTTCTAATTTTTATTATGACAAAACTAACCAACCAACCAAAGGTGTTAAATCACAATGGGAAAGTACCCCATATATGAAAAAAACTTGTATTGACTAATCAACATTGTTGAAATGTAACAAGCACAGAATTGCCATTAAAATGTACATATAATTCATAGAATTAAAATCTATTTGAGAAATTTCAGTCTCAACAGACATGAAAACAGAAAAAGAAGCTAATTTCAAGGATTATATTACTGGGAATTATCTGTTATAAAGGTTTGTAACATTATATGCTTTCATTGTGGTTTAATTATATAATGTTTCTGATATTTTTTGAGCAGAATTGTGGAAAAGTTTGTCAAAAGGGGTGACAACTAGTCCAGTCTCTTGTTCAAGGTGGAAATTCTGGTTAGACTAACATTTTGAGTTTCACCAAGCAAATTCTTCATATAAATAATAAGCTGTCATTTTAAGTGTGCCCTAAATCCCTATTTGATCTTCAGATGAAAGCATGACTTAGTGGAGACACATTGACAAAAGAATTACTAAATCTTCATTGTGCATCATTATTTAGCACGGTTTTTTCTGTAGATATAATGCATTGGGACACTTCAGTCTTTAGTGACCCTTGGAGTTAACGCTTAACTCATGTACAGAGATAGTGAAATGTCAGTATTCTACACAGAGCTGCCACATAAAACACTTATATCTACTTAATATTTCAAAGTCAAAATTGCTCTTGCAACCAATGGAATATTGTGTTTGATAAGATTGGGAATTTGAGAGACATCATTTTTCTCTTTGCATGATGTTTTTCTTTGCTAATTAGCACGTTCTTTTCCTTCATCATGCGTAACAATACAGTTAGAGAATATAAGTTTTTTCACATGCAGACACTAGTTTATAGATTAGATAACTGTCCTGGTTTCAGCTGAGAGAGAGAGCCAATTTTCTTCATAGGAGCCAGTATGGGGCTATGGTTTTGATTTGTGCTGGAAACAGTGTTGATACTATACAGATGTTTTTTTATATAGACCTGTTCCTGCTGAGCAGTGCTCACACAGAGCCAAGGCATTTTCTGCTTCTCACACCACCCCACCAGCGAGTGGGCTGGGGGTGCACAAGGAGTTGGGAGGGGACACAGCTGGGACAGCTGACCCCAACTGACCACAGGGATATTCCAGACCATATGATGTCATGCTCAGTTTATAAGAGGCTTGGGGAAGAGGAGGGACTGGGGGGCAGTGGCATGCGGAGTGATGGCCTTTGTCTTCCCAAGTCACCGTTAGGCGTGGTAGAGCCCTGCTTTCCTGGAGATGGCTGAACACCTGCCTGCCCATGGGAAGTGGGGAATGAATTCCTTGGTTTGCTTTGTTTGTGCATGTGGCTTTTGCTTTACCTGTTAAACTGTCTGTACCTCACCCACGAGTCTTCTGACTTTAACTTTCCCAATTCTCTCCCTCATCCCGATGAGGGGAGTGAGTGAGTGACTGCGTGGGGCTCAGCTGCCGGCTGGGGTAAAACCATGACAATAACTTATATTCATGGAGATCCATGCCTGCAAACACAAATATTCACATTCAATCTATGTTGCTTCTCTCTGCTTAGCTGTCTATTCATGAGTAGTTCATAGTTATTTGATATTTTCACCTCAGTTACCACACATTGGAAAAGTTTTGATGCTGACTAAACACATCAGAAACAGAGAATTCATTAGTGGATTTGTTGGGAATTTTTTCCCCTTCTTCAGAACTGCATCCATAGCCATGCAACTCTTCATTAAATTGTATTGTATTTGCAAAATTTTGTGCAAGACATGATTCTGAGGTTTTCCAGACAAAATCCAAATATCTAGGCAAATTTCCAAGCTGTTTTTTGTGATAAAAGAGTGAATTGATTTAACTAGGCATCACCACATGGCGGAACCAGGTGATATTTTCTCTATCTCCTGACTATCCTCATTAAGGAAATCCTTAAAGGAAAAGGAAGAACAGAAAAAGCTTTGTCTTTATTTTTCAGAACTGTAAGATGCTTTCCCACATGCATCATAACCTTTAAAACTAAAATATTAAGTAAGGCAAAACAGCTCACCTAATCTCTTTATTATGCTTTGCGTGTCCATAAGCTCTGTATCTTGTAAGTGCTTCACAAACCACCATCGTCTATAGCCAGTGAATTCATATTAAACTGGAATATGGCTTATTATTATTTTTAGCAACCATCACCTTGTTCATTGATAATTGACAATTGCAAATATGTTCACTAAGATTCATCTTCTAAAGATAGCAATGCAAACAAAAAATCTGACTTTAAATAATGTTTTTTTCAGTAATATTGTTCAATTTGTGACAGCTAATATGAGAGAATAATGTACATAACAATCGAGCATAATATTTGAGGTTTATTTTTAAGTAATGTCAGGATGATTTTTCAAAACTATTTCTGACATATTTAAATGAATTTATATAAATAGTCAATTTGCCAGCATTTTATGAAAAAGCATTTTGCTGGGACCAGATGTTATGAATCTTGCTTTATAATAAACTAAAACAGTTTTTATATTGCAACATATTTAATCCTTGCATAAGTGGGATGCACTCTGGCTACACTTAGGAGAAGCTGACTGTATGAAATACTGTTTAAACGTAGGTCAAAAATATGGTATAGAGGCATTGTTTCACTTTCACAAGATAACTTTTCACTTAGTCAACTTAAAAGACTGTTTTGCTTTCTTTGCTGAAAGTAGTTACAAAAATTTTTGCTTGCTTTTTCAGTCATCATGTGCTTTACTGGATTTACAATGGTGGCTAGGAACAAATAATTATGTGGTACTTCCATTTTTGTTGCTATTTTATAGAAAATGTTTCAGTTGCTTGACAGCTTATACCACAATAAGCTTTGCAGCTTATTCATTGACCTTTTTTCAGTTTATCATGAGTTTTGTTTAAATTTTGCTGTCTCACTCTGTAAAGGGAAAATAATTTGAGTGATAATACAAACTCTTTAATGAGTGTTATATTTACACCAATTGTTCACCTTTGGTGTTGATACCTAAAGGTACTTTGGCTGAGTAAGTTAATTTTTGTCCTTCACCCTCCTCTCTTCTATCTCATGTGTCTCAGTCTGTGGATAACACAAGATCCCATTGAACATCCGAAAAGTTCGTTATTCCATGAACTTACGTTGTGCCTCATATACCAATGTGTGCCCAGAGGCTAATGTAAGTATGTCACATATGGCAATTATTGCTCTGGTGTGATTCACTGTGATTCACTCCTCAGACTTCTCTTCTCCAAGCTGAACAAACCAAGTGACCTCCGCTGCTCCCTGTAAGTCTTGCCCTCGAGGCCTTTCACTATCTTGGTTGTCCTCTTCTTGAAGCCCTCTAAGAGTCTGATGTCCTTCTTATGTTGAAGCACCCAAAACTGCACAGGACTTGAAGTAACAAATGTCACCAGAGTACTCATCAATTATTTCAAGTGGAAAAACTCAAAGCTTCTTTGCTATGCACCAGAAGAAGACACAGTGCCAATTTTCAGATACTTCTCCAGCTCAGCATTTTTGCTGTAGGAAAGACATTGGGGTACGCTCTGTGGTTTCCACAGCTGTATAACATCTGAAGCTGTAGCTCAAGGTACTTCAACACGTATTTACACCCCGGTATAGCAAATAATACCATCCATACCCAGTGGACTTTACAGATGAGGGAATAGCAGAAGGATGAGTAAGAGCTCAGACACAGTCCCTTTCTCTCCTTTCACAGTAGATGACTGATCCACCAAAACAGGATGATATTTAATAATCTTTTCTTGTTAAAGACAATCCATTTAACTTATTACTGGCAGGTACACCAGTGTTTTCTTCATGGAGCTTATGCTCATTAGCTTCCTCCCTTTACCTCCCCTCTGACCTGACTGATAGGAATGAAAAGTGGTTATTATGCATCCCAAAGCTTTTATTAGAGCAAACACAGGAAGTATAAGAGATGCTTAATAGCTTTCTAAAGAGTTTCATGTTAGCCTCTATGGGAAGAATACTTGGTCAATGAATCAAAAACCTTTCTAGTCTCAAATTACCTGTCAGCTGTCCCCAAATGCTCTAACAGTATTTTAACAATGTTCCTTTGCCTTTATCTAGGAATGCTTTTGATAAGATTTTAATTGACCTATTTATGGAAGCAGGTAGAGTAAATAACAATGTCTTCTAATGACTACATTTACAACTAAATTACCACACAAATTGAAGTGTCCTATTTTCCAAGACACTTCATTTTAGAAAAACTCCATTTCTTACTGCCTGCTGAACTGTGGAATAGCTCACAGACTCTCATCGTGTAGTTATCATTATGAGAGAGAATATGCTGTGGCAGATATCTAAAAAGAACTGCCAGCCAAGAAGCCTTTAAAAATTTTCCTCTGGAGAAATTCACTGAGTCATCATAATATGACAAGTGTGTGATTTCTTCCTAAAACCTAGTAACTATTGTAAAAACCTAACACTATAGACTTCATTTCAATGAGATAGAGTGAGATTAGGCTTTTTGAGAACAGAAAAAGTTTAGATGGCAAGGACAGACAAGAATTAGACAGAAGAAAGTGGGGGGGAAATCCAGAAACAAGAAGAGCTGAAGAAAGTGACAAGAACCACAACCCAACCACACAAAACAAACAAAAACCCCCCAAAACTTGAAAGCAAGATCTGAGATGAGACTGAACTGGTATATTTTCAATACTCTGAAGTGAAAGGAAGAAGCATTTTAGTGTAATTTAGAAATAATTCTGTGTCATACCTGAAAATATAAAAATAAGAACAACTTCAAAATAACAAGTGCTATCTTAGGAGGGAAAGGCCTAGAGGCTGTCAGGTTAGATCTGCATCTTGGCTAAATATAATAAGTATATTATGGCATTTCTATCTTCTGCCCAACAGAATTACCAAAAATTTGCAAGAACTTGCAAATTACCACACAGCTTAAAATAAGTGTGTTTTATTTAATTGGATTTTTCATTTTTATTTCAATTTGTTTTAATGGGGATATCAAGCTGTACTATATACATTTAGCAAATTAAGACATTTCTATATTGTCTTAAACTTTTTCTTCTGATCAACTTTTCTTAGCTAAGAAACTATTGACCTGTAAAATCCAGACCTCTGTTTCATGCCTATGCAGCATTGCATTGCTCTCATTTATTCAAATGGCTAAGAAAGAAAAGTTGCTTTAACAAGAAGGTCACACAAAACTTACTTCAAGGACTGGAGCTTTCCTTGTGAATATGGAATAAGAAGTGGTACTTTCCCCATTTTATTTAGCTATGCAAAGGCTATCTCTCCCAGGTGACCTGACACAGACCCAGTCAACACCATCCATAATGAAAATCAATGGCACCAAGTCACTAAACAATTACTCCATCTTCTTTAAAAATGCACAAGTCTTCAAAAAAACAAGGATTCAGAGACTGATTAATTTGCCATTTGCCTGGGAGATTGCACAAGTTGCATTATTTAAGAAGTCGCCTTGTCTTCGTGTCCTCAAAGGATGGACCAAGATCAAAGTCTCAAAGATTGTTGTGTGCCCTGAAAAAAAAATCGTGACTATATGATGGGAAATACAGATCTGAGTCACAGTTGTGGAAGTTTTGTAAATACCTGTTTGTGTAGGTTCCTAATGAACATTGTTCTTTTGCACACAAAACCCACATTAATCTAGTTTTGCAAACCCCCAAATTTGAGTTAGTATTGAAGAAGGCGTTTTATATACAGCAATTTAAGTGTAAACCTAGAAAAATACCAGTTTAAAATATTTAGAAATTATAACCAGTTTGGACCAAGACCAAGAGCTAGAAGACCATTTTAAGGATGAGATTTTCAGAAGTGTTTTTAAACACTGGGCATCCAGGGGTCTTATGCCTTTCACAGGCTTCTAAAAAACAGAATCACAGAATCACAGATTGATAGGGGTTGGAAGGACCTCTGGAGATCATCTAGTCCAACCCCACTGCTAAAGTAGGATCACCTAGAGCAGGTTGCACAGGTTTGCATCTGGGTGGGTTTTGAATCTTTCCAGAGAAGGAGACTCCACAGCCTCTCTGGGCAGCATCTTCCAGTGCTCGGTCACCCTCACAGTGAAAAAGTTTTGCCTCATATTCAGATGGGACTTCCTATGTCCCAGTTTGTGCCCATTGCCCCTTGTCCTGTCTCTGGGCACCATTGAGAAGAGTCTGGCCGCATCCTCTTGACATCCTAAAAACTCTAAAATCCAAAACAATTCATGACTTCATATTTTCATCACAATCTTCAAATGGGATACTACATACTTTTTAATTTCACAAAAGATCATCTGAAGTCTCTGCTATGGTATTCAACACATATTTGGAGGAAACTGCATATGTAAGGTAATCAGAGTACCGAACGCAAAAACTTTGTAGTAGTTTCTTCTACTTAGATACAAAATTAATTCCTAAACCTTTTGTTCAGAATTAATGCATTATCTTCAGAAGACCCTTGCTTTACTTTCAGCAGAATTACTTCACAGGATGAAGAAGTTTTGTGACAAAGAAAGAGTCTCAAGATGGAGGGACACTTTTTTACCAGGGCCTATAGTGACAGGATAAGGGACCAATGGCTTTAAACTGAAAGAGGATAGCTTTAGATTGGATATAAGGAAAAAAAATCTTATGGTGAATGTGGTGAAACACTGGAACAGGTTGCCTGGAGAAGTTGTGGATGTCCTATCACTGGAAGTGTTCAAAGCCAGGTTGAATGGGGCTTTGATCTAGTGAAAGATGTCACTGCCCATGGCAGGGGGTTGGACAGATGACCTTTAAATATGCCTTCCAACCAAAGCTATTCCCTCAGCCTATGATTTCATGATTATTTGAGTTATTTTGGCTTGTCCTTGGCACTTGAATAAAGAGGTTTGCTAATGCTTTCTAGTGGCAGTCGTGTAAGCAGTTCAAGTGCAAAAATACTGTAAATATCAAAATAAAGAATCAGATGCTTGATATGACTTTTAAACAGAAAGAGTTCAACACTGAACAGAAAAAGTTGCTGTGATTTTGTTGTGTTGCTGAGCCTGTACAGCAACGACAGCTATAGATTGTCATAATTTTTTTTTCAGAATTATGTGAAGAATCAGTGTAAGTAGACAGGAAGAAGGACATGAAAGAATTGTCATAAGTTGTTTCTTTGACAGAAGGATGTGCTGCTCACTTCTGCAAGCCACAATATAAGATGTCTGAGAGTGTGTTATTGGTCAAGCTTCCCCCTAACTGCGAGGGATGATCCAAGCAGGGAATGGGGGGAGGCTCTCAGTCTCATACAAAGTCTTGGCTGTTCACTTCCTCTGCTCCTAACTTCTCTCCTTCTCCTTTAAAGCATCATCAAAACCATTTTGGACCTAATCTTCAGACTGAACTTTTTTTTTGTTGTTTCAACAGAGGACTATGTGTTTTAAACAGCAGCTTTCTTCCAAGTCTGCTTGACTTCTATATCTGTTCTCTACATATATTTATATCTTAAAAAATAGGTACTGGCATAAATAATATATATATTTATGTTTATGTGTGTATGTGTATGATTTTATATAAATATGTCTATTGCAAATATATGTGTATATATAAACTTTAATATTTTCCTCTATGTAGTTATTTCATTCTCTTTTATTCAATTTTTCCTAAAGTCTTATTATATCTTCAAACAGCTCATATCATTTATAAAAGATTATAAAATCTCTTCTACTATTCTCTCTATCATACCAATCCTCATTCTTGTGTTTGTTTTTCATTTATAGCCTGGATACTAGCCCCTTACCGGACAGAAGTGTGTATTCAGATGAACCTCTGTTTTTGTTTCTGAGATGATTATTTCTGCCTTTCAACAGGTGTGTGATTCAGTTGTCAGTGACCTTACCACTGGAGAATTTTTGTAGCCATCACAAAGCATTGCCTGTGTGATCTGATTTTTGTGATGTCTAGCTTATTTACTTCAGATTCAGTATTGTGGAAATAGGGATCACAGAAATATTGTTGCAATATTGTTGGCTGTAGCTGAAATCATAGGATCAGGCAATATACTAATGTACGATAACCATGACATCTCCCATACATTGTGTAGTGACAAGTCAAAATAACTGGTCACAATGATACAGCATTACCGGAGCCAGCAGAGCCCTGATGCTAGAAGGTATTTAGGCACCTAACAGTATTGATCTTGCACCATCCAACTCCATTATTAAATCAATGGGAACTGCTTGATGCTCAAGGCTTTTGTAAAATCAAGCTGTCAATTCAGGGACATAAATATAGATTTAGAAATCGAACTTTAGACACTTGTTTTTTTTTAAAAAACTTGACCCTGAGAGACCAGCACAGCAATATTAAAGGTCATGTGCAAATCAAAGAACATTGACAAGAATGCTGTTTTGGGCATAGATTTTAAAGATTGACTCCAAAGTGGTAGGAAATTACAAGTCATAATGTAGTTTCTCTCTTAAATCAATTTGTTTGTGGTTCCTAGTATTAGTACGACCACTTGATATGACACTGAATGCAACTTTGAAAATAAGGGTATTTCTTTTTTGCTTTCAGGAAGTCATAGTAGCTAATTTTTTTTTTTTTCCTTTTCCCCCCAGTGTCAGTTTGAGTGATTGCTCTTGATATTTTCTTCAGTTAAAATTAACACTGTCAAAAATCAAGGACCTTTTTTTCTTTGAAACCATATTAAATAATTCATGCAGCAAAAGAGACTTTAAGTCTTCACTCAGAATAATAAAAAAATATCCTTAGATAGTTGCATTTTGTCTAGTTGATGCTTCCAAATTGCTGCAAGAGCTATGCAGGAACTGTGGTGACATCCCACTCTGTAGTGGTAGTGTAAAAACCTTAAGTACAATGATACTGCAGGACTAATCCTGTAAAAGTGATGGATCCCAGAACTAAAGCCATAAGCCTTATGAGGAGTGGCTGAGGGAACTGGGGTTGTTTACCCTGGAGAAAAGGAAGCTGAGGGGAGATCTAATTGCTCTTTATAACTATCTGAAAGGAGGTTGTAGCCAGGTGGGTGTTGGTCTCTTCTCTCAAGCAACAAGCGATAGGACAAGAGGAAACAGCCTCAAGTTGTGTCAGGGGAGGTTTAGATTGGGTATGAGGAAAAATCTCTTCACTGACATTGGACCAGGCTGCCTGGGAAAGTGGTTGAGTCACCATCCCTGGAGGTGTTTAAAAGATGTGTAGATGTGGTGCTTAGGGACATGGTTTAGTGGTGGATTTGGCAGTGTAGGGTTAACGGTTGGAGTCAATGATCTTCAGTATGGTTTCCAACCTAAATAATTCTATGATTCTATTTACTGCATACACAGATGAGTGGGATATTTTCCTTTGATGTTACTTACATACACATTTGTTCCAGGGAAGTACCTGTGACTGTAAGAGTTTTTTATGGCAAACATGCTTACCAGTTAATTTTGCTCATATAGAAAATAATCTCTGGGTCAGTGAGAAAGAAATCAGGATTGATCCTAGTGTTGGTTAGGGTTGGGCAAATACAACAACAAATTTCTGTATAGATTCTTCTGGATTTCAGAACAACCTTTCATCTGAGGAAGAGAAATACTTCATCTAGTCTCAGCTAGCTGGACTCAAGAAAGGGAAAGCCTTTAAGATACATGACTGGGATTCATGTAGTGGGGAATTTGTTGCTGTTTTTACCATTTTTCTCCCTTGGCACAGATCTCTCTTCTGTGCCTGAGCTCTCACTTGCACTGTCCCTCTCTGGTGGTTTGTTTTATCTATACAAGAAAGAAAAAAAAAGGTGCATATTCAACTTTAAAAGTGGACTTCTCCCATGTGATTATTCTCAGACTTTGACGCAGAAAACAATTAACAATGTGCATAGCTTTCTGAAAAATCATGGTGCACTTCCAGGCAGGTAGGTCCGTGGATGAGTAAACAAGTAAATGCATCCCCACACACATCCCGCAAGCCCTGCCACCAGCCCTTCCCACCACCCAATTCCTGCCCACACACCCCAGCATCCCCCCAGGGTGTGCGGAGGGATGGGGCATGCTCCGGCTCTTGCTGATGGTCAGGGACTCGGCAAAGCATGCGAGCCGGGAAACACACGCAGCACACTGCAGGCTTTCTATTGTCATGCAGTGCCCGACACAATCTCGGCTGAATTATTCACACAAAATACTCCACTATTTGTATTCTGGTTTATACTTGTCAGTTTGTAGCATTTTAACATTTTTTTCCATTCTGGAGTAATAACACTAATAAATACTACTGAGGCTATTTGCAGAAATTACAATGCGTATTCCTATTGTGGCTTTTTTATGTCACTGACTCAAATCATTTACATTACGTTTAAAATGTTACTATGAAGTAAAACCCAGCTTGTTTTACCCTATGCTACACAGCTATATCACTGTAAAATTACACATTCCCCTTAGTTACAAATGCTTGTACTACCTCTGGGACAGGAAATCTAATTGAAAATAAAAGTAATAAATAAAGGTTCCAAGTCTATCAATAAAAATACAGAATCAATACGGTTCAAAACATTAGCAAAACAGTATAAGTATCATAGATCCTCCAGAATTTCTAGTTTAATCACAGATTGATTAAAAATTAGAAAACTTTAAAATTAATTGCTATATCTATGGGATCTATACATTTCAATGTAGATATACTTTTATAGCAAGAATTTTCCATCTTTTCTTTCTCTTTACATAATTCTAGTATAGGCAAATAATTTTCATTATGATGTAAAGGACCTGCCATGAAAGCACAATAACTTCACAGGCCTGTGTTTCAGCAATTCAGGATACTACCTTTGTTTATTTTCCCTTAACAGGTGGTGATTTTGAAATTACTTTTCTACAGTGAAAACATCTGAAAAATAAGTTTCTCATTCCTTCCTTCATCTGCCTATGTGTATTTGTTTTTCAAAATTTTTAGGGCAATGGCGTGTGATAAGGAAAAAAGGAAAAGACTGAGCTTCACACATATTTTGGGGGGTGATGATCTGAAACCTGACCAGTTGAGCATACAAAAAATATGGATAGTCTTTGTGAAACAAAGGTGCTGTAAAACTGCTATGCAATTCTTGACATTTTGTTTCTTATAGTGGATAAGACACATAGAGATCTTTTTGTGTAATTGATATGATGGGGAAAGATAACTGATACTATTCAACGAAGGCATGCAAATGCAACTCAGACTTGAAAAAATTGCCATGGTCTTTCTGGGTGCTATATGTAAAGTAGCTCGTCTATAACAAAGGAGACTCCTGCTGTATAGCTAGGTTGAACTGAACCAAAATGATTACAGACTCCAAGCTGTAGATCTTTGCGCTACTTCTTTATGAATCCTGTATTGATGATATTATTTCCCAGAATTACAATCTATAGCTCAGTATCCCAAGACAGCAATGTCTGTACTTGCTCATTTCACAAATCTCATGGCCCTAATATTGACCACAACCTCTTTGCTTAAGAAGGGTTTTTCTTGCAGCTGTAATGTTTATAACCACAAGCATATTGTCAGTTTGCAAAGAGTAACTAGCAACTTTTCACTAACCAACCCTTCAGCAATATGAATATAGACAAACAGATATGCTTTTAAGAAATCTCTATATTGCACTCTCCTTTTGTAAAATATGTCAGCATGCTTCTTGATGTTAAACCTCCATGGTTCCCTAAAATAAAAGTAATAAAGCAATATTGTGACAGAAATGACAATTACTATGGATTTTAAAATTCTGCAGCAAGTTATTACATTGCAAAATTTCTTTCTGCTATTTAAGATAGAAGGGCTGTCAAGGACTAACAGTTGTTACAACACATGCCTGAAGGAGACTCTACAGCCTAGACTGTATTTAGTAGGTGGATCCTATTCACATAGGACTGTAAATATGTCATTTATTTCATAGTATTTCCTGGCAGTGCCATCAATTGTAGATGTGATACAGTAATCTAGGATTAGCAAAAACATTGGTGGTATTCCCTGGATTTCTTTTCTTTCTTCCCTTGAAACTGCTCCCCACGAGCCACAGTGCAGGCTGACCTACACACCCCTCTGAGGACGGAAAGGAAATCAGTGCCCTGCTGACCCCTTTGCTCATGCTACCTGAGTCGTCCAGAAATGCAGGCAGAGGACTGGCTCTGTGGCAGCCTTTTTATCTTTCCCTAGATTGCTGCAAGGCAATAAGCAAAACCATCCGTCTGCTGACCCTTAACTGCTCAGAGTGAAGTGGGATGGAGGCAGCAGCAGCATGTGCTGTATGTACAAGCTGTGTCTCACAAACCCGCTGAGAAAGGAAGCTGTGGCAGGAGAATTGTTATCTATCTCCAGGAAACAATGCCTCCGTGGGTTACTCAAGGGTTCATTCAGCTTTTGCTCAGCCCTTTGTCCTAGGCTGTGCCTGAAGTCTCGAGCTGGTCCACGAGGAATTCCCTAACAGCTATTATGGAATGTTATAGTAGTTAAATCTCAGGATGGTTCTGCAAACAAACGAGATGTTTCAAAGGTGTGACTCTGTGTCAAAGGGACTGATTCTAACACAGTAGCGGTAAATGTCTGCTTCGTTGTGTGCAATGTTTCTAAAAGTGGTTTTATTTTATGGCCCAGCTTTTCATCTGCATCATATCAATCTCTAGGCATGAAAAAACAAACAAACAAACAAACAAACAAACAAACAAACAAACAAACAAATCCAAAATGTCTTCTAAAATGACAGCCTGCCTGCCCCTGATCGTGTAGCTTCTGAAATCATGCCGAGCATCTCATTAAAGGACTCTCAATTATGGTTGTCTTTCTGCCTGAAATTTGTATCTGAAGGGTGATTGCTAGCCTCAGGGAACTACCTTTTTCTTGTACCATGAAAAATGACAGCTTCTGAAGAGAGAACTTTGCAAACTGTCCATGCTTATAGTAGGCCTTCTCTTCAGTGTTCAAGTCTAATATCTAGAGGAGTACTTGCAGCCAGAGAATGAAGAGAGGGGAACGGAGGAGAAAGTAATTCCAGTGCCCATGGGACTGAAAATGGATCGCTGCTATCATTGTTACTAACTTGTCCCCAGGCTTCTCTTCCAGCAAAGGAAAGAACAAAATTCACCAAATCCCTTCCAAAATGCAAAAAACCATGAGCCACCTCACAGCAAAATGTTATCATTTCTTCCACTCAGCAGTCCCAAACTGTTGTCAGCGCTCTCACAGAAAGCATCAGGCTTCTGCTGAGCAAGGAACAGGCTTTGTCAGCTCCTGTTGGAAAGCACGAGTGGGGTGCCGTACCGACGTCAACGTGCCTGCTCACTTCACTGGTACCTCTTACGGGAGGAAGGTAAACACTGAGTCATTGCAATTTTCCCTGTATTTGTCACATTCCTCTTTTGTAAAAGGACAAAATATCTTCATTTCAAAATTTTCTTCTCTTTCATTATATTACAGTATCACATCTTGATATGAGCACGATCTTATGTGAAGTGGCGTATCATTACAGACTACAGTTACTATTCCTCTTAGTAAAAAGAAATTTCTGTAGTGTCAGATGGTTTTTAGTAAAATAATTGCACTAGTGCGTCTGGCAGGAGAATATGGAGAGAATGTTAAGAGGTGTGGTTTTTTCCTCTGCACAGGAATACTAATTCATTGTAAAGTGGATAAAACAGATAGTCTTGAAAATTAGCAGTGATTAAATGCAAAAGAAAATGGACTGAACATTATTTAATATTAGTACTACATTTATGTTGCATCAGTGCTAAACAGTGTAAAAGTTATATAACATCGAAGTAGAAGTAAGGAACTGCTTTTTTTTATTTGCTTTTACTAGCACCCTGTAAATACTAAAATTTAAATCACATACATGAATTGCAATGAGAATATAAAACTAGATTTGCAGATACTACAGCCGCATTAAGCATTAAAATAAAACTAGTGTACTGTCAGTAAAGTATTTTTAATATTGAAAATAATTTTAATTTCAGAATTACTTGTACTTTACTTTAAAGTTCAGTGAATTAAAGCTAAGACATTACAGGAAAACTGAATTCTGTTTCACATATTTTGAACTTAAAATACACTATATTTGTTGCAAAAATGTGTATAACAAGACATTGGAAGGCTTTCAATATTTATAAATTATATTATGCTTTTGTCCAATATAAACCTTGCTCATTTTGTCTCCAGCAATGTAAGTACTTTTTAATCTTTCCCTTCAATAAAAAGAAAAATAAAAATCCCTTTTTAAGGGAATTAAACAGCTGTTTTGACTGTAACTGACCATTTAAACGGATATATGTAACAGTTTTCACACACTACAAAACACAAAATGGATTAAGAACAAAACAGTTCGTTTAATGCATTTGCTATGTATCCATCTTTCCAGTCATTTCAAAATAATGAGGGGGTTTTGGTGATTTTTTTTGTATGTTATATTTTGGTTTGTTTTGTTTTGATTTGTTTTGGTTTTACTTTGAAGTAGTTTAAAACACAGTATATTTGAATGCTAACATAGTTTCAAAGAAGATTAATAACGTGGTGAAGATGCTTCTTCCTTCGATTTGCAGGAAAATCTATTCCATAAAAACTGATTGCTTTTCTTTTGGAATGCCCTTGATATTTT
>VXBL01009791.1:34862-49846 GCA_013400195.1 Aramus guarauna
AATAATCTGTAAGACATTGTTAGGAAAAACAATTCACCTCATCAGATATTCTGTGCAGAATGCAAAACCTTCCTTCTGATAAATCAGCTCTATTCTCAAAGTGACAATTCTTACTTCGAGTTCCAGGCTGTACTGCAGCTCAATAAATTTGAGGAACAGAAGAAAAAAGCAGAGACACTCCAGCATGCAAACTCTAGGGGAAAAAAGAAAAAAAGTTATATATATTATCTATGTTGCTTAAGGATGAAGAATTTTGTTCTAATATTTAGTTTCTTCTACTTCATTTTGTGCTTATGTTCTTGCTTCTTCAAGTCCCTTGTAGTTATTGTCATTGATTTTAATGAAACTGGCCAGAATGAAACAAAAACCACGGGAACCTCTCCTTCTGCTGAGTTCAGTCCAGCCGGCAAGCATCCTGTGCCTTTAGCACGTTTCTCTTTTAAACTTAAGACAGCCAAAACTTTAGATACTTGTTTTAGCTACTGCTCTGGGTGCCAACGTCACCACAGAATAACATAGAAATTTGCTACCTGATGCCTGCAACAAACTACTGACCTTTGCGGCAATATCATAACAGGAATTTAGGCCCGCAAACAACCAAACAGGTTTAAAAGACATGATGCTAACACCTGACCATCGCACAAAGAGGGGTCTCTGTCAGGCCAGCTCTGAGACCTGCCACATGCTTTGGTCCATGTGGACCGCCAAGAGCAGGGGCTCTCTGCATGCACTCCCCATGCACATTGCTTGAGCAACTCGGGTATTTGCAGGGACACAGAGCGGCATCGCGGTCTGGGATGGTCTGTGTTTCTGGCCCTGCCTCTTCTGCTGACTGGTCGGAGTATTTTCAGCAGTTAATTTTACTCCACATGTTGAGCATTGTTAGGTGCTTGGGATCAGCAGTTATCAAGTGGACTTGTGTGGCTAAATGCCACTGAGGATCTAGGGCTTCAGCTCCTTATGTCTGTGTTGTTCCACCTGTAAAATTGGGAAAATACTTTTTGTGAAAAAACAGTTGCTGTTGACTGAGACACAAGACAAGAACAATCAACTGTCTTTGCATGCTCAAGCTCAAACACCTGATTTTCCCCTCTTATCAATTACAGAATCTCTTCCCTCTTCTTTCTCATACACCTCACAATGCCAGAAGCCCCCAACGCTTTATTTAAGATACAGTTCTTCTGGTTTCACCATTAAGATGAGTACTTAGTACCCTTTGCCCTGTTTAGCTCAGTAACATAGNACTTTGAAGTAGTTTAAAACACAGTATATTTGAATGCTAACATAGTTTCAAAGAAGATTAATAACGTGGTGAAGATGCTTCTTCCTTCGATTTGCAGGAAAATCTATTCCATAAAAACTGATTGCTTTTCTTTTGGAATGCCCTTGATATTTTNATGTTCTTGCTTCTTCAAGTCCCTTGTAGTTATTGTCATTGATTTTAATGAAACTGGCCAGAATGAAACAAAAACCACGGGAACCTCTCCTTCTGCTGAGTTCAGTCCAGCCGGCAAGCATCCTGTGCCTTTAGCACGTTTCTCTTTTAAACTTAAGACAGCCAAAACTTTAGATACTTGTTTTAGCTACTGCTCTGGGTGCCAACGTCACCACAGAATAACATAGAAATTTGCTACCTGATGCCTGCAACAAACTACTGACCTTTGCGGCAATATCATAACAGGAATTTAGGCCCGCAAACAACCAAACAGGTTTAAAAGACATGATGCTAACACCTGACCATCGCACAAAGAGGGGTCTCTGTCAGGCCAGCTCTGAGACCTGCCACATGCTTTGGTCCATGTGGACCGCCAAGAGCAGGGGCTCTCTGCATGCACTCCCCATGCACATTGCTTGAGCAACTCGGGTATTTGCAGGGACACAGAGCGGCATCGCGGTCTGGGATGGTCTGTGTTTCTGGCCCTGCCTCTTCTGCTGACTGGTCGGAGTATTTTCAGCAGTTAATTTTACTCCACATGTTGAGCATTGTTAGGTGCTTGGGATCAGCAGTTATCAAGTGGACTTGTGTGGCTAAATGCCACTGAGGATCTAGGGCTTCAGCTCCTTATGTCTGTGTTGTTCCACCTGTAAAATTGGGAAAATACTTTTTGTGAAAAAACAGTTGCTGTTGACTGAGACACAAGACAAGAACAATCAACTGTCTTTGCATGCTCAAGCTCAAACACCTGATTTTCCCCTCTTATCAATTACAGAATCTCTTCCCTCTTCTTTCTCATACACCTCACAATGCCAGAAGCCCCCAACGCTTTATTTAAGATACAGTTCTTCTGGTTTCACCATTAAGATGAGTACTTAGTACCCTTTGCCCTGTTTAGCTCAGTAACATAGCAAGACAGCCCTTGGCCATTTTTTACTAGAAATAAATCATTCATCTCTTTTGTTCTATGATCTCTGATGGCATAGAGGAACTTTCATTTGTTGTTTCATGTAAGGACCAGATATTTCTCTGTAAAGATTTCATTGGGAAAATCAGAAGAAGAAAGAAGTAAGGCTTCTGATGACAAAGAGCTTACAGACTTATTTAATTTCAGTGGGATTCCTTTAAAAATCGAGAATAGTTATGGTTACTTTTCTGAATTGGGTCTGTATTTTAGTTTTTAGGAAATGAAAGAAAACAGGATCCAATGGGCAGAGCACCCAGTATAAAAGATACTGGGTTAAAGGCCTAGATTAATTTTTGGTCACCTAGTTTTAAAGTTCTCAGTCTTGAGTTAGCACCAACAGGCATGCCTTAGGAAAGGTGCCTTAATCTTTTCCTCTTCTCATTTGGTCTTCAGTAGATAGCAAATCCTTTTGGATAACAGGACATTCTTGGACATAATTTCAAACAGTAAAAAACTGGAGGATTCTTCTTATGAAACCTACCGACATCTGAATGACATACAAAGTGCAGAAACTGTGTAGTAAATGAAGTTTGGATATTTCCTTCCTGAAAAGAGAGGTTAACAAAGCTCCAAATGCATGATAAGAGCAGATCTTATATTTATCACAACAGGTAAGTTTTTGCATAGTGAAGCATTCATTATTCATCTTTAAGTTTTGTGCCCTGCTTTCATGTCCCATTTTTAACCAGGTACATTTCTTTCCTCTACTTTTCTCCCATCACCTTGTAATTCAGTGAAAACCTTCATTAAATTGTACTACAAATACAGAAATACCCTTACAGAGTGTTGATAGAGCAGTTCTTTTTAACAGCAGTAATATTCCCCCAACAGAAAAAGATGTGTAGGTTAGAGCAAGGGGCCAACCTGAACGTATGGCCTGTAGTCTATTTTCATTCTGTACCACAGCATGATTACACAACAACACAGTCATTTTATCTTTCATAAAAGAGCACCATATGTTAATTCTGGGATAATTATTTCTCATTAGTTTTTTTTTTTTAAATGTTATAAACAAGGGAAGTGGATTTTCCTGTCTTTTGTTTCTCAGAGGATTGTTTAGTAGACAGGACCTGACTGAGAAAGGCACTAATTAAGTGATATTATTAGACACAACTGCAAACCAGTTCCTGTTGAGCCAAGGAACGGATATGCATTTAAATATAACTCAAAATGAATATGGCCTGAAGTGAGTTTAAGGATATGATTACTCATACCCTTAGAGTTAGACACATACTCAGTGCTTTGTAAGACATACAAGTCACAAAAACTTGTGATCAGTATTTTTCAATGCGCTAATACTTTTTACTATTTTATTCTGTTGTTAGGATTGCTTGCTATTTCCTTCACAGCTGTGAATAATCCAAGCAGCAGCAGCAGCACACAAACAAAGCAGCATGTTGGTAATGCTCTCTGTTCTTAATTGCTGATGGCAAAATGCAGTGAGAAGAAGTAACTACAGACTCTTCTATATGACTCACACAGGGCAAATATTTCTTGCCAGAGTAGTTGCCCAAGGGCTGAATGAGTAATGAAGTACTTAGACCACTACCTTTTACTGATTATTTTAATACAGAGTTAGTTTGAAGGTTTATGCATAGCAACACGTAAAGTATGATAATATCCTCTTATTTAGAGCTTTGACACCACAATGTAATCACATTACTTGCATACGAAATTCCAAGCAGTTAAAAGGATCTGCAGCTTTGTCAGGGTCAAGGTAGAATATGCAATATAAGGCAATATTTATATATGAGCAATTCGAAGGGATGCTGAATTTTCTAAACTATCCACCAAATCAGCTGCATGAAAGACCTCACATCTTGGATTCAGATCTCAAAGTCATCAAGTTATCATGGTCATAAGTCGAATGTAAAATTTTGTACCAGCACACATATTGTAAGTTACAGATAAGAAAAAATCTTTTTCCTTTCACCAGTACTGAGATTATGGAGTATGTCTGTGGATACTTGCAACTGCTTTAAGAGAAATTTTCAGATATGGTCTACTTATTTTTTTAGTATCACTGTTGGATCCTTCTGCTCCTTCCCTCTTCCCGCCCCCCCCCCAAAAAAAAAAAAAAAAAAAAAAAAAGAACTTGAAACAAAAATTCAGTTATTCCTCTAAATCATCTGAATCTAAGTATTTCCCTAGAAGTTACACAGAAGCAGAAACAAAGCAAAAAGTATATGGGAGTTGGAGTAAATGAAGAAGATATTAACACAAAAGAACACAGCAGCTTTCATACAAAGTTTGAATCTGTTTTTTTTAGTTGTTTTAGGATATAATCACTGCAAAATTTTTTTCCATATGAACTTTGTCGCACTCTAAATGTTGAAAACAATTCTTTTTGTATTAAACTCACTTTAAGGCATTGCCAAAAGCCTCATACTGGATATAAACAGTATTGTCCAGCACAGATCTGTGTCTTTTACATGCTTTTACATTTTCTAATAATTCTAACAATTTTAACATGAATAGTAAAATTAAAAAGAATCTAAAAGTTTGTAGAAGAAGCATTCAATGGATGGATATACTATGGAATGATAGTCATACAGAATCACAGAATGGTTTGTGTTGGAAGGGACCTCAAAGACCATCTAGTTCCAACCCCCCTGCCATGGGCAGGGACACCCTCCACTAGACCAGGTTGCCCAAAGCCCCATCCAACCTGGCCTTGAACACTTCCAGGGAGGGGGCATCTACAACTTCTCTGGGCAGCCTGTTCCAGTGCCTCACCACCCTCACAGTAAAGAATTTCTGTCTACCATCTAATCTAAATCTACCCATTACTCCTTGTCCTGTCACAACATGCCCTTGTAAAAAGTCCCCCTCTAGCTTTAAACAAGTCCCTCTCCAGCTTTCCATGGTATTGGAATGATACTATGGTATGGAGCAGCATAGAAAGTATGGAATGATAGTTCATAGTTTTAAAACAAATCAAATCAAAACAAACCAACACCTTTCAGATAAACACTAAGTGTCTGTTAATACTACAGTTTAATACAGAATTTAAAAAAAAAAAAAAAAAATCCCAAAGTTTTTAATCCATGTCCGTTTATTGCAATAGTAGTATCACAGCATTTTGTTTGCTTTCACTATGAACACCTCTGCAATCTTCCCATGAACTGGAAGTAAATTTAATTATACAGTAGAAGGAGTGGCAGTTACACTTTAAAAGTGTTTCTCTGAATGTTGGATAGCCCCACCTGCAAGGCTGGTCTAAATCTTCTTTCCCCAAAATGAGCCACACATTGTTTATGCCTTCTTTTTGTAAAAATTAGACTTTTTTTTTTTTTTTTTCACTCAGACTGACACATTTTTTCTTCTAATACAACAAAATCAGTGAGAATAGAAAAAACAGAATATAGGAAAGAAAATTTAACTTTTGTTTCATAACTAATAAATGCTAATGACCAGTCCCCTTAATAAACCCTCACCTCTATCTGGCTGATCAGACAGTCACTTATCCCCAGCCTGACTTATGTTTGAAACCTACCAGTGCTCCTCAGGACCAGCAGCTTTTCTAGTCTGAAATCTTTAAAGGGCTTGTTGGTTCTGAGAAAGTGGTACTGAATTTTCTTTTATTTTTCTCTTTGTGGTTGCTTCACTACTGGAGCCTTTACAGCTACGTAGGTAGAATCTTAGAGGGGTGTAGAAGATCTTAAAATTAAGCAAGAATTATGTTTATCCCTGCTCCTAAATGCACACAACTTTTCTCTTTTATTTTCTTTTATCCTCTTAAGCAGCCCCTTCCTAACCTAAATAACTGCAACCTTTGGCTTTCTGTCTTGCTTTGATGCCATGGCATGTTTATACACCCAATCCCTTGAAGAAACCCCCCAAATGGGTATCATAATAAATTTTTTACTCCCTACCAATAATATAGATGTGAAGATAGGGGTTGAAAGGCTATAGTAGACATCTTAGATCTGCCAAAAAGTAAATACTGCAGGTACTGCAAAATAGGTCCTTTGATCAAGAGAGGAAATTTCAGTTCAAAGAATAGGGGCTTCATATCTAGTTTAAGTGTCTGTGAACAGCTACCTGGCACTGTTAGTTACAATCAATGGATCTCCTTTTCTATTTCTTTTCTCCTGTAAAGTGCAATCAGTTTTCTTTGATGGTTCCAGCTTCCAAAATACATTTTTTTCTGTAAAAATTTTTCTAAAAACAAACAAACAAACAAACAAACAAACAAACAAACAAAGTAACAGCCTTCCACTCTATTTTCTGTTTTTATTGTCCAGAAAAGCACCTAGATTATTCTGCATATAATTGTCAGTGTAATCAGATTTATTCTAAATGCAACCTGGGTTACCCCTCAGACCTGTCATAAGAACAGAAGTTCTTACAGAAATATTTCTAGAACATTAAATCCACCTCTTTAACACTTTGTCATAGCAGGACTCAGAAATCAGGCTGTGTTCTGTTTTTCTTTCTAGGGATTTTCTTTCTGTTTTCTTTCTAGACAAAATTATCTAGTCACATTCCAACAGGTGAGTGACACCAGTGGAAAGATGTTACTTTTTCTGTCTACTGCACCAAGTTAATTACTTGCAACTGTATTTTATTTTGTTTTGTTTTGTTTTGCTTTGCTTTGCTTTGCTTATTTTTATGTTACATATGTAACTTGCCTAAACTGCTCTAGTGTGCATATAGTGTTTATAACCATGTATGAAAGAGTGTTAGAGCTGTGTCAGCTTTATACCTGACAAACAGCACCAACCACAGGGATGAAAGCAAAAAAGGAATTGCATGAACCTATTACTTCTGAAACTATTCTATTGTATCAGAAAAAAAATAAAATAGAATCTCCTCTGAATACTGCTTGTATTACTTTTAGTCACAGGGGTATGAATGCCTTTTTACCCTATTGTTTAGGCCTTATGTTCTCTTTATTTAATGCATGCAGATCTTTTTGTTTGTTTGTTTGTTTGTTTGTTTGTTTGTTTGTTTGTTGTTACATGTCTTTATCTAACTGCCTTTATGAAAGAAGACATACGGAGTCCTCAGTCTCATTCTGTAATTTGAGCTTGTATATATTAATCATCTGCTTTGCAAACTAAAGAAAAACTTAAACCTCAATTTATACTCAGCTATAAATATAAATATCTTTCTGGTTTCTCGAGCCTGAATGCCTTCTGTGGGTTACAAGGCCTGGGTTTGGAGTTTGAAGAAGGTAGGGATTGAAAGCTCCAGACAGGTTTTCTGGAGGGCTTGGGAAGGTAAGACTCCTGGAAACATGTGGCACCTTTCCGAAGGGTTGTCCCATAAGAGCCTAGTAAAATACAGAACTTTTATCTGCTTTCCAGGACCCTTCTGAGGAGGAGTGAAGAATCTCAGTGAGATTCTAGAAACTAAATGAAGACTGTAAAGTAGTACAATAATTGATGACATCATCTGTTCCCCTCTGCAGGTTGTATTTTCTCCTCAGATTTTCTGTCTGAGCCTGTCTGTTTAATCTCCTAACACAGTTTTAGGCCTTCTGTGTTTCCAGATTTCCTTCCTAAAGAGCATGCATGCTGCTGTAGGCTCACCTGCTTGTGGAAATGTCCAAAGAGGCAACACCTTTTCACTGTTCTCAATCATCAGTTCTAGTCTGTCTTCAAAAGCTAATTTTTCTCTCTCCTTTTATCAGTTTACTCTCTTCTTTTTCTCCTTTTCCAAATCCTAGAGAAGTTTTCCTTTAAAGGTACTTCCACCTGAAATTAATTTTTTTAACTGTCAATCTTATCAGCTGCCATTTGTCTCAATCCAAGGCACATCACTCCTGTACTCATGCAGCCTAGCATTTCTTTCCTTTAGTTACTGGTTTTGATCTCTCACATTGAGCACGTAATAACACTGTCACTCTATTGTTTGAATGGTGCCATTGATTTAGTTTTGCAGAAAAAGCGTATCACACACACAGCAGAAAAACATTCGCTTTGTGAAGATTGGAATCATGAATGAAACTCTCTAAAATCCAGGAAGTGTATTTTACAATATATGAATTTGTATAGCATAGGGTGTTAGAATGGCGTATCAGAATACTAAAGTGGAATTGTTTTATCTTCCAGTTTTGATGTAGTTTTCTTACACATGAAGATTTACTATGTCTGTAACACAGAGACGGTAACTAGAAACATTCAAAGTTGCTAAACAGGGATGAGAGAAATGGACTGATGTAGTATAGAAGCACCCTTCACTGCTAGTGGTGCTCCTGCTCAGTGGGAGATAGATCATTAGCTGGTGTAAATCAGTACAGAGCCAGAAATCGCTGGAGCTGCACCAATTTATGCAAGCTGAAGTTGCAGCCCTGGAGAACAATAGACTAGTAAAGATAGAAATAATGGAAAGCAAATTTAGCATCTTTTTTAAAAAAAGATAGCCTTTTGTTATTTATTATACTTGTTGCACTGAAATGAAACAGTAATAACAGACAGCCAGTCTGTAAAGACAGAAGGCAATTCTGACCAGCAGGAGAAAGGGTCCTGCATCACAGACCCAGAGTCAACACACAGCCCAAAGAGGTTTTCTTCGATTCATGAGAACATACACGGTGAAAAGTCATAGTAACCAGGGTACATCAAAGGTAATCCATCTTCCATAATAGAAACAGGTATACTGGATCAAGCTATAGCTGCAATTTCATGTGTCTTTGAATCTGTCTGGTACTGTATATTATGAAATAGAATATAAGAAGACTAGATAATGTTTCCTCTGATTTCTGGGACTTCTTGGGACAAAAATTGCATTAACATCTTCAAAATCCCTGCTAGACATTTCTTCCATTAATTATTCTGATTTATTTTTGGCATCTTACTTGACATAATAACAATAACTTTTGTGGCTGTATTGGTCATTCAGTTTTAAAACTAATTCTTTAAAAAATTAAAGTAAGCAAAACTCTATATCTGATCATATAATTTGATAATTTTTTTCTGAATTCTATGCCATAAAATATACTCAAAAAGCATGTATGATCAGTATTTTAAAGAAAAATAACAATCATTTCTCAAATAAGAAAGTTATCCAATCTCTGTCTGCTTCAGTCTGGGAAATCAGTCTTGGGAAATTATCAGCATTGAGGAATAGTTACAGAATCACAGAATCTTTGATACATACATGTTTATAAACTGTTGTTTCTGTGTTCTGGCTATTTGTCTCCTTCTGTACATTTATGGAGAAAACTCACTCATAACAGATTTGTTCAAGAATGAGTGTTTTTGCAGCTCCATACAAACATCTTATGATGTCTCATCTTTGCTACTTATTCCTTCCCCACAAAGCAAGCAAACAAACAAACAAACAAAATTTCCAAGGCAAAACACAGCCTCAGACTTTTGTCACAAATTCTGCAAGAACATTTCAAGTTGCCCATAAAATGCAACAGGCTGGGATAATCTCCTAAAACAGTCAGTTAACAACAGTTACTTCTGCTCTTAGCAGATTTCAACTTCTTTTTATTCCTGATTCTACCTACAATAATTATCCTCTACACTGCACAAATCTTTAGCTAAAACTCTAGCTCAGTATGGCACAGCAGTTGGAAATTGATATTATCTTGCATATTTCCTGATATTTGATTGCACTGTCAATCCCTTCCCTTATTAATTTCATATGTTTTCATATTATTTCAAAGCGAATGTATCAGTTAATAGCATTCTGAACAGATCTGAGTTAGGCATAGCCTTATTTTTCAGCACTGTTTCTAAGGAAAGTGCAGTCAGAGGTCCCCATTTCTGACATCAGAATTACTGGTTCCACACTCAAAAGTCACTTTCACAGAAGGTGAAAACTACCTAGAAAAAAAGTCAAGTTACTTAAAACAGAAGCAAACAAAGTTTCTTTACTTATCACAATCAGGCAATTTTATGGGTGCTCCTTGAAAAAAAATATTTATTTTATGAGTATTATGCAAACTAGAAGATGTAATTGGTCTCAGTTCACCAAATTCAGCTATGAGTAATGTGTAACATTCATTTCTGTAAATTTTTCTACCATGATTTTGTGAATCAGAATTATTCAAATATAGACCAAGAGGTATATATAATGCACAAATTTGCCTCCCCATCTCTCTTCTAAAATCTGCTCTGTCCAGCATATTTGCATGTGGTGTTCTGGCTTCAGTTTTTGTCGGTACTGAACTTGTTCTCAAGCAATGGTGTGCTTAAGGCTAAGCAATGTTCAAATCTCGGCTTGTCCTGGTTTCAGCTGAGAGAGAGTTAATTTTCTTCATAGTAGCTATTATAGGGCTATGGTTTGGGTTTGTGCTGAAAGCAGTGCTGATAATATAAACATGTTTTTGTTATATAGAGATGTTTGTGTTATTGTTGAGTAGTGCTTAAACAGAGCCAAGGTCTTTCCAGCTTCTCTTGAATCACCCCACCAGCGAGTGGGCTGGGGGCACACAAGGAGTTGGGAGGGGACACAGCCGGGACAGCTGACCCCAACTGACCACAGGGATATTCCAGACCGTATGACGTCATGCTCAGTTTATAAGGGTCTTGGGGAAGCAGAAGGATTGCGAGGGGGTGGGGGGAGGAGGAAAGCAGCATTCGGAGTCATGGTGTTTGTCTTCCCAAGTCACCATTTCATGTGATGGAGCCCTGCTTTCCTGGAGATGGCTGAACACCTGCCTGCCCATGGGAAGTGGGGAATGAATTCCTTGTCTTGCTTTGCTTGTGCATGCAGCTTTTGCTTTACCTGTTAAACTGTCTTTATCTCAACCCACGAGTTTTCTCTCTTTTACTCTTCTGATTCTCTCCTCCATCCCACCAGGGGTGGGGAGTGAGTGAGCAGCTGTGTGGTGCTCAGCTGCTGGCTGGGGTTAAACCATGACAGGGCTTTAAATTGAGTTTAGTCTTTGCTTATACTTTGAAACTACTGTGAATGCTGTTATTCATAAGACCTGTATTCAATGTGAAATCTGCAATATACTAGGCCAAAAGTATTAAAAACCTAAAATATGTGTTTTCCCTGAGACGTACTGGAATGGATCAAAAATATTATGTTGTGTTTCACTGCACTTCTGATTCCAGGCTATTAGATCAGATTTACAGAAGAAGTTTTTTCTACATTAATAACTGCAACAGCTCTGGTATGTATCAATGTATAGTGGAAAAATACATGAAATTTCTAGTGGAAAATATCACATCACTCATCCTTTTTAGTGCTTAGAAATTGAATTATTCACTGGAAAATAATCACAATGGTATCTCTTTTAAAATGCATATTTCCCTGTTCTTCCATACTTTTTTGTGGACATTCTACAAAGTCTCTTTTGCATATAATCAATGAACAGTTGAAAGTCAAGCTGCTAAATATTGTTTCATCCCAATGAGTCTTGCATTACTCATTAAAGCTTTTTATTTTAAGTTTCAGGTTTTGTTCTTATGGATAACTTGCTACCTTTACTATAGTCAAGCCATTACCAGGCTTCTGTCTTCTGTTTTTGTTTAGAAGAATTTTCTTTATGGTACTTTTCAGCTCTTACACCCTGTACTTTGGACTATGCTTCACAAATAAAACTAATTACCATCAAGCCCTCTTTCAGCCAGGCTTTCAGAAAAAAAACAAAACAAAACAAAACAAAACAAAAAAACCAAACAAACAAAAAAAACAAACAACTTGTCTTAGAATCAGAGCTGTTCACCTATTTTAATTTCGTAACCCCACTCAGTGGAATCCTGCTCCTGGATCCTCTCTGGGGAATGTGTCTCAAACCCTGGCTGTCAGCACTGGTAATGTTAATTGATCCTGATGCTCTGTATTGGTGGTATATATAAAAAAATATATTTATAACATATTATAAATATGAGGTATCATTTATAGAAAAGATCATATCATATATATTATAAATAATATATAATGCCCCTCCCCTCTCTTCGCCTGGCCTCACCTTGCCTTGCCTTGCCTCCCCACCCCTGAAAATCTCTGTGGTGTCTGCTCCCTAGGCATTCTTTTTTTTGTGTGTATTCTACCTATGCATTAAGACCTGCCTTTGAACAGGAACGATATCATCCTGCTATTGCTCAAACTATGTGAGATCACGACATACATGACCCCATAACACCAGTGAAGAAGTTGTACACATCCTGCTGTGGCTGCGTGCGGCCAGAGGCGTCTTTCTCTCTCCGGTCAGGGGACAGACAGCATTCCACCTCTGCCCTCGGGTGAAGGTGTGAAATGCCCTTTGAGATGAATCAGGAAGTGTTTAACGTCCAATTAACAAGGTCCTTGCTAAAAAGGGAGACAGAGACAATTAAAGGTAAGAGAGAAAGAATTAAGTTTGTGGATAGATCTATCTTATTTTTTCTAGGTTCCTTTTGGCTTAACCGGGACTAAGCAGAAGTGGTCACTGCAGAGATGAGTTTGTGCAACTGCAAAGGCAGTTGTGTAGCTGCAAAAGTTGTTTAATATTTGTCAGGCACATGAAAAACAAGAAAGAACATACATATAAACCAAAAAGTATCTGGAGTTAGAGGCTTGGTGTGGTGGAGACTCCACAAACAGCTTATACACACTGCTGCCAGGCTTACTATATAAATATAGCACTTTGGATGGGATGTTGCAGCATTATCTCATCTTAACGAGCCAATACCTACAATGCTGAAAAAGTCCCAGTGCCCTAGCAGCTCTCCAGTTTTACCTGGTATCCAACATTTGAAAACACCATGAGCATCACTATTATCAATTTTAGTTTTGGAGTTTTTTTATGTGATTGGGCTTGTTTATTTGTTTGTTTGTTTGTTCGTTTGTTTGTTTTTAAAAACAGTTTGCTCCCTAAGTCTTAGAGCAATTAACATCCACCGAGTGGAACCTGAAGCTTTGCCAGTCCTGGTTTTTTTCTGGATATAGCTAGAACCACAGTATCCTGAAGGTTTGCTAGGCTAGACCATGACTTGCACTAGCTTAGGTTAGTGTGTCTAAGGTTACTTAGGAGATAGGGAGAGCTGTAGTTGGCAGTAACTGTTCAATAGACAGTTTTAATTTAGATGATAAAGACAGACTGTTTTTATTTAGAAGAACTGAAATTATGTCAGTACAGGAGTTTAAGTGGTGATGTAACTGTGGTGGAAATAACTCTTCTGTTTTTGAAAACTGGGATAGCATTTTGAATGTGCAAAAGTGGTACAAAAGTAAAAGCCTGGATGCTAAGTCCTAAGAAGATTAAAAAAGTGAAGAGCAAGTTCTGAGAATTAGAGGAAATCTCTTTATGAGACCATGAGATAGGAGCACACAGTGACTAATTTGTTGACTGAGTCACATTTGACAAAGGATCTAGTGCTGATGTGTAATAGAAAGTACGTAACAGATCTTCCTTGTACAATGAAGTTCTTGCTAATGGGATAGCTCATCTTGTGCCATGCGGGGCTGTATAATTGGAGTCTGAAAGTGTAACTGTTAGGTACAGTCCATGCTGCACCACAGATGACTTGCTAGATGGCTGTGAAGGATATTTACAGGTGGCATTAATGCATTCAGAGATACTGGATCCCTGATTTCAGAAGTTTGAATGTCACATCAGATCTAATTAAAGATCAGTTACTTCCATGGAATTATAGCAGGGATGGCATTGTTTTATTATAATTTTAGAGAACTAGAGAATCAAAACTTTTTCTAGAGTAGATAGTTTATCTTCAGCTGCTTTGTCACGTCCAGTTTATGCAATGACTAAGTGGTCTAATACCTTAAAGCTCTATGAGAACACATACAACACAAGAGGAAGAGAACACTCTCCCTCAGCCTGACACAACACTTCATGTAGGATTTGAAAAGGCATAAAATTACACAGAATTGAGTTCACATTTTATTAACATTAGCAGATCAAACTTCATTTTTCAAATGAGTAAGAACATGACATACTCACATTTATGTACACAGAGGCTGCGTCATCCCACTGATTGAACACAGTAACTCCAAACATACAAGTAAAAGAGATGGGAAACAGTCCAGCTATCACAAAAGCCCTGGTAAATAGATATTTACTGATTTGCACTGAGCTATATACCTGAGCTTTAGCGGAAAACGCTACTAACTTTTCTGACATGATATTCCATTTTTACCTGTGTGAATACGTGTTCTGAATAAGAATCTACATAGCAAAAGTTTTTCACAAGAGTATAACCTGGCTGAAAGAAGTTCTATCATTCAGCTAGCTTCACAACTGGCTTCTTATATTATAAGCTGTTACTTTAAAAGTCAGGAAATTTTTTCCAGTAGCAGATATGCCTTTTTAAATAACTGAAGAGAGTCTGTTGTCAACTGCTGACTCCAAAATTGCAACATAGCATTCCTGAGTAAGGGACACAATACTTGTCTTCTTAACAATGCAACAGTATGCTATAGGGAAATTGGGGTGCCTGTTTTTGTTTGCCAACCAGTGAAATTATAGAATACAACAGAAGAATGTGGCACAGCTCCAAATACTATCGCATGGTATTATTTCTTTCTATATGTACGTTCAGCTAACTTTCTATGTCTGATGACCCTTTCATTCACTTTTATCTACATCCTTGTTCTCTCTTTTTGTTAAAAGGTGAAATGTCCTTTTGAAAATCAGTCTTCTGTAGTGAGTGCAAAGTAATTGGTTTCTTT
>VXBL01009796.1:0-40067 GCA_013400195.1 Aramus guarauna
CCGGCGGCGGCCGGGTTGGGCGTGGGTCCCCTCCTGCCCCAGGCGTATCTGAGCTGTGGGACCCCCGGCCCCGGGTGGAGGCAGCCCAAGAAGCCTCCGACGGTGCGGCGGCTTCGGGCCCCGGGGCTTTCGGCAAGGCGGGCTGCTCCCCCGCCGGCCCGCTCCCGGCGGCAGCGCGGGTGGTGTCGGGCGGAGCCCAGCCACGGCCGAGTCCGGCGCCTCTTTCAGGGGCCGTGCCCGCGGCTGCCCCTCGGGCTTCCCAGGGCGGTTCGCTCTGCGCCCCGCGGACCTGCCCGGCCCCGCGCCGGACGGGAGAGCGGGTCCGCCCCATTGGAGCTCCCGCCGAGTCGGGGCCGCGGCGCTGCGCTCCCTGCACCTTGTCCGGCGCTGCCACTGCTCTCCCCGCGGGCGTGCCTCGGCGCGGAGGCCGCGGGCGGGGCGGGCTGGGTCCCGCTGCCGGCGGTGCCAGCGGAGGTGCAAGGCAGCGCGTGTCAGCCTAGACGGTCAAAACTGGCGCTTTTGGCTGAAGGAGGTGTTGCAGTAAGTAGTACTGCTGGTTTCACTTCGCATCGAGTATTTCTCAAAAGCCATGTGGAAAATTGCTTTGCTACTGGAATTTATATCCAGCTCCAGGGATGTCTGCCCCAAAAGTGGCTGTCATCAAAGAAATGAGTGTTGCCGTGCTGGCTCAGGTGGCGGTGGCCAGGCTGATACAATGGAAGAGATTGTTCCATGCTGCCACAGGGGTCTAGCAGAAAGGTGGTGGCTCTGATGTTTGTTCTAGTGTCCTGCTGTTATCCAGAGATACCTGTCTTGCTGTGTGGCAGCTGCTTCTGCTAAGTCTGTATGAATGAAATACTCGTGACCTTGAATTTTGTGTGCCCTCTTTTCATTTAGGTGACTTGTTTAGTGTTTTCTGGCCTGTTCTCACACCAAATGCTGTGAGCTAATTTTCATGGGAGGAAGCTATATGCACACACCTGCCCCAACACCAAAACATGCAAAGAAAAAACCCCAACACCTCTCTGTTGTGGAATTCACAGTCAATGATTTTGGCTTTTTAACCACAGTGGGAAAATATTGTGAGAGAAATTTCACCTGAGTTTGAGGGAGCAGAAGTCAGAGTGACTTTAACATGCAAGCATGAGGTGCAGCACTCTGTGGAGAGCTTCATCACCCAGGGCAGTGCTCTTGTGCAGCAGCTGGAGCACAGGGATTGGAACTCTGTGAAGGGTAGCTGATAAGGTCAGGGTGGCAGTGCATGTTCATCTTGTAGGTGCCACAGATTTGCATTGCTGGCCGAAGTGATTGGATTTGGTACATTTGTTTGTGCTCATGATGGCTGTCTAACCACTGAAAACACACCTGCCCGCTTTTGCCTGGGTATCCTGTTCTGGATATGCATGCTGATCTCCACCTCTTGAGCATCATGTGCTTTTACTAACTCTCTGCAACAGCTTGTTTTGGCTTCTGTGTTGAAGGTGGGTTTACTACAGTAGTGGGGAGCTATCTGAAATTTCTCCTTCCTGGCAGATTTGGCTGACTTAACCCGCCAGTGAGGTGTGGGAGGTAAGGCTGAATGGTCTAGAGGAGCTATAAGACAAGAAATGTTAGGAAGTCTGTTAGACATGGAGGTCTTGTCCTGAAGGACCAGTCCTCCTGGCCCAGAAGAATCTCAGAATTGGAGATGGAAATGGTAGTAATGTTAGATAGGAAGCCTTCAGCAAACAGTTTCTTCTGCATTATCTCTTTCTGTGGTGCTGTTCCCACTGCCATATGAGATTCTCTGTAGCAAGGCAGAAGGAGAACGGTTCAGAGGGCTATCATACAACCTGATAAAAATCCAAGCTGGAAAAGAAAAAAAAATACTCTGGAAGTCTGCAAGGCATCATTTCGTTCTCCCTATGTAAATTCCAGCTGACATTAGCTAGAGAGGCATCTATCTAACTTGCTCCAACCCTCCACTTGTGAATCAGCCTGTACAACTCTGGCAAGACTGATGAGTAAGCTCTGGGACCAAATTGGGTGGCAAGGCCAAAAGCAAGGGTGAACTGATGTAATTGCAAGGATGCGGTACAACTGAAAGGAAGAGGCTGTCCCTCTGTCTAGCCCCATGATACTAAAGAGGTAACAGAGACAGTGATGTGGAGACGGGTCTTTATTACACAAGATTAAAGGGGTAGGAGAGACCTGGGTGGACAGAAGGCTTGAAAAAAGCCATCAAAGCCTTTCAGGAAATGGCAGGTGAAGTTCTTTTTGACCAAAGCTTCTCTGTCATATCCTGTACCAGCTGCAACTGCTATGGGAAACAGTGGCTCAGCAGCAGAAATGGCTGAAATGGGAACAGCTGGACTTGCAGGCAAGTGTGGAGCTTGGTGTGGTGGAGATTCCTTTCTTCTTTAATTTAGCCATTGGTAGCAGGCATGTAGCACACATTTCCAAGTGTAGCACTATCTAATTTATCCTGGGTTTTGCTCCTCTAAGTTTCAGTAAATTACCCTCTAAATTCTAGCTAAGCAAGCTGCTAGCAAATAGAGTAGCATGTTTAATGCTGTTTAGTTATCTGGGCTCTAATGCTTGTAAAAAGCCTGGCATTTTTAAAGCCAAAGAGGTCTTAGGCTTTTGTGAAATGGCTTTGTATGCGGCATGAAATTCACAAATCAATATTTTTCAAGTGCATATATTTTCCATTTCTTTATGCTTCCTTCCTTGGCATTTGCCAAAAGGCTATGCAGAAGTTCTTTCCCAGAGAACAGTCTTCATGCTTCGTGAAATCTGATGCACACTAAAAGATCATCTTTATGAACAGATATAGAGGAACCTGTAGCATTGCCTGCCCTGAACTTGTATATGCTGAGGCGGATTTTCTTCTGTGTGAACAATCGTGCGAACAATCCCAGGAAGACACTGGAAGTACTCCAGAGTGCCAGACTTCACAGGCATGTTTGTTGGTTCAAGCTTTGCACCAGGGCATGGGGACCAGTACTAATATGTGGAGTTCTGCACAGAATCTTTTTTTTTTTCCTTGTTGTGCAAATTGCAAGTGGCATGAAACTGTTGCTAATGGCATGAGCTGCTTGATTTCATACAGGGGCTGAGGAAGAAGATCTGACTACACACTCAGAGGCAGTTGTTTTCATCACCGTGAAAAGAAGTTACTTTTGGAAAGCTAACCGAGGAAATTAAAGGGGAGCATTCCTTCTGTGCTGGCAGTTCTTGTCCAGAGAGGTATAGCTGAAGGGATGAAAGTCTTCACATACTTCCACACAAGTCTATTTTCAGAAGTGAAAGCTGTTCAGGAGGGGGAGTATTGATTTTTCTCCTTTCCATCTTGAACATTCTGTTTATCATTTTCTTTGGTTTGTGTGTAACAGACCGTACACAAAGCTATTCTTACTTCTCTCCTTCTGCTCTAAATATATGAGCAAGGCAAGGATGTAAGGCCTTTGCTAAAATGATTTCTATTTGGTGCCTGAAGTCTTTGCATGCAGAACCTCATGTTTTAAAACTCGTATTCAGATGTGAAGCCTCTTATGTCTGCAGGAAACCAGAGCACAATAAGGGTATAATGGTACAGGGCAGACATGCAAGTGACTTCAGAAAGACAGCTAACAGCTGGAACTGACCTGCAGATTGGCTGGGGAGAGCAGCAGTGAACAACTAACTTGTGCTTATGGTCACTAATGACTTCTGGCCACCCGTAGCATATCTGGTCAAGCTAAAAGAGACAAAGAGACTATCTTCAAGAGTGTGTGGTAGCAATAGCTATAATTGTGATAGGTGCAAGAATTGGGCAAAGAGGGACCATATGAAATTCAGTAAGGGCAAGTGTAGGGTCCTGCACCTACAGAACAACCACCCCAGGTACCAGTACAGGTTAGGGGTTGACCTGCTGGGAAGCAGCACTACAGAGAAGGACCTGGGAGTCCTGGCTGACAACAAGCTCTCCATGAGCCAGCAGTGTGCCCTCGTGCTCAAGAAGGCCAGTGCATTGAGAGCGGCCAGCAGGTCCAGGGAGGTTCTCCTCCCCCTCTACTCTGCCCTGGTGAGACCACATCTGGAATACTGTTTCCAGTTCTGGGCTCCCCAGTTCAAGAAAGATAGGGAACTACTGGAGAGAGTCCAGCAGAGGGCTACAAGGACAATTAGGAGGACTGGAGCCTCTCTTGTATGAGGAAAGGCTGGGAGAGCTGGGTCAGTTTAGCCTGAGGAAGAGAAGACTGAGAGGGGATCTTATCAATGCTTATAAATATCTAAAGGGTGGATGTCTAGAGGAAGGGGCCAGACTCTTCTCAATGGTGCCCAGTAACAGGACAAGGGGCAACGGGCACAAACTGGAACACAAGAAGTTCCATCTGAACATGAGAAAAAAACTTCTTTACTGAGGGTGACTGAGCACTGGAACAGGCTGGCCAGAGAAGTTATGGATTCTGCTTCTCTGGAGATAGTCAAAACCCACCTGGATGCAGTCCTGTGCAACATATTCTAGGTGATCCTGCTCTAGCAGGGGAGTTGGACTAGACAATCTCTAGAGGTCCCTTCCAACCCCTACCGATCTGTGAATCTGGCAGTGCCAGTCACC
Organism: Aramus guarauna; assembly: GCA_013400195.1. Classification (NCBI taxonomy): domain Eukaryota; kingdom Metazoa; phylum Chordata; class Aves; order Gruiformes; family Aramidae; genus Aramus; species Aramus guarauna. Next base: position 4,583 of record VXBL01009796.1, read on the forward strand.
CTCCCTCCTCCTCTGATGTTCATGTTTGTTCTGAGGCAAAATGCCTCCTGGCTCCCTGGATCTGGCCAGGTGTTACTTGGCTTTTGCTTAAGGATGTCAGCATGATGGATTCCTCTGTGCCTCTCAGAAGATGGCTGTTGTAGGTGATTGCTGTGGAGGGTGTAGCTCATTTGGAGCTTCAGGTTCATCCTTCAGCTGGCCAGTGGCCACTGGTCTCTTCTGTTGCTCTGCTGCAACAAGGCCCTGCTCCAGGGCTGGGTGTGGAGCCACCTTGCCAGCAGTGCCTAATCTGTTCCCCCACCAGTAAACTGTGTATCTGCAGGATGCATGGAGTCTCATGCCATTCCTCTCCTCCATGGGCACCTCAACCCCAGGCTGTGCTGGTCCAGGGAACTGCATTGCAGGTTCCCCTGTGAGGAGCACCTGAAGGGTGTGGCTGGAGCTCTAAGAAGCTCTGTCCCAAATGACATGCACCTGTGAAGATATGTTCTTTCAGAGCCAGAGTGTGTCTTTGTAAAACCTGACCAGTGCTGCGAGAAAGAGGAAGAGCAGAGGACTCAAGTAGTTGGTATGTGCAAGTACAGGCAGCACAGGTGGTGTCTCTGGAGGTGTCCCTGCTGTTCCTGGGAAGCCTCTTGTGTTTGCAGCAGTTGCATCAGGCAGGGTTCAGAAGCACCATGGCCTGAAGCAGAATCTCTCCTGTCTTCCCTGGGTTGCCAAGTGCTCAGAATTCTCCTGCTGACTGTTTTTGACTTACAGCAGGTGGAAAGTTTCTTGTTTGTTTGTGTTTTCTTTCTCCCTGGCAGCAGCTGTTTGTATGTGAAAGCCTGGGTTTCCAATAACATTACAAAGGAACAGTGGTGGGTTGGTTTTTGTTTGGTTTTGGTTTTTTCTCTTGGGGGCATGCTAGTGGTGGGAATTCTTTTCCTGATATTATAAAGTGCTGAACATCAAAGTTTTTCCCTTCTGGATGAGAAGGAAATAATGGTACAACTTGGCAGTACTTTGTAGGAGCTGCAGTTTGGGCACATGACGTTTCTGATAGGGATTGCACCTCCTGAAACACTTCATCGCTTTGTTAACACATGATGTGCTACTTTTCTCCTTTAAGACTGGAGGATATAGCGCATCATGGGAGGAGTCCAGTCAAAGACTGTGACTTCTTCAGTAGCTGCAGGAGGCATCAGAAATGACACTCCCTCAGGTTGCTGCAGTCTGTCCTGTGGTGTGGGTCCATTTTTCCTGGGATCAGAAGCTGCCCTGGTTCTAAGAATGAGCTGATGAGTGGGCATGGTGGTGGCTGTCACTTTTCTTGAGCTATGATGAGCCATTCAAGTACAAAGTACTTTGATTCTGTAGAAACAAAAGCCTAAAACCCAAGATGCATTGATGGCTTAAGTCAGATTGGTGCTTTTGCCTAAGGTAGTTGGTGACAACAGCTGACAAACCAGAACTTGCTCCCTGCTCACTGAAAGGATGGCAATCCAAAGTGGTGACTGCTTGCTTGAATGGCTGGAGAAGCCTTGTGCGCAGTGGCACTGTAATCGGATAGTGCGGGTCTTGTCTGGTTTTGCTTGGCAGACAAGGTCATGTGTTTCTGGCACAGCACACGTTCTCTTTCTGGCTGCCAATGGCAGTAGATGAACCAGAAAATGTACAGAAGACTATGTAAGATTGTGTTGGTGCAAAATCAAATGTAACCAAAAGATTATTGCTACTAAGGATGACCACTGTATAGTTTTCCCCCATGTTAGTTAATGTTTATCCAAACAATGTACTAATTAAGATGTGATTGTCAAGAAGTAGGAGTGTAACTGATAAATTGTTAGTTTGACCAACAAGCCTTGAAGAACCATTTGGACTTTCCAAAAGTACTGGGAAACTAGGGGAAAGGTAATTCTGGCAGGGGGAATTGTGACCACTGACCCATGGACCGACTACCCCAATTATACCACCTACTCAAAAGATAAAGGCAGAGAAAAGAACTGAGCATGCATTCTAGTTTGCATGCTAGACCAAGAAATCTAAACCAATCATTTAGTAGAATAGCAATGCATATGTATTAGGAAGATGAATATGTTAATATTGTATGTATAAATAACCACTGATTTGGAGCTTTGGTGTGCGGTCTTGGGACAGACACCCATATCTGCACAAATATGCAATGAAATACCTCTGCTCTGTATGTAAATTGGTGTATTGCACATTGGGTAAATAAACCCCCAGTTTTGGGACAACAGTGTGCTGCCTCCTGACCAGCCTGGAGTGATGTGACCCATACTTCTGCACAGCACTAGGTCATGAACTTGCTGACCCACTGGCTGGTTCTGTAGGGCTTCTTTCCCTTTTAACCAAGTCAAAGCTGCTCTTTTGCTGGGTCCCAGCTCAGCTTCCCTAACATGGAGAGGCTAGGCTAAAGAGCTCGGGACTGCCATGTGGTCAGAGGGACATCAGCACATCTATCAAGTCGTTGTTAAGAGAGCAGGCCATCGTGCAATACCAAAGCAATTATAAACAGGGCCCCAGAAGTGATCAGGTGGGCAGCTGACTTAAGATTGTAGAGGATAAACTCTGCTGCACAGACCTCAAACCTATTAGTGACATCTTGCAATGTTCAGCGGTGTCATGGGGGTGAGGAGCAGTGTGATGTCTCCTTGTGAAGAGAAGCAGTGCTGCTGCAATGGGTAAGGGGACTGATATCATGACACACAAGGATATTTGTGGCCACAGGAAGGATCCTGCTCTGGAACTTCCTTCTTGGGCAGCAGGATGAGCCCCAGATGGACCCATGACACTCATATGGCAGAAATTTGTGTGTGGACAATTTGGGCTGGCCTGTGATCTGGACAAACCCCATGTGAATGCAGCTTGTCTCTGCAAAAGCCTGGGAAACATCACAGATTTGCTCAGGGGAAACTTCTGCTTATATTGTGTTGATTTATAAGACAGGATGACCATAGTGATTTTTTCCCTTTTTGTTAATTTTTTTTTAATTTTATTTTTGCAAAGGTTATGTTACTTAATTGTGGGATTGTGGAAACTAACAGCAGCAGCTCAATCACGGCCAAATAACTACAGCAGCATGGCTCACCCCAGCCCATGTGCTTATGTTCCTTTTTCCTTAACTGTTCACTCGCCATACTGCAGGGGCTGGAGATCGGAGCCATGACAGGGGCCTGTAGCAATCCTTGATTTCAGGGGGAGACACCACAACAAAACCAACCAACCAAAAAAACTCCAAACAAAAAAAACCCCCCACAACCTTGGTCCAGACACTGGACCCAGTGTCTGCTGTGTTTGGATGGAGATGAGCCTGGGGAGAGTCTCAGGGGATGGGGAAGCTGGGAGGTTAGCGCTGGCTACTAGACTGCACTTGTAGATGCATGCTCTGCCTCTGTGACCACATGCCATCCAGCTGCTCCTGCTTCCAGGCAGAACTCAAGTCATGAGTCTGGGCATCTCAGTAGCATTTCAAGGTCTTGGGTAGAATGTCTCCTAAGAGGAGGAGAGCCCTTGTGAGCCAAGTGCTACATAGGCAGAAACATTTTTGGAGGGGTTTCTAGTATCATCTTCCCAGATGGGGTTTGATTGCATTCTGGTGTGAGTGCAGGTTGCCATGGAAGATTTAATCCTAGTCCTCTGGCCCATCTATCTCCCCAGACAATATCTTGGAGAACCTCTTTAGAGGCTACTATGTGGAAAATCTGTAAATTACTGTTCTGTCCCAGTGTCTTGTCAGGGCTGGCTGACCTTCAAAAGCTTTGCTGCAAAGATGCCTAGTCCTGCCAAAAGTGTTTTCTGATGCAGCCCAAGCTCATAATGAACTATGTTCATCAAAAATTAGTTTTCTGCTGTCTGCCTAGGAAACAACATGCCTACCCACTGGTAGTATTTGGACAAGAACAACAGCTGAAGGATCAGACATCACCATTTCTATCAATACTTCCCTAACTTGTAGCTGAGCCATTATGTAACCGAGATCCCCTGGCTGGTCAGCAGAGGTGTGCATTCAGCTATGTGAGAACCTGCCTGTTCTCCTGCACATGCATCTGCCTGACCCAAGCAGCTCCACACCTGATTCTGCTGTTGAGGGTGAAGACTCCTTCTTTGGCTGAGGGACCACAGACTAGGTCTCTCATCCCACAGAAGCCCAGGCTTTCTCTGGAGTTAGATGTAATCATTGGCTAGGGAGGACTTCAACAAGAACCTGGGCTGAACCTTTCTTTTGCTTTCCCTGTTATCTCTTGAAGCAGGTGGGGAAAAAAAATGTGGCTTTCTGACAGCAAAGAGGCTGAGCATAAGCTGAAGGGCTTCTCTGTGCTGTTCTCCAAACTAAGGTTTGGCCATCAGGTGAAAGAGGTCACCCTGCTGCTGCAGGTTTTGCTTTTCAGAGCTTGTGAGGGCAGCACATAGCAGATAACTGGTCTCCAGGAAAGACCATGTGTGATGAGTTGGTATAGCCCAGGCAGGGACCACTCCTGCTTTGTCTCTAAACTGCACAGTGTGAGGATGTGTCACCAGCTACACAGGAGGTAAAATCACAGAATCATACAATGGTTTGGGTTGGAAGGGACCTTTAAAGGTCATCTATGCCAAACCTCTCTGCAATGAGCCGGGACATACTCAACTAGATCAGGTTGTTCAGGGCCACATCCAACCTGACCTTGAATGTTTCCAGGGATGCGGCATCCACATCCTCTCTGAGCAACCTGCTGCAGTGTTTCACCACCCTCATGATAAGGAAGAAATGTTTTACATCTTACCTCTTTTAGTTTAAAATTGTTAGCCCTTGTCCAGTTGCTACAAGCCCTACTCAAAAGTCAATCTCCATCTTTCTTACAAGCCCCCTTTAAGTATTGAAAGGCTGCAATAAGGTCTCCCCAGAGCCTTCTCTTCTCCAGGCTGAACAACCCCAACTGTCTCAGCGTGTCCTCATAGGAGAGATGCTTCAGCCCTTGGATCATTTTTGTGGCCCTTCTCTGGACCTGCTCCAACAGCTCCCTGTCTGTCTTGTACTGGACACCCCAGAGCTGGATGCAGTACTCACAGTGGGATCTCATGAGAGCAGAGTAGAGGAACAAAATCACCTCCCGTGACCTGCTGGTCATGCTGCTTTTGATGCCATCCGGGATAAGGTTGGCTTTCTGCACTGCAAGTGCACATTGCAGGCTCATGTCCAGCTTTTCATCCACCAGTACCCCCAAGTCCTTCTCTGCTGGGCTGGTGCTCTCAATCCCTTCATCCCCCAGCCTGTATTGATACTGGGGATTGCCCTGACCCAGGTGCAGGAATTTGCACTTGACCTTGTTGAACCTCATGAGGTTCACTTGGGCCCACTTCTTGACCTTGTCCAGGTCCCTCTGAAGAGTATCCCATCCCTCAGTCGTGTTAACTCCACCACTCAGCTTGGTTTTGTCCTCAAACTTGCTGATGACTCACTTGATCCCACTATGTCATTGATGACAATATTGAACAGTAGTTGTCCCAATATAGACCCCACTCATCACTGATCTCCATCTGGACCTTTAGATGTTCACCACTACCCTTTGGATGTGACCATCCAGCCAATTCCTTATCTACCAAATAGTCTACCCATCAAATCTATCTCTCTCCAATTTAGAAAGAAGGATGTCGTGGGGGACCATGTCAAAGGCCTTATTGAAGTCCGGATAGGTGATGTCAGTTGCTCTTCCCTTGTCCACTGATGTAGTCACTCCATCGTAGAAGGCCACTAGGTTAGGCAGGCAAGACTTGCCATTGGTGAAGCCAGGTTGGCTGTCTTGAATCATTTCCCTGTCCTCCATGTGCCTTAGCATAGCTTCTAGGAGGATCCGTTTCATGATCTTCCCAGGCACAGAGGTGAGGCTGACAGGTTGGTAGTTCCCAGTGTCCTCCTTTCTACTCTTTTTAAAAAATGGGTGCAACATTTCCTTTTTTCCAGTCACTGGGGACTTCACCTGACTGCCATGACTTTTCAAATATCATGGAGAGTAGCTTGGCAACTACATCAGCCAGTTCCCTCAGGAGTCTGGAATGCATCTCGTCAGGTCCCATAGACATGTATGTTCAGGTTCCTCAGGTGGTCTCAAACCTGATCTTTTCTTACAGTGCTGTCCCTGCCTTGACATTCACTTGAGGGTGTGGGAAGAAAGGTTGCCAATGAAGACTGAGGCAAAAAAAGATGTTGAATACCTCAACCTTCTCCTCATCCATTGTTACCAGTTTGCCAGTCATGTTTATTGGGAGGGGGTTACACTTTTCTTTGACCTTCTTTTGACCACTGTGGAGTGCAGCATCCTTGTAGCACTGTATGCACGTGTCCTGGTTTTCAGCTAGCACAGAGTTAATTTTCACAAGAAGCTTGGAGGGGACACAGCCAGGACAGCTGACCCAAACTAGCCAAAGGTGTATTCCATACCATATGACTCCATGCTCAGTATAGAAAGGGGGGCTGGCTGGGGAGGAGGGGCTGCTGCTCTGGGAAGGGCTGGGCATCAGTTGGTGGTGAGCAAATTGCATTGTGTATCACCTGCTTGGTATATTCTAAGTAGTGGTGTTGTTATTTTCCACTTCCTTTGCTGTCCTAGCAAACTGTCCTTATCCCAACCCACCAGTTTTACCTTTTTTTTTTATGATTCTCCTTCCCATCCCATGGCAGGCAGGAGGGCAGGGAGGGTGGCTGAGGGATGAAGGTGAGCTAGCAGTTGTGTGGTGCTTAGCTGCTGGCTGGGGAGAAACCATGACAGTATGGCACAGACACCTCTGCTTTTTCTCCAGGGGAACTGCTGAAATTCAGCATCACTGTGATTACTTTGAAGCCCAAGAGCTCTGGTCTGCAACTAGCCATCTGTCAAAGGGTAAGAAGAAAGATGTAGCAGCAATGAATGGTGTTAATACCAGCAGTCTTGCTGCCTTTGGGAGACTTGTCAGCCCCATAAAGGAGCATTTGGAAAAGGACAAGAGGCTATTTTTGGAGATGAGAGCCTCTCCTGAGGAACGGCAGAGTGCTTTTTAAAGACCTAACCCAGTGCACAGGTTTTGACCATGCATCAAAAGAGAGATTTGGTTTCAATGAAAAGCAGAGGGGACCAGCACTGTATTTACACTTCAGGCCATAGCACTCACTGCCATTGAATCTTACTGCCTGTATTTTCAACAGCACAAATTTTAACTGTGAGTTCTAAGGCTTTTCCGGTTAAGGGAAACAGATGTTTAGAACTTGTAGATACATCTGCAAAAGGAATGGTCTCCCCCACAGCTGCTGCAGAGGTTGCTGCTAGTGTTGGGGTCTCTGGCATTTTAGGGTGGTGGGAGGCAGGGTTTGTGTCTTCCATGATAAGACAACCTTGTTGCACGTGGCGAGGCTTCCTGTGAGGGCTGCATAGGATTAGCTGGAGGTTAGAAGCCAGAGATGGCTGCTCTCCTGATTATCTCCGCTGTAAGCGTTATTGCAGAGTAGTTAGGAGGCTGACTTGAAGATGGGGGATGGAAGAAGCCTTAAAAGCCCTTTACTCCCTTAGTAAATGCACATGTGAGGCAGGAGTACTGTATTAATCTTTGCGTAGCTGCACAGGCTCCTTAAACCCCGCAGAGAGCAAATTACAGTAATTGGGTACCTGCTGCCAAGTCTGACTTCATCTTCCATTGACACTATCAGCAGGGCTGGCAGCAACAATGGTAAGGCAAATGCTGATAATCTGCTTTTCAGGTAGAACAGTGTTTTTCATAAAGAATAAAATGTAGTTGTTCCACATCTGCTATAAAGACATGTATTCTCACACTGATATTTGTGTCATAGTTACTGATTCACAGTATTTAAAACAAATCAGGCCCCAAACTTCAGGAAATTTAAAACAAAAAACATTAATTCCTCTCCATTTGCCTTATGAGGATGCACCTGGGATCATGTATCAAGGGGGATCATGGGTATTTTTGTTGCCACACTAAAGGTCAGATACTTCACTGTCATGGTAAAAATCAAATCAAATCTGAAACTACCATCCATCAGTATAACTCCTTGAAAATTGTTGTGTTTTGGTTTTTTTTTTCCTGCCAGTCAAACCTGGGCTAGCAGGCTGAATACTCTGTTCAATGCCTTTCTCCTGATTGCACAGTCGGCTCACATTTATTCACAGCTTGCTCTCCTCGTATGGTGGGCTGCCACCAACTTTCTGCTCCACTTTGGAGCGGACAAGAACTGAGTGATGTGATTTCAGATCTATGTTGTCCTTGTTTGCAGCAGGGATGGAATAGATGAACCTGCTGTGCCACTTGCAGGGGCTGAAAGGGAGGCTATGGAAAAGGTGGCTGGTGGGATAGCAGTATTCTTGCTGCTGTGGCAGGGTTGTGTGACGTACAGACAGGGAAGGCTATCAGTTCTCCTTGTGTCTTCTGTTCCTCCATGCAGGAGACAATGCACTTCTTGACCCTGCTGTCTGTCATACCATCCTGCGGCTGCATGCTCTGAGGTTTGCCAAAGCCGTGATCTTCAAGTTGAAGAGCTAGAATCACCCAGCCAGGTTTCCTCTGAGACACCAAGAAATGGCTGTCTGGATGGGTCAGTTAGCCATGCAAATACCTGGCAAACCTTAGTTTCCTCTGACAGAGTTTAAGTATCTTTGTGTATCAGGATCCTAGCCCACTCAAGCTGCTTAGTGATGTGCTGAAAGGCTTGGCTCAAAAATAGTTGCAAAAGGGCAGGTGGGAGAAGAACTCAGGTCAGAGCTTTTGTAGAACCTCTTTGAAGCAAGGAGGAGGTGCCAGCTGCACATGCATGATGGATCTGTGCAAAAGGCTGGGTAACCCCATCCCACTCAGCACACATGCAGGTGCTGTGTGCCCTGGGGACAGTGAGAAAGAGGGCTGCTACCTTGTGTTTCGCACTACTATAGGGAAATATCTGCCAAGACTGCCTCTTCTAAAGCACCTATTGTTTGGCTCAAATGTTCTGGTTTACTAAAAGGACAATGTGGAGTTTTTCTCTTTTAGTATTCCATCTGTGGTTTTTAGGCATTTATGTTTGTTCTTCAAGCTTTTCCTCCTTGTCCTGCAGGTTAAGAGACTTTATCCAGAAAATCTGTTTTGTGAAGCACAGCAGAAGCATAGAAAGGAAAGGCTGTCCTTTCTGCAAAAAATACGGGGTAGGCGTGGAGGGTGGAGCTGCACATGCAAGTAATGAGAGAGCACCAGAGAACAGTTGGTGTCAGTGCATTCGTAGCTGAAACAGGTGAACTCCTAGGCATCCAGAGAGCCTCTTGGGAGAAGGACTAGCTGCAAGCAGGACTTCCCCATGGCTCAGAGGGGAATACGAGCATTTGAAGAGATGTAGGACAGCAAAAGCACCTTATGCTACTGAGAAGAGAGATGAAGTCAAAATCAGAAGATGATTGCAGCCATGCTGTTGCAAGAGTGTTGCAGTGTCTAGGGAGCTGACTATCGGAAACAGTGAAATACTGAAGAAATACATGCTAAGCATAGATGATGACTGCTCAGGCCTTGGTTTGACATGTCCTGTGTGTGTCTTTCAGGCCACAGAACTGCTAGGCTTCTACTTGTTCTGTGGTTACTTCCCAGTCACCTTGGAAAGGGAGCAGATTTCCCATCCTACAAACTCTAGTCTCCTTCAGAAAACACCACTTCATTGCAAGGGTACTCGTTTTTGGTTCAGAGATGCTGCTCAGAGGCGTGTATGGGAGCAGTGTGGCTGAAGGAGTAATTTTGAATTGTATTGCGTAAGAGCAGCCAAGAGAATGCTCAGTGAACCAACTGCTGAAGGGTTGAATTTTATGGCCTTCTTTTCAGTCCATAGGCAGGTAGTGAAATGGGCCAGGATGGCTTCCTGAGAGGGAAAGACACATCAACAAATGTTGGTCCTGTCCTCTCATCCTTGTTCAAAAAGTTGAATTTGGGGTAGAGTGTTGTGAATTGGGAAGGTGCTGAGGGGAAAAGGTCCAGTTTGTTTTTAGACAAAACGTTTTGTGCCTCATTTTTGTCAGCTTCCAACCATCTCTTTTATATCTTGTTATTCTGAAGTTAACTTACTAATATTTCTGTTACAGCAGAGCTCCTGCTATGGACCAGCAGCCCGATGTCCTGTGCACTGTCCCAGCATAACAGACAATGTCCTCAATGTGTAGAACTTACTGTCTGAGCAGAAGACACGAGAGAAGAGCTCAGGTCATACAGATCTTGCAAGCTGACCAGAAGACACAGTGTGAAAGGTGGCTATAATAATTCTGTTTTCTTGCTGCAATCCAACTGAAATACAAAGAGTTGATATTCTTCATGGCTTCTTGTAGATGCAGATGTATTTTTTTGTTTCATTTTGTGTTTGGTTCACTTGGAGCCCACAGTTCTTTACAGTGTTTGAATGAGTAATGAAAACGGTATGTTGCTACAGGCTTTCTGTGTCTTGGAAGGCACAATGTTAAAGTGGTGAATTATCTGGTTTGATAGAGGAATCATCGACTGGCAGGTTCATTTTGGGGTCTGGAAGCTACCTAGCCTTTGCATCTTCAAAAGAAGGAACATTTTCAGTTGCAATTAAAGTCACAACAAATTAACCAGATCTGAGCCAAACCCCTTTAATACTGCAGTTCTTCAGTTCAGTAGGACTAAAAACATCTGATCAACAGCAGAGGGTACATACACAAGAAGCAGGTTGGGTGAGTTACTGTTTTCATAATGTTGAATTAGAGCTCTTAAATGGAAGATCCAGGATGAGCCACTCATTTTACTGATTTCTGGAACCACATATGTTCTCAGAGCTCCAGGACTAGTAGACATCAGCACACTAGACCAATTTTATCAGACAAATTTGAGCTTATGACCTTGGTTTAGAGACTGCTTCTGCTAGTGAAAACACTAGCCACTCAATTTTTTGCTTCATTACTGCTCTCTGTAGAATTTCTGTGGCTGTATTAATGTGAGAGGAAATCTGTCACAGGGAGGGAATACACCACCTTTGCCTCCTCAAGGCAGCCAGGAGTTGGCTGTAAACCTCATTGTCATGCCCTGAAGTGTTTGGCCCACTGAGGCTGAAGGCTGTGTACTTGTCCCTGAAATGATGGTCAATGGAAGAAGTGTGTCTAGTTTGGATCAAAGTACAGGTGGGTGTTACCGAATTTATCATTCAGAGATTCCAAACTAAAACAGAGAAGGGCTTTCCTATGACTAGGTACGGCAGCTTTCTCGTGTTGAGAAAACAGATCACCGGATGCAGAAACCAGGAAAAATACAAAGGTTACTGGATCATTCTCTGCCATGAGAAGCTAATGCACTATGACCACCAACATGAATGAACCAAAAGCACTAGGCAGGGAAGACTGAATGGGCAGGAAGAACCATAGTAAGTTTTACAGACGTTAACATCCTCTGTTAAAGCAAGTGGTCTTCCCAAGGTGCCAATGGATCTTTTTATTACAAGAAAGTTGTGACTTGGTGTTGGTAACTCTGAACAGTGTCTACAAGATTTCCTTAATCTTTTATCATCCTGTTTTCCTGTGATTTCTATTGCTTTCAGGTAAATGGAAGATTTTGAGACTAACTTAATCCAGACACGCAAAGCATGTAGAATAGAGCAAATGGTAGCAAAATGGCTTCATCGCTCTCGGGATGGTGCATCCAGGTAAACATGGGTCTTATGAAAGGAATATCTGTTGATAACCTTTGATCAGAGGCAGCACAAGCTTGTTCCCAACAAACAGGAGCAGTCACAGGTTGCAGATCTTACTAATTGTTTCAGTTGTTCTTGGGAAATATGCAATCAGTAGTCCCAGAAGAAACAGTGTTTTTAAGCATCCCCCTTGGTTTCCAGGGAGAGATGTTCCTGCTTTCACTCATTCTGGTTTTGTGAGCCACACCTGCAAAAATACAATACTGCTCAATGCAAAATACACTTTTCTTGAACATGGAGTTGTACTTCTCTTTGTGTCTTGCCATTGGCCCATGCTTTTAGAACAAGACTGGGTTGCATTTACAAGGGATCCTGGCCCAGAGCTGCTTTACTTTCCTAAGGTGAATCAAAATCAAACTGGACTGGATCCTGGCAGAAGCAGAGAGCTGTAAATTCTCTCACTGCCTTGCTGGGTAAAGTTGTTGCTGTGATATCTGGAGGTCAAGGCTTGCTGTGGGGCACACCTGGAGTTCTCCTTCCATGTGTGGGCTGTGGGTGGCTGAAAGAGTTGTGATTACAACCAAGTGGTGTCACTGGTCTGATATCTTCAGCTTTCTGTGGAGCTTGGGGGATCACTGCTGGCCTGCACGGTGCAGAGCCACCCATGGGTACCCACAGAAGCGGTCTACTGTTGCAGCCTACTGAAAGTGGGGGTGCATGTATGTATGTGAATCTATGCCGCTTCAGTAAGGTATCTTCTGATTATATCTTAATCACTGGCTTCTTGTCTCCCAGGGGCAGAGTGTCTGTGACAGACAGCACCAGTGATGGCAGCGGCCAGCCTGCCAGCCGTGTCAAACTTACTGTTACAGTATACAAAGATTTGGTCCTCCACCACTATGGCTTTGAGATTTGTCCAAACCTTCCTCTTACAATTGCATCTGTCACTGCAGGTAAGCACCATTTCCTTCTCCCTGCAGTCACAGGTGTGAAAAGCCTGAACTGTCCCAGATGGCCTTAGTGATAAACTCCTGCCAGGTATTTATGAGTTTCTCAGGTACCTCTGGTTGGCATGTGAGCCTTGAATACTGAGGGCTAAAGCCTGTGTGCCTGTGGTGTGCAGAGTGCTTCAACATCTACCTGATTCTGATGGCATGGAACAAATCTAAGCCAAAGGCAGCTTCACCACTAATCTTTCACTTGCACTCAGACACAGCTAACCTTCAGGGATGCAAAGAGCTGCTTCAAAGCAAAGTTTTTTCTGGTGTTTTGTCTGAAATGCAAAGGAAAAATTTCATCTAATCTTAGAGTTCTTATTCTGCAGTGGCCCTGGTGATCTGTTGTTGAAAATGCTCTCTGGGCTTACAGCCCTGTAACACGGAGAGGATCACTGCTAGATACAGACAGCCCAGGTGAAATTCTGCTTAAGTCAGGCAGATCAACTCTTCCAGTTATAAAAAGGAGAGTTATAACTCTGCTTTTAAGGTGGCTTGGGCATTTTGAATCAAAAACTGTGAATCTGTTTTTTGTTTACCTTTTATTTGCTTAATGGATACACAAAAATGCCTGCTTTTTACCTGTTGGTGTGACAGCCAGAGAAAGACTATGCCCGAGCCAGGTGGGTAAGTGGTGTGGGGAGGGTGGCTGAAGGGCTGGCCTGGACTCTGCCTCTGGCTGCCCCTGTGAGCTGCGGCATCCCCCAGCTGCCTGAGGAAACAGCCTGTCCAATTGCTCATGCTTGTGGGATGTTTAGCATAAATGCACTACAGTATGGTCTCTGTCCTTTCACAGTACTTTTGAGTGAAATTTTCTCTTTATGCCCCTTCCCATGTGTAACGTGGATAAATTAGCTGAGAGTCTTGGGGTCTAAGAAGTGGGGAAGTTTTCTGTTACACTTTTCTTTTTTCCTAATCAGAAAGAAGCAACATTTTGTTAAAAATGAGGCACAAAGAAACCTGTCCTTTTCAGTCCTGTTCTTTGCTGTGGGAGCCCACAGCTATAAGCCTTGTGTTCAATTCCGAACGATTGTCTTTGTGTTTTGCCTTTCATGTATGCTACCTGACGCCATGGTCTCCCTGAGGAACAGGTAGCAGGTGCTAGGTGGGTTTGTGGGCAAACCTATCTGGCAGGGAAATTCAATAGTGTGCCTCAGCCAGCAAGCTGGCCATGGTGGAGCTGGGGGCTGCATGGTCCTTCTCAGACCAGAGCTCCACCTGCTCCTTAGCCTAGATCTTGTGGCTGCTACTCTCCTGGAAAGCAAAGCTCAGAAACTGTCTTTTTCCTTTGTTGTGGGTTTTCCCAGCAGACAGCATGGCTAAGGAGACCTCTTCCATGTTCACCCAAGATGCAGAGGGGAGTCACCATGCTGAAAAACTAGCCCACATCTCCTGGGGACTGCTGCAGCACCCTGGTCTGGATGGTGGCATGCCAGGAGTGCCAAGCCCTGGCCTGTGTGCCGTACATGGTCAGCTGCTGGGATGCAACCAGCAGAGTCAGGCCATGGTGCAGACCCCACAGAGAGGGACCACTGTGCAGTGGCAGCTGCCCAGGCCCCTGGAGGCCTCTGCAGGCCCACAGCTCGCAGGTGGGCGAAGGGCGAGGCGGTGCTGCCACCTCCCAATCCTCCTGTGGTTTCCTGAGAGCCTTTGTGCTCTCCTGCTGCACCCCGGGCAGGCGATGGACTGTGTGGTGGGCTGTGACAAGGGAAAAGATGTGTGCAAGAGTGATTTTCTGTGGTGCAGGGCCAGCTCGTGGGGCCAGAGGACAGCCCGAGGGAGGCGGCATGGACACAGGCAGTGATACACCAGCTGGCATCAGGGCCCAACATCCTTTTGCCCCTTTTTATTTTGCCATCCAGAGGCAGTTGCTGAGGCAAGTGGGTGTTGGGGGTGAAAAGGAGCTTGCAATGAGCATCCCCAGTGGGAGGAGGTCTGCTGATGTCATGGTGTCCTGACTGACAGTGTGCTGCTTGCCTGCAGGGAGCACTGCCGAAGGGAAGCTGCAGCCAGGTGACCAGCTCCTCCTAATAAACTCTACTGCAGTGAACGACGTGTCTGTTGAACGCGCAGCTGACATCATCAGGTGTGGTCCCGCATGTCCCGTGGGGACGAGGTGGCAGAGGGCTGAGAGTAGATGTGTGGGGATCAGGTCTTACCAAGATTTGCAAAGGTGCATGCTGTGTGGGGCCATTCTCCCCCCATGGAGGAGGACCTTGCTGCCTCCCAGGGTGCTGGGCTCGGTGGGGGCCTCTTCCCACTGGAACAAGTCCATACTGCGGCTGAAGGCCAGGAGAGGGGTTCCCCCACTTTCCTGTACCGTGGCTGTGCTTTGTGGGCTGCACCTTGCCTGGCTTAGAGCCTTCCCTTGCAGGGGGGTGGAGGGGCCAAAGGCCTCGCTGGCACTGTCTGCCGCGACACTGGGGAGGAAAGTACAGGCAGCTGCTGATCCTAGCTGACTGCATGTCTCTGTTACAGGGAGGCTGGTGACGAGCTCCTCCTAACTGTCCTGCGCTGCACGTCGGTAAATGGCCTTTCTTCAGCACTTTCGGCACTCCCAGCAGCACTGCCCCAGATGGCCATGGCTGGCAGTGTGGCCCACAGGGAAGGTGGGGCGGCTGGGCTGGTACTCAGGATGCAGGGGCCTGACCAGAGCCGGGAGGGAGCTGCAAGGGTCCTCTGCTTTCACGCACACTCTTTGAGGAGTTTTAGTGCAGAATTGTTGGTAACTCCTCACAGCTCCCCTGGGTGCAGCACTAGGGCAGCTTGCAGAGCCTGTCACATAGACAGGCCTGCTGAGCAGTTTGAGCCCATGATCCTTGGAGGCTACATCAGGAGCTGTGAGTGGGCTTTGCAGGGGCCAGGATGCCACAATGACTGGGATGCAGGCAGGTCTCAGCAAGATGTGGCCAGTCCACAGAGAACAGCCTGGAGTGCTCCCTGGATGCTGGGGCTGTCTGGCCCATGGGGCCCCCTGGACACAAAAGGCAGGAGCTGAGGCTGTAGGCTCAGCATCTGCCCTGGGTGCTCCTTGGAAGCTCTTGAAGTTTTCATTTCTGAGTGCTGGAAAAATGTATCCCTTTTTCTCCAGGCTCTGTCTGGTTAAGGGCTGGGACCTGGGTGTGGATCATACTTTGGGAATAGAAGCAAAGTTTTAGTGTGAAACTGTGGTGCTGATTGCCCATTCCTGTAGCATAAAATTTCCCGGAAAGCACATACTGCCAACATGATGTGTTTACCCATGTGGATTTCAATGTGTGTAAAAGCTGAGCTGCAAGGCAAGGACAAAATTGGGTTTGTGTGCTTTTGGCTTCTTGTGATGTATGAAAGTGGCCTGAGGGGCATTTCCCCCCCTGCCCCACCCTGGAAAGCATTTTGGGATTGTTTTTCATTTGTTTGGAGGTTTTTTATTTTGATTTATTCATAGAAACAAGAATGATGATTCCTTCAGCAGAGTTACTAGAGCTCTCAGGCTTAAGGTCATGAGGTTTCTTGGCCGTTCAGTAAAGGTACATTAAAGAGAAAATCTCTTAAATATATTTTTCCGGCCTGGAGTTTCCCAGGTGTTGACATTCAATGGATGTGCACAAAGCCAAAGTAACCAGAAAGCATTTTAAGCAAACCTACTAAACAGTGACTTTCCTCTTCTGTTAATCTGATCTCCCTTGCCTAGTACATTGACTGTCAGTCTGGCCAATGCTTGATCTGGTTCCGGAGATCAAGGAAAAAAAGCGAGTTAGTTATGCAAGACCTGAATGTCTGCCAAAACACGGAAAAATGCAATGGCTTTTCAGAGAGAAAAGGATTTGGAAAACCCTTCACGGGATTTGGAACACCCTTCACAGGCCTTCATGCATTGTTGAGAAGCAAATGGGGCATGAACCCATTTTTGTTTTTTCCTTTGCAGGTCACTTTAAGGACACCTCCAAATACAGCCAAGGCTGATCTTGGGTTTGGGGTTGGCTCTTGCCCCACTCTGAAGGCAGCTGTGCTTAGAGCTGAGAGGTAACGCCTCCCATCGACAGATAGCAGACCCTCTGCCTGAGCTGCTCTGGCCACCTTAGAAGGGATGCTGGAGGCCTTGGCCCTCCTTAGGGCAGCCGTGGACCGTGATGCTCCATACAGCCCAGCAGACTCTGGAAGGGCTTGCTGGCCAGATGCAGAGAGTCCTGCCTGCCTCCCTTCCTCCATCCTTGCCAGGCAAGATAGGGCTGTGGCAGGTTGGGAGGTACCTGTGCCTCTGGCAAGAGTGTAGGAATTGCTTTACCTGAAGTTGAGAGCGTACTGAGGGATGCTGCCTCTGTTCTTCTTAGGGAATACTGTGCTTTACAAGAGCAGAACATTTGGGCACAAGAACTCAGTGGTTCCTAGGCTCATGTGGTGTCTTGTGAGCTTGGTAGGTCCCTGTCACACTTAAAAAATGGTTATGTGACAACAATGCAATGAAGTCAAGTTGGCTTTTTAACCTTGAGCAGTTTTCTTAAACATTTGCAATATGGGAGTATGATCTAGAAACCCCAGCTGAGCTGGGAAGTGCTGCATATACAGCTGTGTACTTGTGATACACTGACAGGAGGATTTTGTCTATCAGTGCAAGGCACTCCGCATGTGTCGGTTTATGGTACTATGTAGTGCCACTGAAAGCCGGCTGTTGCACATTAACAGTAGTTCTGCGGGATCGCAGCTTCATTGCAGGAGTTGGGGAAATGCCTAAACACAGTAACTGCTTAACATGCAGTGAAATTAGGAGTGTGTACAGCATGTGTTACACCTGTGTCTGCTTCTTGGGCAGATGCGTTTGGGTTCAGAAGGCAGCAACCACCCAGATAGGTCAAAAAGGCTGGTAGCAAGCCTGGAGGCTGAGAGACTCCTAGCAGGACCTGTTCCTGTAAGTGCGAGGCAGTGTGGTGCGAGCAGCTTCAGCACGGGCTGTGATCGCACCTCTGTCTGTGCTGTGGGCCTCTTGTACGTAACTGCAACAGACTGAGCTGCCAACTGAATGCTGTTATTTTTTCAGGGTGGGCCTAAGTCATCGTTTCTTACTGCAGAGAAGAGGGCAAGGCTAAAAACAAACCCCGTGAAAGTACGGTTCGCAGAGGAAGTGCTGGTGAATGGACACACACAGGTCAGTGGGGCATGGCTGCAGCTGGGCACTGTGGGCACTGCATGCTGGGAAGAAAGGGGTCACTCTTGCAGACAGATGCCAGGCTGGGTTAATGAGTTACAGAGTGGCTGCACCCCCACTGTGCTAGTCTGCCCTGGACATGCATCTGGTCCCAACTTGTTTCCTAGGCTCACTGGCGATCAAGGGAGGCAATGGCATCTCCAGAGGGTTTCATCTTTGATTTGCTTACTTAGACTAGTGGAAAATACTTGCATGTACTACTTTTGTCTTTTTACCATCAGGCAAACTTTAAACCAGCATTACACATCTGTGGTATGTAGTAGTAATTTCTTGAGGTGCTAATCTCTCTATAGTAAACCTAGACTGAAGTTTGGGCATGACAAATCCTAACCCTAAAGATGAGAGGTGAATCCTACTGTCTACGCCAGGTTTATTTGCTGATAAAGTAGCTGGGGTATCTCTTCCTGGCCTTCAGAAGTGTTCAGGTAGCATTATGTTCAGAGAGGTTGGTACTGGTGACTTTGCTTTTAAATTTGACATACATTCTCTAGCTGATATGGTAACAGCTTGTTGTGTTTCATTTCCTTGCAGAGGGTTTTCACAGAGCATTCACAGCTGCCTCCATAGTAGACCATCTGTAAGCGGATCCAGTGTGTTCTTGTATGAAACAAGACCACGTCTCACTGGAGGAATGCTGCAAATTTATCACAGGGTTTCTAGCACTGATAACAAATGAGCTGGGTAGATACTGGTCTGCCTGTAGTAGAAAAGGACAAGCAGTGAGAACACTTGTAGCTTCCCTGAAGTGAGAACAGCTCTTAAATGTTTCCTTTTTCTTTTTTTCTCAATGTGGTTGAGATGGACTGGCGTCAGTTGGGACTCTTTAACTCTGTTGTGTTTTCCTTTTTTCTTTCGGAATGAAAAATTTCAGTCGTCAAAATCCCCCACTCCTGTCCCTTACTCATTAGTGCTGTTCAGGTCTGACCAAATCTTGCTTTGGTGCACTTTGCTATGATGACGAACTACCCGCTAGGCCTTTTTCGTCTTCTCTTCTAGGCTGTCTCTTGTTTCCATCTCTGGTGGGAGGGAGCTGTCCTGACCCAGCTCAGAGCGAGCCTTCCCTGTGGCAGGCATTTCCTCTTCTCCCCATGGCCGGAGATACCATGAATGTCACCAGCCTATTCAGACAGGCACAGTGTGAATGCTTTGGCACCTGACTCCAGGCATGTCAGGACTCCTCTTTCTCTGGCCTGCTCTTCAGAGTAAGAAAGGGCCAGGTGTGACTCCTGACACATTTGACAGTAAGTCTCTCTAGACTGTGGGATCCTTTCCTTCCTGCCAAGTTGTTGTCAAATGTGCTGGAGCTGCTGCAAGGCTCATCTGTGCTCTACCAAGAGCTGTGTTCACATCCCTCAGATCTTAATGACAAGTCTGTCTGGGATCCTGCCTGAACATTACGGCACTGGGCCACCCTTCCTGACATAGAAGCCAGGTACTGGACTGCTCATGTCATTGGCAGACATGACACACAGGCCACAGAGCTCACAAGGCATGGAACAGGGAAAAGGAGGATATGGTCTGGAAGTGGTCCTAGGCAGAGATGACTGAGAGGCCTTGGGCAAGGCTGGTCATGGGATACAGCCAGACCTGAAAATGCCAGCAGTGTCTGCTTTTTCTTACATCTGGAGGTTCACACTAGTACCTTCTGGGGAGCTTCCATGGAGCTGTTTCAGCCAGAGGTTGGGCAGCACATAGAGGTCTCAAATCAGTGCCATTCACTTAGTGATTGCAAGGTAGGTCCAAAGAAGGCACTTCCAGAGGGGATGCTGTACTCTGTGCTTACTACAAAGCCTCTATCAATATTCTGCTAAGTTAATCATACCTTTGCAAGCGCAGAGGTGGGATGCAGTCAATATATAGTTTGCCATTCATTTAATGAAAACATAAAGGTAAGAGAAATTAATTAAGGTGTTGGGGTCCCACAGGTGTTAGCTTCCCTTTTCACCAGTTGGATATGGACTCTGTTTTGAACAGTAAAATATTAGCACAAAGGAAGACTAAATAAATTTGTTTCATATTTATGACTTCTTGGAAAAGCACTATTCACCATAGACAGCAGCCTCTCTGCTTGAGTATTTCAGAACTGCTCTCCTTTCAGGTGACTGATGTATTAAGACAGCCAAAATGGATATTATGACCCTGAAAAACTGCAAAGTCTCCTGTTTCAGTAAATATACTACTCTTGTCATCTTAATGGAGCTTTGCTAAATGATCTTTGTGGCAACTGGAAGGAACCCAGAGGCTGCATTCTGCACTTGAAACCTGAAACTCCAGTTTGGGACCATAAATTGTTAATAAACCTCAATGCTATTGAACCTCCATTTTCTCTTGCAAACTTATGATGTACTTCCATATAGCTGAATGATATGCAAGAGACAGGTCCCTCAGGTCAGCATCACTCAGTGTATTATTAGAAGCTGCGGGCCTAGCTGTAGCATGGAGTAAATCAACCTTGTACCAGACAAAACAGGAGGGGTACAGCTGCTTAAGTTATAGCAGAAGCTTTCAGAATTCATTCATACTAGTATTCGAACCTATACAAAAGGAGAGAAATCCCATCTGGGTGTTCTGGCCAGCTAATTGGATCTGACCAGAAGCGTGGTGATACTTAATTTGTATATGAACTTCTGTATAGATTTCAAGTTCTGCTGCGAGCTGGCTGTACAAGGCCCCATTCAGATGATAACATGCAGCTGCAGGAGCTACCAGAGAAAATGTACAGTTGGTGTAAACCAGCATCACCTGGTTTCATTAATTTCTGAAATTAATGGAGGACTCAAAGTGTGTCAAAGATGTGAGGTGTGCATGCTGCTCAGCAGGAAGGAGTTAGAGCTTGGGCTCAGGAATAGTGAGGAATATGTTCGCTCTTTTTTCCTCAGTGATGACTGTAGGGATCTTGAACCCCACAAAACAGGGAGAAGAGGAACAAGATTCCTAAGTGTTTTATGTTTGATCTAGTAGTACTTCCAGGGTATATGGGCCCTCTATCAAGAGGGACCAAGGTTGTGAGAATCATGAAGTGTTGCACAGTAAATGAAACATAGGAGAGATCATCTTAGAGATGCCACTCTCAACCTCGAGACTGTCATGACAAGTAGATAAACTCTTTTAAGACTGAAAGAAGGTGCTGGTCCAAGAACATAAGAAAGATATGCTGAATGGGAAGTCCAGGGCTGGAGGAGTAAACCTTCTCATCATTGAACAACAAGAAGAACAAGGCTGAAAAGAAGAAGGAAGGTGCAAATGAGCTCTTCTAAAGGAGTAAGGTGTAAGGCTGAAAGGTGCAGCTCTACAGAGCCCCAGAAGTACAGAAGCCAAGTTTCCCAGACCTTTCTCAGAGCACCCAATAGCGGTGCTTTTGCTATGGGAATCATTGCCTTGTCTAATGCATTTGAGACCCATCTCAAGTAACTCTGGTGACATCTCCTGTTTGGGAAGCCCCAGAATGACAAATCTTAGGGGAATGGTCAGTAAAAGTACCACTGCATGTTTAGCTGAATCCTACAGACTTCCCATGGCGTGCAAGATCTATTCATGGTAGCATGGAGGGTTTGGGTAGCTCTTGAGTGTAAGTCATGGCTGCTGCCAGTGAGAAAGTGTCAGTGTGGGGTTAGCGCTGCCTGGTGCCTGGTAATGGCATGCTATCTTTTCCAGCAGATATTGCTGTGTTTCTGGTAATGAGCAGGGAGGGTGGCTCTCAGCTTTCAGTATCTGTCAGATCTTCCTGTGCTGTGTGGGAACTGAACAGTGCTGTGTGCAGCTATTGCACTGGCTGGAGTTTTATGGTAAAGGCATTTGTTATGATCTCTTTCCCTTGTTCTGTGCCAGGAGCATAATTGGGGAATAAAGCTTGGTGCCACAGAACATTGCAAAAGCAGAGAAATCATTTATACCAGGATGTGCTGTGTCAGGCAGAGCAGCCTGGTGCCCGTAAGGTTAATGTCCAAGGAGTAGTGCTGTTGCTTTTGTTCTGCAGGGGAATTCTCTTCTTTGCATGCCCAACGTTCTCAAGGTATACTTGGAAAATGGACAGACGAAGGCTTTCAGGTTTGAGACGAGCACTACTGTGAAGGTAATGGTGCTTGGTTCTCTGTCTTAGTTTTCATCACCTGAATTCAATCCAGTAGCAAAAGTGCATGCAGTGGAACTTGCAACTTCTTGGTTGTATTGGCCAACTAGTAGGAAATGGATTGCTGGCTGATGCTGAGCATGCTGGATTTTCCATGCCCTTCCTGCAGCTTTGGTTCACCTCTGTTTTCTTCTAAGCAACTGATTTTCACACAACTTGCAGGAAGTTGGCTATGAGACCACTACAGCTTTATGAAGTGTGATTGAAGTTGGGTAAGAGTACAGGTTGATGGGGGACTGGCAAATTAGCAGCTCTCTGCACAGACATGGCTTTCTTTGGAAATCACATGGAGGAATACAGAGGAGGTTTTTTAATATAGCAGTGACAATGTGCATCCCTGAGCGGGAGAACATCTCCTGGTTTGGGACCTCGACAGTGGAGTACAGGTTTTGATATCATGTGAACTCAGCAAGTGCAATTGTGCTAGTTGTTACTTAAAATGCCTGTCCATGTTCCGGCCTCTTTTCTGCACTGGTGAAAATGTTTCCCTGCAGAGACATGAAAACTGATTTACCCCTTGAGATGGAAAAGCAGTACCACCTCCACTTGTGCTTGGAGGTATTATAGACAAGTTACTATCATTCTCTTCAAAATACCAGGTGCTGCTCTCCAGAGCCATTAATCTAGCACTTTCCATAACTGATGTTAGACATAGGCTTACAAACTCTAAGTTTTTCTAGCCTGATCTTCAGAATTGCTCAGTGTTTATGTTGGAGTTAAGAAGATTTGCCTGTGCACAGATCGGAGGCCACAATTTCTTTAAAGGGTATACGATGTCCTGCAGCAGTGCAGTTACTATGGAAAAGGTGCATGATGGACAGACATTCTGGAGTTACTAGGCTGAAACAATATTAAGGGGAAATGCAAGGAGATTTTATTTATAATGCACTGAAAACTTTCCTCAAAAAGGAAGAGCTATTGGCTAGTTCATCCAAATCTCACAAAACTGTTGTGGTCTCTCATGCAAGTCAGTCTCTGCAAGTCTTGTGACTTGCAGGGTAGAGAAAAAGAAAATAATGAAATAAAACAAGGAGGTAGTAGGGAAAGGAGAAATGAGTTGTAAAGAGATATTTGAGTATTGCAAGTACCTGCAAGGAATTAATTTTTAAAAGATGGATTAGCTCTTCATGGTTGACTTGAGTTGCTCACCTCTGACCTGGAACAAATTTTTCCCCACTGAAGTTGAGCGCAACCCTCACCAGCATCCTCACAGAAACACTCAAAAGGGGTAACATGCTCCCTAGGTTAGGTGTTTTCCAAAGTTTCTCTGCTGGTTAAGAGATCCTTTCTGAGATGAGTCAAACATTTATGCCTACGTCAAGAGGCTTGAGCGAGTCAAAGGAATTCTCTTTCAATTTGTACTAAGTCAAGCCTTGTATAATGTTTTCTATTTGCCAAAACCAAACCTAGTTATTTCCGTGACACTCAGTATTCCAGCAGAAATTCTCAATACAACTGAAACACCAGTTTCAGTCAAATTTGGTAAGATTTTTATATTATGCTCTCACATTCTTGTTTAGTAGTGGGGAGAAATGTTTTTCACCAGTTCTTTGTAGTTTCTTCAAAAAGTGTCGTAGAGTTCTAGAAAGCTAGAATGGTTAACAGCAAACATTTGGATCAAGGGTGACAGAAAGTGCTCAACACCACCAAACTAAAAACTGTAAGGCCAAAATTTTAAGCATGAAGCGGCCCAGGACATGCAACTCTAGGAAATGGATCTGATGCCTATTACACCTTGAAGTTTGCATCTTACTGCACTTTTACCACAGCAAGCTGCAGTTTCCCTACCTTGTCCTCCTAATCTACTGAAATGTGTTTTCCTCCCTTTAGCTGTGCTTCTTGTGCTTCCCTTGCCGTTCCTTTGACTTCCTTCCTTACCAGCTGCCTGGCATCAGTGGGGATGGGTGGCTCTGACCACCATCCTGCCAGCTGCCTTGCTGGCTTATTCTTTTGTGGCTCAGATGTCCAGCTGGGATAGCACAGCAGCTAACTGCTAAGCTTGTGCTTGGGGTCTCAAAGAGGTTGCCATCTCCTGCGCCTCCACTTCTGAAGAACTTGCAGGCTTTCTCTAACCTTGAGACCTCTGTGGTTTGTCTAGTTTCAGAAGCTGTCAGTGAAGAGGGAAAGGCAGTACATTATATAGGCACTGGTTTCCTGTGAAACAGCACTAAAAAATTCACCCTGTTGCAGCACTTAGCATGTTCTTGGCTGCAGAGAATTTTGTGTTTGGCCACTGCCCTTTCAGTGCTGTCCCGTATGGCTGCCAGCAGCAGGCTAGAATCATTCAAATTAATGCCATGTGCTAGCAGTGCTCAGCAACTGTGTCTAAATTCTGTCTGACTGTCTCTGCGCCTTCCCTTCCTAGGACATTGTTCTCACCTTGAAGGAGAAGCTCTCTATCCAAAGCATTGCGCACTTTGCCCTTGCTCTGGAGGAGCAGTACAACGTGGCAAAGATCCATCTGCTGCATGAGGAGGAGCTCATTGAGCAGGTGAGGAGAGCCCCTCGCACGCCCCCACAGACATGCTGGAGGGGAGCACCAGCACCAATGAATTGTGGCCAGCAAGGTGCAGAGAGAGCACAGCTCTGCAGGTGTCAGAAGAGGAAGTGAGTTTGGCCCCATCTCCAGAGGTGCTGTCCTCTTCTCTCTACCTGTTCCATGTGTTACCACTGCATCAACCAGAGGCCCTGGAGAAATAATACTTTCAGAAGTGTCTCACTTGGTTTAGAGGACCCACAGAGCAATACTGATGGGCTGGTGTTTCTTGGACTGTGCAGAGCATGCTTTGTGCCACCTGTCAGACAGGCCCATCTACAGAGCACTATTTGAGACTCTTAAAATAGTTGCGTACCCAGTATTCCCTAGGTAGTCAGAGAGCTAACGCAGCAAGGTGCTGATCTGATTAAATTCTAAACTTGTGTCCTGCAAACATGAGGTTATCTCTGTTAGTAATTCTATTGCTCTGCTAGTAATTCTGGGCTAATGTAATTTGTGAGAATGTGCCTACTTGGGAGTCTCATCTCCATGCTGTTGACTTTGTTGGCTGGTGATCTACTCTGATGCAGAAAGGTTCTGTAGCTATCACTGTCCAACCACTGAGCACATGTGCCTGAGAATTTCTGCTTTGTTTTAGTTGGTGAGCTTGTATGGGATTTGCTCAGAATAAAATATGCTGGTGTTATGGCCCAAGGGTCTTAACATTGTATTGACATTATGATGATGATGTGTCTGTTTAGGGCTGCTGTATCTTATGACCAAACTTAAAAGCAGAGAAGCTTGCCCCTTCTTCTGTCATTATCATATGGCCTTGAAGCCTCTGTCCTGGTTAACACTGCAAGTATGTGAGATCAATGGATACTTAATGACGTTTTGCTGTCAAAGGACTTCCCAGCTACCATAAGGAGAAGCAAAAAACAGAAAAAAAATCGAAGATAAAATTACAAACACTAGCAGTGTCTCCTTGTATTTACTAAGGACAATGGCTAATCTGCTGTCCTCCCAGTTGCCAGTAGATTTAAATTATTTCTGTGAGTTTGTACAAGCCAGAGGCTTACTCTGCATTTGTGAAGGGAGGGACTGCAGCAGTAGTTGTGGCGTGATGCTGTTTGTCTGTTGCAGGTGGTCCAAAAAAGAGAATCTCATGACTACCGGTGCCTCTTCAGAGTTTGCTTTGTACCAAAGGATCCCTTAGACCTCCTGCAGGAAGACCCAATTGCCTTTGAATATCTCTACCTGCAGGTGAAATCAAGGCATTCCATGCTTCAGGATCTCTTCTCACCCAAGTCTCATTTCTGCTTTAAACCAAAGCATACTTCAGGCCAGTTCAATTATATGAATATGAAATGCACTTAAGAATAGAGCATTTCGATTCAACTTGCCTTAAATTCTTGAATCAACTTATATGCGTGGCTTTTTAACAGAATGAGATTGAAATGAGCTGGGTGGCTCCCTTTATTTGGTGCAAAGTAGTCATATCAGAGTTCTTATCCTGAATTATTCTTGAGCTGATATCATCATGCTCTGTTTGTTCCAGAGCTGCAGTGATGTGCTTCAGGAGAGATTTGCTGTGGAAATGAAATGCAGTGTGGCATTACGTCTGGCTGCTCTGCACATACAAGAGAGGATCTATGCTTGTGCTCAGCCACAGAAAATATCCTTGAAATACATTGAGTAAGTTCCCAAATTTCTGTTACGTTGTGACTAAGCCTGGCAAAAGAACTGAGAACTAAAAGTGACATCAGCTCTGTGTTTGCTCAGTGTTTAGCCCTGGATGGAAGGCTCTCTGAACCAAAGAGGCTGCAGTCTCTTAGTTGTGTCAGTCATCTTAGGGCAAGGTGGCTTCACAAGTCTCCTTGTCTTTAATCTGCTGAGCTGCTTGAATAATATGGACAGTTTAACATCCAGGCATGTCCCTAAGCAGAGAGAGGTTCCCATCCGTAGCTAGAGCAGGGACATAAAATTGCAAATCTCTCCCATAGCTATGGTTATCCAGGCTGCTTCTGCCAGTATACTAAGGCTTGCATTCCATAGTTGAGAGAGAGGATAATCATCTACTTTGCACAGCCAGTACTTTACATCTCTTCCTCCAGCAGAAGTATATCAGAAATATCTAATTTCAGTATAAGTTATGGGATCTGGAAAAAAATACCAAAAAACACTTTCACAAGCAGTAGGTGTGCTCTGCTGCATGTCAGTGCTGTTAGACCACACTTGCCTGACAGAACAACCTTGCTTTAAGAACTTGTGATGGGCCACTCATTAAAATAACAGACATTTGTGTGGTAACTGCACCATTGAGCCTCCAGCAGCCCATGCAAGCATCACTGATTCCTTGCATACAGCCAGGCATACCCAGCCATGTGCAGTTAGTGGAGAGTGAGAAGCAACTACAGAAAACTGCAACATTCTTAGTTCCTGGATATTTAATGCTTCAGCTGAATAAACTCTTCAGCAGAAAAGATGGCCCACATTTTTGGGTCTAGGGACCTGGAGATGTTAAAATGTAATAATCTTGTAACGAAAGTAAAGTGAATTCTGAAAGACAGAATCTTCATCCTCTGGATGGCAAGGACAGATTGGGACCATTATGCTGACTAAGCCTGTAGATTGTCTCCCGTATAACCATGTAAAAACTGGCATTCTGCGTGAAAGTGTGTGTTCCTCCAACCCCATCTCCTGACCTAGTAGCAGACATACATAGAAGTGAATTTGAGTGAGGCAATCATGTTGCATGAGCCATCCAGACTCATTACTGCCCTGAGGCTTGGTGCATCCTGGACTGCCATGGTGTCTTTGCTCTTCTCTGCCTCTGGCCAGCTGCATTTCTGCGCATTCCTGTGTTGCAGGGAGACAGCACAACTGGGACCCCTTTTACTCCTTTCATATCTTTCTGGCAGGAGGGACTGGGGAATCGAAAACTTCATCTCACCAACTTTGCTTCGAAACATGAGAGGGAAGGATATCAAGAAAGCCATCAGTTACCACATGAAGCGGAACCAGGTGCTACTGGACCCTCGGCAGAAGGTATTGTGCATACCCTGGCTTCAAGGCACCTTCCAGGATGGTGGCAGCATGTCTCAGGGCCGAAGAGCCAGTGTCTTTCCTCTGTAGGTCCCTTCTCTATGGGAGCACTTGGGGCTTTTCTCCTATCTTTTCCTCTTGAAACTTCCTCTGCTGCACACACACCCTAATTTCCCTGCATAGTGTGTTCATAGTTGATTGTGGGGTTGCCAGATGGCAAATGTGGTAATGCGGCATTGGTCCTGTACAGATCTATTGCCTATCCAGACCAAATGAGATGTGTTGGTCAAATACTAAATCCTGTATGAACAGAACATCTTCTGGCCTATGGGCTACCTGTCAAACCTTATTCATCTGTCATGTTTCTAAACAGTATTTCTTCTTTTGCACAATGAAGCATATGCTCGCAGCAGTCCAAATGCGCCTGAGCTACCTGCAAATACTGGGAGACCTAAAGATGTACAACGGGAAGATCTTTAATGCCACTCTGATGGTACGAGTGCTGTTTATTTATGTAATTGGGTTTTGGCATACTATCTTACTGCCTTGCTTTGTGCATCTCTTATGGCAGTGTACTTGGACAATAACTGCAGAGATAGGGCACAAGAAGCAGTTTTAACCCTTTTTTCTTCACCAGTGGGTAAGATCATATTTTAACCAAAGCAAACCCTATCTAAAGCAGAAATGTTTAAATATTTTTCTAAATTGGTTGTTGATGTGACACTAGCAACCTCTTACTGAGTCTCCTTCCCTGTCTCTGCCTTGATGCTTGTAGAAAATGTAGAATTAGCTCTGGTGATGCTGTTTGAGCCAGCTCCAGTCATACCACTTTTCCCTGTCCTGGGACATCATGATAAATACTGGTAAGGGACTCTGCTAGGGTAACTCAGCATAGTTCCACTGAAGTGAATAACATACCAGCCTACACAATAATTATGCATATTTTTTCTAATTGAAAGTTGTGACTCTTGGTCTTCAGATGAGCTCTGTCTAGATTTTGTATGTCGTAAAATACTTAAGAGATCTGGGGGAGTGTTCGAAAACTCTAGAAAACATATTGGCTGTGCTTAAACCTTGCCCTAAAAAAGAACCCTGCTCTTTTCACAAGAGGTTTCTTGGTTGTTTTTTTTTTCCTGTCCCCACTTGGATCTGTACTGAACTGTGGACCACAAGCTGATTTGTACAGAGGGCTGAGCAGTGTACGTAGGTCTGTACCAGAGGAACACCTTACTGATGGGCTGCAGTAATGCCACTGTTTACAGTTGTGTGCAAATGGAACTACTTCTGCCAAATTATATGGGCATTAATTCATTTTTTTAAGTGTCTGATATTAACAGAAAGTCTTGACATTTCTTCCAAAACAAAAAATGCCTTCTTGAAGTTTATAGCCAGCTCCAGTAGGTCTCACTAGGTCCATCTGGCACAGCCTGCCAGGTGACACTTCTGACAGCAACCTGCTGCTGACCATCTCTTTGGATCTGCTAGATGGCTGGTGCATCCCTGGGGCCCCCTCCCCTGGGGGCACTGGTGGTCCCCAAGCCAGAGAAGAGAACGGCCCGGAGCAGGTGACCTGACAGCCTGTAAGTAAGAAGGGGCTCCCTTTGCAGCTGGTTACAGCTCAGTTGTAGAGTCCAGTGTTAAAAGATATCACACAAGATTGGGTGGCTGAGGAGTCCCTGCCCAGCACAGGTGAATGGGTTCCTGCTCAGATTTTGGCTACAGATTTAACCTCTCCCCCTACAGCTACAGGACAGAGAATCCTACGTTGCCTTGCTGGTGGGTGCAAAGTACGGGGTCAGCCAGATTATCAATAATAAGCTCAACATCATAACAAGTCTGGCAGAGTTTGCAAACATCAGCAGGGTGGAGCTTACAGAGGAGTCTGAAAAAGTGAGCCTGGTGAAAATCTACCTGCAGGATCTGAAGGTAAGCTGTGCCAGCATGTGGCTGTATCAGGGCCAGAAAACAAGGGGGGGGGTTATTCACACCTGTTATTTTCAAAATCTGACATTTAGCTGATGGTCAGTACAGTCATCAGTACAAAAGGCTTAGAACAGACTCGGAAGGGAGAGGTCATAGGAAGAATACAAAAGGACTGAAGAAAAGTGATTCTTCCTGCTGGCCTCCATCAGTGAGACATATCAAAGAAACAAAATGCGAGAAAAACAATTTCTCTTCTTTCTCTGTGCCTCATGCAAAAACAGAGTGTTCTGCAATGATGGCAGTATGGGAGAGAGGGAATGTTTTTTTTCAGTGTGCAGCATGTTCCTGCAGATTGTGGTACAAGCAATATTTGTCTATTCTAACATTTTTTACTGTTTTCTCCCTGCACCATCCCCCCGCAAAAAAAAAAGCTGCTGACTCTGCTGCTGGAATCAAACAGTGCAAAAGATCTTGTCTGCCTCATCATTGGCTATTACAGACTGTTCGTGGATGCAAATGTCTCCATATTTACCTGGGGAGAGAAAAAACGGCAACTGCACCGTGTGTCAGCTGAAGAAGGTTTAAAAAAAAAAAGAGCCATTTTTTTGCCAAAGGATGGGGAGAAAGTGGGTGGATCCTCCAGCATTGAGGTGTTATTTCCCCTTGGGAATATAGCATCATGCTAGAACAATATCCCAGGGTTGTGCAGTGGTATCTGCAAATTAAGACTGTCAGCCTTGGTGCAGGCAGTGCCAGGTTTCCATCAACCCCAGACATGTCGGGCAGGGGAAGAGCAGCAGTAATTGTCAGCTTTTCCCAAGAAGTGCAGGCTGAGTGCCTGTCATTGAAAAAGCAAACCTGTCACTGAGCACTTGTGTTCTTTTACCAACCTCCTGAACAGCTTCCCCTCTACTGGCATACCTCAGCTAGGAGAGAGAGGATCTGTTTGCCATGCTGTCCTGTCCCTCATCAGGATAACTCCAGTCTCGTAGGGGCTGCAAATTTAGGATTTAGGTAATGAATTAGCTGGCTGCTGTTCTGCAGCTCCCTCTGGTACTGCTCTGCAGTAAAACCACACAAAGCAGGCAGGAGGGACTAAGCCTCCACTGACAGGTTATGGCCCTGCAGGTCAGATTGCTTATTCACCTTGTTTGCTGATGAGCAAGTGAGGACAGAGCTCTAGAGGCTTTGAGTATCTGCTGTGCAGACAAGTTCATAACCCTTGTCTGGCTGTTCCTCTTTGCCATCGCAAAGGACAGGCTGATAGATTTGTTTAAATCCCAGGGTATGAATCTCGAACCTGCAGTGACTCTGAAGACTCTTGGGAGCTGGATTCCTCCTCAGAGCATTGCTTGGACATGCCTACAGCATACAGCAGCGCCCATCTTGTGTGCAATGAGGATTTGTTGGGAGACCTCCACAGCCCAGAGAAGGACAGCACAAAGCCCCAAGCTGGAGGGAGTGATCAATGCGGTGGAGGTGACAATGCAACAGACAGCACATCCGAGGCTTCAGATTCAGCCAACACTGAGAGCCGAGGATTTAAGACAAGCGGCTCCAGTGACTCTGTGGATGCACTGGAGGAAGATGAGTTGGAAGCTTGCTCCTCCTCCAGGCCAGAGTTCTTCCACTTCTACACACCAACAGTGCAGGAGATGAGCAGTTCAAACAAGAGCTTCTTCCCCATTCATGCTGCAAGAGGCTCCAGCAGGGCAGAAACCAGAGACTACTTCTGTTTCTTGCAGGTACCACATGCAGAGGAGCCTGGGTGTGAAGACGGCCCCTCTGAGCAGAGAGGGGACGACATTGGTGTGTCTATGCTGGAGAACAAGCTGACCGAGATAAACTCCATGGGCTATTACAGCCTGTGCTACAGCATATCCCCTGCAGGCACCGTGGAGAGGAGCAACATCAGTCTCAGCCCTCAAAGAAGTCCTTGGAAAGAGGGGTCTACCCAGGAAGAGGCACCGTGTGGAGCAGAACAGAGGGCGGAAACAAGCAACCTCATTTTGGAGCCGCCTCCAGGCTTTGGTGACACCAGCTCTGAGGAGGAGTTCTACGATGCTGCAGACAGGCTCAGCCCTCCAGATGCCTTGGCAGGTAAACCCTCACCCGCTGGCTGCAGGTCACTTTCCTTCCACCCCCTAGGCTAGGGTGTTGCCTGTTTCCTTGTGTCAGCCTTCCTGGAGGGATCATCTTTCAGCTCTTCATAGTTTTCCCAAGAGTTTTGAAGGACCTTTGAATACCTATTTTTCATAAGCCACTCTTCAACAGAAATACATTGGATGCGGACAGAGAGGTCAGAGCTGGAACTTTTCAGGGAGATTTGTCATCGCATCGAAGCACTGTATCCCAGAAAAAGTTAGTTTTCAAATGATTGTGGCATTCTGGAGAGTCCCCAGGTTTCTACAGTAATTCCAGAATACTGATACATGGCTCTGCCTGATCCTGCAGCCAACATGCTGCATGAGTAAGTTCTGTGCATCCTTCTATGTAGGCTGAATCT
Source organism: Aramus guarauna (assembly GCA_013400195.1). Taxonomy (NCBI): domain Eukaryota; kingdom Metazoa; phylum Chordata; class Aves; order Gruiformes; family Aramidae; genus Aramus; species Aramus guarauna. The sequence continues at coordinate 36,456 of VXBL01009796.1, forward strand.
TCAGTGATGAAAAGAGTGATGAGTCCCAGAAACATCATGAAAGATGCGTGTCCTTGCACTGACAATCTTGGCTTTTGCATTCATGCACAGTAACAATACCATGTTCAGGCACAAAACTCTAATCTCTGGAAATCTTTATAATCTAAATATCCTGGCTGGGAATTTCTGATAATGTTTTTATTCAGTGTTAATAAATGTACAGCTTTAGGCAGTGCTCTCTGTAGCTGCTGCTAATATCACCAAATTTAACTTGAGAATTATAGCTGTACCTGCAGTCAGATCAAGTGACTGCAGTCTCCTGGGGAGAGACTATCCAGCACCCTTCATCACTAATTCTGAACATCAGTCTTTGTAGCCACAGGCCCTGATTCTTCATTTTTCCTGACATAGCTGATTCCAAGCAGGTGCTTGATCATAACATAAGAGACACTTTCCTTTGGCACTTGGGAGCCAGGCTTTGCTGCCAAACATTTATGTCTGCAATTGCAGGGTCTATGTTAAGAGCTTTTTGGCCCACTGCATAGATGTATGGATATTGTGCTGCCTGGGGCTATTTCCTGACTTGTATGTTGTTTTTTTTTCTTGCCAGCAGGCTACAATATAACATCCCGGGAGGGAACAGAGAGCTCTTCCTGCATCCTAAAGAAACCACGGTGTTATAGCTTGGGGGAAGACCTGATGACAAGGCAGGCAGTACGGGAGAAGCACAGAAAGGAGAAGGAGCTGACATATGCCAAGAGCCTGAGGAAGAGGAGATCTTTCCTGAAAACTGATTACACCTCACAGGTCACTTTCCCCTTGGCTTTGCCAGGCTCTCTGCAGAGCTGCTCCTCTTGGCCACCCCCACCCCCACTCCTTGCTCAGTCCTCCACTCCACTGTCCTCAGAGAACTTCAAGAAGGATGCAGAGCTGGGACTTCCTGCTGCCACACAGACCCAGAGAGACACTGCTAGCACAAACCCATCCTCTGACCTGATGGAAATGGAGCCTGACACCATGGAAACAAAGTCAGTGACTGCCTCAGTGGTTTCTTCCATTTCAGCTGTTCGCCTGCAGGGTGACCAGCACAGGGAAGAGAGTGCAGGCATTGCCATGCATCTGGATGGAGGCCTCCAACCTGCACATGCTGTACATCCACCTTTCCTGTCCCTGGAGGAAGCTGTGTCCCTGCCTGGGGGACAAAGCAGAGCTGCCCAGAAAAGTTCTTCCATGAAGATAAATACTTGGAGCCTGAGTGAGGAGAGCGATGTGGCCAGTGGAGGCTGGCTGGCCCGAGTGGCACTAGAGGAGGTGGGTGAGGTGATGGCAGCCCCGCACAAGGCTGGTGATGTACCCCTATTCCTTGGCCAAGAGGTGACCTGCCCTGCTAATGAACACACACTACCACTGTCAGCTCATGGTCCCAGCGTGGCCTCTTCCCATGAGGTGGTCCAGGCCCAGGAACTGCTCCCCACTGCTGCGAGGCAAGCAGTATGTGAGGAGCCTGTCCTGGCTCCCTGTGAAGAAAGAAAAGCTAATTGTGACAGCTGTGCTGAAAACAGCAATGACAGTGCCTTGTCACAGGCAAAAAGCAGACAAGTGATAAACAAGGAAGCCTTATGGAAAGCGCACAATAAAAACCTCATGGGTTTTCCAGATGTAACCCAGCTCTTAACAGATAGCAGCAGCACTTCAGGGGTTATAACTCGTCTCTCCTGGCTCTCATTTGGGGTGAGGACAGACCTCACATCACCCACCCCATCTCAGGAAAGGGTAGATAGCCCACTAGAGCTTTTGGCTTCTCAGAAGACCAGTGGGTGCCTGGGGCCTGATGCTGTCAGAAGGGAGATGCAAACACCCTTAGCTGCACCACCCTTTGAGGAACAGTTGGTAAGCAGCCAGAGGCTAGATGGAGAGCCCAGAAATAAGGCAGGAAATGTGGCTCACAAACAGCCGCAGCCTGTTCAGACTCCTCTTCCTAGAGAACAGGCTGCTGAGATGGGGAAAGACTCTCCTCTGACTCCATCTCTAGGGCTTTCCAGCTCCTCAGGCCAAATTCCCTTGGGCTCGCTGGGGAAAAGAGCAGGAGACCATGGGGCTTCAAAACAATCCTTCCTCTGCTTTACCCACAAGAAGGATGAGCAGACCCCTTCTGACCCTATCATGACTGGGTCCTTGGGTTTTTCCACAATGAAGACATCATCACCACAGCTTGGGATGGACAAGTGCAGCTGTCAGCTGTCCTATATCAGCTGCTTCCACAGGCCTGATGACAAGGGGGAATGCGAAACCACCATCCCCATGTGCAGCACANACCCCTGTGGGCAGTTACCCAGTTTCCTTTGCTAGGGATGTGGCATGGTGGGCCCCTCACCTCCAAGCCCTCAGCCAGCTGCAGGACCAAGCACGGATGAGCCCTGCAGATTTCTCCTGCTTCCTAGCCTACACTACAGAGCTTCAGGAGGTTGTAGGGAAGCTCTCCAGGAACCACGCAACCCACTTGCAAGAACAATGTGCAGAGCAGGGTGCTGAGAGCAAGGGTGCCCTTTGCTTAGCCTCCCAGGACCTGCTGTCCAGTTGCCAGGAGCTCCTGAAAACAGAGCAGCCCCTCAAAGAGCTGCAGGGTGTGCTGAGGGTGACATTTGACCACCTAGTTCAGCTGGCAGTGGCCTGCTTCCAGGTGACACACTGCCAGCTGTGCAGGCAGAGGCAGCAGGAGCTTGGGGCTGCGCTCGTGGATGTGGTAGGCACCTACCACCAGCTTGTGCAGGCTGTTCACCAGCAGCTTCACAGGCAAGGCTGCCCAGATCTGGGTGCCAAGCTCCTTGCCCGCCAACACACAGCCCTTACAGCTGCCATGTTTTGTCTCCTGCAGCAGTTCAGGGTACCCCCATTGTTGTGACAGGGCTGTTTGGTGGCACACAGGTGCACTGGGTGGGGAAGAGCCCAGTCATGTCCCCTTGTTCCACTACCAGGCTCTCCCCTACAGGATGTTCAGCCCCATAGCTCAAGAGTGGTTGTGGAACACTGTGTCCATGTGTGGTGGCTTAGCTACACCAAGAGCCACCCTGTCCACAGGGTGGTCATGGGGCAGAGGATACTGCCCTCCAGCCTAGCTTTGTGTAACTCTGCTTACACACTCTCTATGTAATATGCAAACTCATAGAGAACTTCAGTGGCTTATGTATCTTGCTAGGGGCTTGTCCCTCACCTCCCAAAGGCCTTGCAGGTGGCCATTCTCAAGGGGTTGTCTTAGCTGCCTTCTGTTGCCTGTGGAGAAAGACAGGAGCCTTTTGGCCTGCCTTTCCTCACGCTCCTTACTCTCCAGGCAGATTCTGGAGTGACATCAAATCCCACCCTGACCTAACATGAAGGAACCCAGGCTGCTTTGTCCACCTTCTGTGGCTGAGGATGTGTCTGGACTTGTAAAGAAAACCTCTTTGGGAACAAAGCTATGCTGTATTTAACTGCTTTTCCTTGCAAAGGCTGAAGAGAAGGTTGTCCCAGGCAAGGGAGACACCACCATATCCTGCTCTCGTGTGGTTTCTGTGTGTCAGCCAGCTCTTCTATTTCCAAACATTTGCAGATGTTTGAGGATGTCCCTAATTAAACACTGCCCCACTGCCCCCCCCC
>VXBL01009799.1:3286-21248 GCA_013400195.1 Aramus guarauna
CCACAAAAAAAAACCCCCCCCCCCCCCCAAAAAAAAAAAAAAAAAAAGAAACCAGAGGACACTTTGCAAGAACAAATAGGTCTTCCATTGCAAGCATCCATATAGAAATTACACATGGTGAATGGGACAAAAGCCACACTGAGGAACATCCCACAGAAACAGAACCATTTAGACTGGAAGGGACTGTTTGAGATTACCCAGTCCAACCACCCTGCTCAAGGAAGATCAGCCAGAACAGATTATTCAGGATCATGTCCTGTCAGATTTTAAACATCTGCAAGAACTCCATAACTTCTTGGGCAACCTGTTCTGATGTCTGACCACTTTCACAGTTGAAAAAAATAATTATTGTGTTCAGAAGGAACTTAATGTGATTCAGTTTGTGCTCACTGCCTCTTCTCCAGTCAGCAGGGCATTAGTAAGAAGAGTATGGCTTCCCCCTCTTCAAGGCTCAGATTGCCCTGAGCCTTCTCTTTTCCTGGCTGACAAGAGTTTCCCCAGTTCTCTCAGTATGGAAGATACTCCTGTCCTTTAATTATCTTTGCGGACCTGCACCACGTTCTCTCCAGTAAGTCTGTAACACTCTTGTTCTGAAGAGCGCAGAACTGGACACAACACTGCAGGTGTGTCCTCATCAGTGGAAACAGAGGGGAAAGATTACCTCCCTCAATCTGCTGCAGCCCAGGATGCTATTGGCCTTTTTTGAAAAAGGGATGTATTGCTGACGTGGTCAGCGTGTCCACCGTGACCCAAGGGCCTTCTCTGAAGAGCTGCTTTCCAGGTGGGTGGCCCCTGCATGTTACTGGTGCATAGGGTTATTTGTCCCTGGATACGCAGGTCTTTGCACTTCCCCTCGTTGAACTTCATGAGGTTCCCATTTGCCCATTTCTCCGTCTTGTCTAGATCCCTCTGGATGGTAACACAACCCTCTGGTCTATCAGCCACTCCTTCAGAGCACAATGTATCTCATCATTCAGGTCATTAATAGAAAGGGTGAAGTGGATTGACCCCAGTATTGATCTGTGGTACAGCACTAGTGACTTCACTTGAACTGGACTTTGTGCTTTGACCCTCTGGGCCCAGTTATTTGGGCAGTTTTTAATTCACCTTTCCTGTCCAAATACCTAACATAAGCTGAACAAGTGTCTCTGCTATGTTTACCTTTACTTAGTAAAACCTTTGACACAACATCTACTGCTCTCTGCTATCTATTACTATATCTATTAATTTAACATCACTATGACACAAGGTAAATGGGTAAACTTACCCAGTTCTAAGTATTTGGTCTCTCTCCTAATCATTATGCTGCTCCTCCTAAACTAGACAGGGTAATCCTTAACAAGGCTAGATTATAAATTGCAGCAGCCTTTAGCATTAACTGTAATTTTACACCATGACAATACTTATACAACACAATAGAAGGAAGTACTTCCTTCTGCACCTAAATAACCACTCCAATGCAAATAAAACTGATGGTAACTTTCCCAGAAGAGGAAGCTTCTGTTGCTGTGCCCCACAAGTTTAGTAATCTGCATAATTACATTAGGCAGCAGAAACTGTAAACTATGATCCTACAGCCTAAAACGACAGAAGCAAGTTTACCAGTTTAGCTACCATACAGCATGTCTTTACTATTGCTAAGTGATTTGCGAACAAACCACATCAGAGGTAGAAACTGAATTCAGAGTTTTAAGCCATATTCCCAAACTTTATGGAAGATTATTATTTAGTTCTTTGAAGGGAAGTTACCCACCTTGCTATGAGCCCATTTATCAGGAAACTATGCTGTGAGGAGACATTCAACTAAACAGGGCAAGCATGAATTCAGTTGTTGTATTCTGCCCCCTTCCTCCACTCTGATGTTTTGTGCTTTCAGGTGTAGTCTATTTTGCTTTATTTCCTGAATAGTTCTTTCTAAATAGTTATAGCAGATCCTTTTCTTGAGCTCTATACATAACCTCTAGCTTAACAGCTGCATTTAATTAGATGAAACATGGCCCACATGCCACAATCCTTTGCTGTAGCACTTGCTTAAAAATCTTGGTAGATTCAGTGAGTAGCGTCCAGGTAGCCAGAAGAGGACACACACAGCTACATAACATATACAGTGACATGCACAGCCAGTGCACCAGATAGGAAGTTTACATTAACAAAGTAAAGCAAGTGCAGAGGATATCTTACTCATTAAAAATTTCTAGTCAATACTGAATGATATTTCAGTAGCAGGCAATATAGTTTAATGTCAGGTAAAAGTGCTAATTTGTGTAGCACATCTGCTGTGCTATATACAGTTTTAATAGCATGCAGTGTATAAGCCAGAAGGAACAACTAAACACTGTATTTTCCTACTGTTTATGCTTGCATACATATTATTGCTAGCTTTCAGCATCGTGTTTTTTGGAGTTGAGAAGCCTAGAACTCAACCACTTAGAAGTGACATAGCATACACAAAAGTAATAAGAATATCAGTTTTATTTTCAAGTTTTACAGAAAAATGTTAACAATGCCTAAAGAAAGCAGCTGGACAGCAACTTTCTGTATTTATTCCAGATAGAAACTCAGGCACTTACACATTTTGCTGTTACAAACCCAGCTATCTTATAATTATATACATTTTTCTACACATACTAAAAAGTGAACTTACGGCATTAAGATAACATGCAAAAATATTTTTAAAAACATGCCCATATTTGCACATTCCCAAGTGAATCTGTCAAAATCCCCAACTAAGGCACTTGCCCAGATTATGTGCACTTTAAAATAAGTCAATTTTAAACATCCACATTTCCCTTTAATACACCAAGTTACTTGTTTTCTTCCACTGCAGTCTCCCTTAGGTATTACTTTATAAGTAGGTAAAAATGGGGCTTAGAGATCAGTTCAGCTGATTTTACCTGGGTTTTTTGATTGGAGTATTCCACCTTATTTCACTTAGGTATTAGACATTTCAAAATGGACTGCAAATTTAAGTATCACACTTTTGGATGTACACAATAGTATACTAAAAAGGATGTTTAGCAAGTTAGAGAACACTACACATTCACAAATACTTTAACTTGTTCAAGAATTGAGTAATCTTTTATATTTAGGTAATGGTGTATAAGAACTTTGGTACAAGTGTTGTAACAGTGCTTATTCTTATCAGCTTCTTTTGAAAGCCCCCAGTTCGCTCATGATTTATGTGTGTATAGCAGATACCATTTCTGAATCCTTTTGTGACAGGGCTGCACTTGCTGGTGGAGGCTTATACAAACATACTGCCATGATCACAAAGATGATTGTGATGATTTTGCAAGCAGCACCTGAATACAAAGAATAGAAGAGTCCTTGTTGCAGTCACCTTTAATAGCAGACAAGTATTTCAGTCATTTATAAAGTTTCACATGGTAAGTTACACTTTAAGACTTTTAAATGGATGGTATGAATTTCAATGTATTTTGCATGAACTGCAAAGGGCAGGTAAAGGCAGTCTTCCAACTGACTTCAGATCCCTCATCTGCCTGCCAGTTCTGCTTGCAGCAGCCGTTGTCATTACTTCACTTTTGTATTTCTTCACCCCATTCTAGACTAAAATGCAAGTCTTCCTTACTTCTTTCAGTACTTTCTTCATTTCATCAATATTCTCTTTGCCACAAACTAAAACTCCACATACAGAAACCTGTTAAGTATTCTCTCCTCAGCTCCCTTAAAAGGTTGTTGCATTTACTCATCACTGGTACACAGTGTTTATGTTACTTGGTGTTTGTGCAACTTGGGNGAAGAGAAAAGGGAAGGAGATTGTATTTTATCACAAATATGCCTGAGAGATACTGGAACCCGAAGCTGTGACTTCTGCTTTTTAGTTGCAAGATTAGATGTTATCAGTTCAGTTTATGCACTGTAAGTATCACAGTTGCTAGAAAACAGGGTAACAGCAGTTATCACAGATGTAAGCTTAGCCTGCCTTCCCTCCCCCAGACATATCTCACATAATAGAAGGGAACAAATTGTTTAACAAGTTGGGAAAATTTGACTTGTGTTCAGAGATATTTTCAAGATCTTGATATTAATTTAGGGAAAAGAACTGAAATATGACAAGAGGAGGAAAGCTTCTCAAACCTTAAGCTGCCAACAGACCAAGCCAGGTAAGACTGAAATGTATGCCAATCCCTTAAAACTCAGTAAGTAAAGCATGACAATGAAGAAAGACTGAAGAGCAAAACTATTTCATATTATTGTTTTTAATGAGAGTTTTCTAGGTCTTTTAAGAACCACTTAATATGGTCTTGCTCTTTCCATGATATTTTGCTTTTTATTATTTATGAAAAAATGACATTTTTGTTAAAAAGCACTGCTGCTAAAAAAATAAAGTGTAACATTCTATTTTAAAATAATTCCCATCTAGCTGTCAAGATCAGTATATCTATTACCGTGTACATGTACTTAATATGAAGAAGTCACTTACTTATGCCCATCAGCAGATAAGCCATTCTTTCATTGTCATAAAGCCAACAGGCTCCTTTAGTTTTACATTCATTAATGTCCCACAGAGTACAACTGTTGTCTATAGCAACACCAAACAAAATTGGTCCAGGAATAGTACCTAAAAAACCACAGTAACATGTTAGAACATTTGAGTTACTTGGAATAGTCTTACCTGGTCTTAATGCATACAGTGAAATGCCAAGCTGATGGGGAATATAAAATGGGACAGCCACACACTAAACACAACATTTTAATCAAAGTCACAGGGTTCATATTACATAGAAAGTGTGCCTCTTCCATTGCTCTCAATTAATAGATAAGATGCATAGAGTGTCAGTTAATCCTTTATACAGCTCTCACTTTATCAAGCAAGAAGTTTCTTCAAATACTTGAGCTTCTTTTAACTTCTTTAGTTTCCATTGGTAAAGAAAAATGTGATTAAAATTAGGGGGGGGAAAACAGTTAATCAAGGAAGAGGATTTTAACTGAAGAGTCATCCCTCCTCAGATCATAAACAATAACTTTTTCCAAATGTAGATAATTAAAATATTATGTTAACATGTTCAATTATACATTTTTTCCATCCCTCAGATGTAGACAAGCTTCTAGGAAAAATTTCACATAAAATGAATAGTGTTTAAAGTTATTCCTCCATAGAATTTATTAGATTTATGTAATTTGTGTTACAACAGTGCTTTATAAAGCACAAGTGTTTTGTATCCAGGTATATCAAATTTTGTTGTAAACACTCTAGGTACATCACTGCATGTCTACCTAACCTACCCAAGGCCTAAACTGTTCTTGAGCTAACAAGCAGCTATGTCCTCAGTACAGCTCTTCTGTCCAGGATCCCTATGTGATTCCTCAAGTTTACAGCATAAATATCTTGTTGGCAGTAACTCTATTAGTTGCTACCTTCTTCAGCCACCGTCAGGATAAGCAGTGCAAAAAGTTCTCCGATCCACTGCTCCACAGTGAAGCCAAGAGTTAAGACTCTACCATAGATATCTTATCTTTGATTAAAATGAAACAGAGGAGCCCTCATATAACACAACATGCTACCTGCCAGCTAATGTCTACCAGTGAGGATGTTTACTCTTGTTATGCTTTATTGGTAGAATGACTTAGATTAATCGGAGTTTCAATAGGTACAGCAATGCAGAACTCACACTGCTAGATAATTGATTTCAAATGGCAGTGAATGGCTGCAGTAGTAAATACTTTTATGTTGATAACTCAGCAACTGAGTCTTGAATTACAAATGCCATTTAAAAAGTGTCCAAGACAAAAAACAGGAGTTGGAATATGCCTGAGAACATTCAAATGAATGGGTTAGAGAATACCTACATTCAGGTTTATGTTTTATTTAAGGCAATTTACCTGTCTTACTGATATCCTGGAGATTCTTAGATTTAGAATTTAAGTAGTAGATTTCCCACATAAAAACTCAGTAATTATTTACACACATGTGTCTATAATTTCAATAAAGGCTAAAATTATTCAAAGGAATTAAAAGGGAAGGGAACAGGAAGATGCCTCCTATCCACTTTAAAATATAGTGGCATGCCCAATAAGGATAAAACTGTTTGAGACAGTGTCACTTTCTTTTAAATTTTGGAACCTGAGATATTAACTACATGAAGCTGTTTTCTACTACATCACTTTCTCTTATCTCAACTTTCAGAATAGGCCTTCTTCTGGGGGAAGAGACAGCAGGTGCTTTTTGCTGAATGACAGTTACTTGTATTTTGTTTGTGCCAATAAGAACAAGAAAGGCTAAAGTGAGCATGCATGCTCTATTTAAAGAGGCATTTGAATCCAGATAGGATCTGCTTATAACAAATGTATTCTGTAAGCCAATGACAGGCCTCTTCATGCTTCTTAAAGCATTATGCTGAAGCCTAGAAAAGCATCAAATAAGTAGACTATTCAGAGGCAAGTGTTTCAACAAGAAAGTCATACCCAGTAGTCGTAGAAACACTGACTGTACTCCAAGAGCAAATGAGCGCTGTTTATCTGGCACACACCTGTAAAAAAAATTTGCAGCTTAAGATTTGGTAAACAAGTTTTAACTGTTCTATTTCTCTGTTTAGTCAGTGAATATTCAGTGAATATGTTTGGTTGGACTTAATATACTCTTTTAACCTGTTTCTTGCAGAGGATTTTAGAAACCCAGTGTACAGAACAATTAACCAAAGAACTTCAAGAGGTGTTTTGACAAAAGAACAAAGCAACTCCTACAGCTCATCAAGGAATTTTAGATTGAATTAGTTTAATGAAACGGTGTGAATAAAAAGCTAGCTTATCAGCAGCATCCTAATACACTGTTGAACAATTTTCCATAGAACCACCAAGGATTTAAGGACAGTGCTAGAATGCAATCCTGAGCTACCCTTACTAAAGCAGCAATACATGAATTGAGACTAGGTTTCAGCACAGCACAAGGTGGTGCATTTCCCATAAGCTTTATATATAGTCACCTGGCGCTACAATTAATCAGTTCTGGCCTATGCTATACAAATCAATATATTGATTTAATAACTAGTAGAATTTACCTCCTTACCTGCTACCCATTTCTTTCAGACACTTCACTAACAAAAAACATTTTATCCTGACAGTGTCTTAAAGATAGTACCATAAAGATTAAATACAACCTAACTTCCTTAATTTATACAACTTAGTTTCAGCACTGTTTTCTTTAATAAACTGTATCACTGAAGCACTGTCATTTAAAAATTACAGTAATTAAATATTCAGGAGTTATTTTCTCATTCTGGAGTATGTATGAGGATTAGCCATAGAAAAACATCCAAGATGAGTAGTTATCAGCAGTTACTGTTAGGATCCCCCTACCCATAAAGGCAAGTAGAAGAAGAATGAGTTTTGCATAGTGTAGGTGGTTATTTCTAGCACTAGAATACAGTCATGAACACGTGGGTTCACACTTGAAGTTGCACAAAATAAGCCTGCTGAAAAGACAGCAGAATACACTGTAGTAACTTACCTCACATTTACCTATTTAAATTATTTTTTGCACATTTAAATCACTCTACATTCCCCTCTTCTATAAAAACTGTTTCACCATTTCAGTTGAAGTATACAAGGATTCAAAATGCCAAATGTTATTGCTTAGAATTATCTAAATAAAAGTATGTCAGCTCAGTTTTGAAGATAATGGAACACTGCAAGTTATTCTGCCCACACACTAATATGAAGAGCTGTTGATTCCAGATTTACACCAACTCTGAATAGGAGGCTACTGCAAAGCACTGTTGCAGTGTATCACTCCTCTTCCCAACTGCTTGCCTAGAAAGTTGGAAAAAGAGCATCTAACCATACCCTTCAAGCGCATCGTGTGTATAGTGCATATATGACTATGTCATGAACGTTTAGCTCTAAGTATTAGAGGGACAAGTCAGATTTCAACATACAGCAAAACAGCTCTACTTTCAGAATGAGGGTCATGTATTAAAAAAAAAAATTATCTAGCTTACATGCATATAAGTTTCAGCAATTTGAAAGACAATCAAACCACTGGTTAACAGCTTCATACATGCTGTCACATTTTATATTAATGACCATATATACAACATCAATATCATATGAAAGAATATACAGTTCTTAACAGACTGCAATTTTGCAAGTCAGAACTCTGAACTGAGACAGGAATCAAAGGTTGAGAATATGAGACTGATTGCCATTTTGTTCTTTCCTTGATATAATTTGAAATCCCGGCACTACCAATACACAGGCTAGTTGAATATTTTCTTCATCCAAGCATATGACACATTTATTCCTTCTTGCTTTGACTAAAACAATCAGGATCGCTCCCATAAAAGACAGATTTTTGCTACAAGTAGGAAAGATTTTCTTTTTTAATAGATTGAAATAGTATCTACTAACCTAACGTGACAGAGACAGCAAAGAGTGGTATGACTGTCCTCTATGTCAAGTACTACCTGCTTACTAACACAAAGTACATCACCAGGAGATTCTTTGCACATTCCAAAGCAAAACAAATTAGAGTTATTTCACTGATCTGAGTTTTCAGAAGAACGTTACCCACTTCTCAGCTCAAACACTGTACCTGAGAATGGCCACTGTTGTTGGAGTAACAGCCATAAATGTAAAAACAACAGCAAAAAAGAAGAACGTCAGAAATAGAGGTAAAAATTTGCATTGTGTTGGACATTTCCCAGGAACAGCTTCATAGAGAAAGTCTTCTGAACCATTTTCTCTCTTTGGTTTCCCAATACAGGAACAGTTGTGGTACATCTACAAATAATTTAGAAAACAAAATTTAGCTCTAAGAATGACATTAAGTCACACTAATATGGTAAATGTTCATTGGGTCTACATACCACTGAATAAAAAAAAAAAATAAACCCTGACTTTACAGTACAGAAAATAGTCCATTTCCTGATGACCATATGACACTGAGCATTCACTTTTAAAATGGGTTCAGCAGCACTTGACTGATCCAGCTGACCTAAGTAAAAATTATTTTTGGTTTTGCGATCTTAAAAGACACTTGTGTGGAGCAAATTTTTAGGGGCAAGCATGAAAAACCTAAAACTAAAAGAGATTTTAGAGTTAGAGGAACAACCATATGCAATACAAAACCACCAGCAGAGTAAGCCTTGAAATGCTAACTTCTGCACTCAAATCTTATTACAAATCAGCAAAGATAACACCAGTTACAATTAAGAAAGGGCAAGCTACAGTGTTCAAAACAAGATTTTTTAATAGCAATATATGATACAAAAATTTTTGAAAACATATAATTTTGAAACAAATCACCTCTTTGAAAGAGTTAAACACCATGAAGTGTGTCAAGGGTTAAAGGAGGAAACACCCTTTTTCTCTTTCCCCATATGAAACTGGTTTCATTTGCAAAGTGTAATTTCTGAACAAAGGGTAGCCAAAAGCTTTAGTTCCCTGACAGCAGAAGATAACTTATGTGGTTCTCAGAAGTCTGAGATAATACTAAGTTATACTGAAATAATACTGAATAATACTGAAATAAACTAATGTTAACTGTTAACTAGTTTATTAACCAAAACTGCTGATTATTTCTGTACAATTCAAAAGTCATACTCCAAAGAAGTATAACTGTGTTAACTACTAAAAACTCTTACTTGAACAGGGTTCATTCTTTAGATTCACATCTACTTGCACCACTGTTTCTTCAAGCCTTATTCTTCAAGCTTAGATAATACATATTGAGTTATAATAGTAGCAGAAAAAACTGGAAGCCACAACAGCTCAGATTCTTCAGAGATGTTGGCAAGTCCCAGATTACTCAGCTTGAGAGTCTTGGCCATAAACAGGCTGAATTTAACACTGGGCTCTACTTGCCAGGAAGAGAGGTGACCTCTACTCTTAAAACTTAGGCAGAAAAGAACAGAAACAATGTCAGACTGCTGGTGTAAGCAGGTGAAAAGATAGAATAATTATGCTCTTCATTTAAATCCACCGAAGTTTGTTTTCAAAGAAAACAATGTATCAGCAAATTGTGAAGTTTTCACAGCAAAAAGTAGTCTCCTACATTTTCTTCTGGATAATACCTCTTCTCATTTACCATTGTCCTTTTCTGACATATAAACCACCCAGAGGCCCCCTCTGGTTCAGCCTGCCTACCTTGAGGATCTTCCTACACTCCTTCCACATCCCTGCTCAAGAGTTTGTTGTACTAAGAGAGACAAGCACAGAAAGTCTCTCAGCTCTAAGAAGGCTTGATAATAAGCAGCCACTTTCATGGCTGACCATTCCTACACCAGGGCAACTAACATTCAAGGTTTGGAAACTCACAGAAGCAGTTTGCCACGTATACAATAACCATTACATCTGCTTAAAGATCTAGATACAAACTGCAATTTAATGTTAAGGCACTTGCTGATTTCTGCTTTTCTGATTGTCAATTCTATTTAAAATATGTTCAGGTTTAATGTATTTTCAGCATGTGAAAATTCAGTAGAAGTAACATTTACAACACAACACTACACAAGTGAGAAACATACTGTGACTGACCAATAAACACCTACACTGGAAGAAGGCTCAGAGGAGGTGGGAAAGGGTGATGTGCCCATGAAGCTTACAGAACAATGCAGGCTGTGAGTGACCACAGCTGCTGCAGAGAGCACTATGCAGAAAAGAAACAGCTACGTCAGTTGATTGGATCAACTAGTGATATAAGTGGTTTTCCCTGAGTTCCTTAAAACAGTGTGAAAGTGTCCCTAAGTTAGCCAGACCAGCATGGAGGAGAAGTGTGGCTCAGCACAACATAGAGTATAAAAAAAACCAGACAACCAGCAGAAGAATTGCAAAGAGAGCAATGGGCTTAAGGTAGTTTCTACCCACATATGCATTCCCAACAACTGGGGAGGCCCAGCATCATGATGCTGAGCATGTTAGAGACCAGTAATGGGAATCACACTGGTATTGTGAACAAACTGTGTGTTGCAATTGCTATATTTCGTTCAGCATGACTTACATTTGTGTTGTGTTTTCAGTATATTTTGCATCACTCTACTAGATCAGAAAACCTATGCAACATCAACTGTCATCAAATAAGTAAATTTGCTATTAAAACATTGCAACTACAAGTGGAATATCTAAAAGCACCTGGTCAGAGAGTATTGTATTCTGATGCATACCAACATTGATCCTACTTATACATGTGTTTCACCAAGTTTTCCCTGTAGTAACTATCACTTAGATTCAGAAACACTGAAATTTCCTGTCATACTAAGAGAAGAATGTTTCAACAAAGAATACATGCTGCAGGAAACCAGAACAGACCATGCCAGCTATCTTTGTAGCATAAAGTACCTTTTTCACATTGTTAAAGAGATGTGATGCACATCCTGCGAAACAGGGAGAAAAGTACTGGACTTCATCTCTGCCACAAACTGGGTAGTACATAGAGCTCAAACATCTGCAGTTAGCATTGCATGGTGCTGTTAAGTTATATAGGGTGCCTGTTCTGAAAGATAAAAGTTAATAGGCCTTTAAAGTAATTTAATAACAGCAGATATCTAAATAAGTAATGCAGTATTTATAGGATAATAAGTCTCAAAATATTCAATACAGGGGATTCATGCACTTAATTGTTTAAAATGAAGATTTTTCTAGTAGTTACAGCTCTAGAGGGAATTCCAATTTATTCTGTGCTATTTTTGTGCTACTATTACTTCCATAGATTATTCCTCCAATTTCCATTCACAAAAACAGATGATTAAATTCAGTGTCCCAGAATTGTGTGTCTTATAGCATCTCCTCTCTCCCACACACTCATGCACTTGAATTTGTTCAATTTACAATTTAAAAAGAAAAAGCAACAAGATTAAAAGCAGTGTTTGGTGTTGTTTATTCTTCTGACCATATTCTAAGTGGGCTGTTTTTTTCCCCCCATTTTGGATTCAAGTCCAATTGCAAACCCACTGCATTTTACTACTTTTAACACTGCTATGCAGACGTGTAGATTGTTCCAGTACCAAGATAACTGCATGTGCAGAGTGCTGTAACATACAAGCAAAGTCTTATCACACCTGAAAGGACCTTAAAGATTTTTAACTGGCTCTTTAGTGATTAACTGCTGAAGAATAGAGTTAATTTAATTCTTGCTTATAACAACCACTCTCAATTTAGGCGTTTACTTCCAGTACAGGCCATAGTATGATTGTATTTGAAGTAGTCCCACTATATTATTAGTACGAAAAACCAGTTTGGGATGTGGGGGGAACTTAAGATAAAATTAGAGATAATAAAAACACCCTTTCATTTTCTAATAGTACTGCATGTAATAAGTAAAAAAGCTTCACAGGTTAAGAGTTCAGTCAGCTGAAATCATAATACTGACACTGCCAGTAGTTTAAATATTGTACTGTAAACTGAAAGTTCCAGATTCATTACCTAAACAGGCAGGTTTCTTCAAGAGAATTTAAGATGGTCACAAATACTAAGAGGAGAAATAATTTATCTAGGAATTAAGCTGATTACTTACATAGAATTCAAACTGCACAGGGAATATTAGGAACATTATAACTACTTATATACTTCATTTGGTTGTAATACAATTGAACCCTACTAAGTTACATTACTTCATTCTTCATACATAGAAGAATCAAAGTTAGTTTGCTCTGGTTTAAGCACTGCAGTGCATCATAAGCAACTTCACTAATCACAGGTTTGTTCATACAGTGCCTTGTTAGCCTATGAGGCATGTCAAGCCTAGAAGTATTTAATCAATTCAATGGCAACATTTGTCCTGTTTACATGTGTAGACAATGTCTCTTTTCCCTCACCTACAAAGAGAGACTGAACCTTTAGTTATGCATGGTCAGAGAAATATTAAAATACAGTTTAGTGTATGTAGGTAGATCTTATGAAATCGAACTTCTTGTCCTAACATCACTTTTCCAAAGAAGCCTAGTAGATGAGGCATTAAATGGTCTTTAAAAGCTCCACAGTTGTGTATTTTTTCCCCCACAGCAAAACAAAACAAGGAGTCCCAGAGACTTGTGGAATGAACAGAACTACAGAAATAGTCACTACATTTCTGTTCCTTCAAGTTTTCAAGGAAATGCTGGGCAAAAGAATTTGGCAAAAACAATTCTTTGAAGTGTTTACTAGATGAAGTAAATCACGTTAGTTCTGCTTACAGCCTAATTTAGTAGTAAACAGAGATGCTACAAACAATATACTTTGTTCATTACCATATGAACTCAAAAGCTATCCTGCAGTCATGTGGTTCACGTACTAAACTTAGAAAAGCTTTCTCCACCCCATCACCTCCAGGCTATCTTTCAACAGAAAAAGAATGCTTGCCATAAAGGATTTCTTCAAAATCTCCACAAAAATGAATCTTCATCAATTTCCACGTGAAGTCTCAGAGCAATCTCACAATTGATTCTTTCAGAAGCATTTGTTTAATAGCATAAGCACAAGTCAGGCACTTGGCTATTCTTCCACAAGCTTATAAGTTTGTTAAAGCTACTGCTATATATTTTAGTTGCTTATTCCTTCAGGGAAAGCAGTTTCAGAATTGGTACTATATTAGTGCCATTAACTATTCTGATGTAAGTCATATGTCCAACAAACTATAGTCCAACATTTAACAGTGAATTAGGTAAAACTCAAAAAAATTACAATTGATACTGAGTGGGGAGAGTTATTTCAGGATTAGTTAATTCCAAATTGCTGTAGATAAGAGGTCTTCAGCAATAGCTAAACTACATAACTGCCAAAGTTACACAAAACTCTTAAATACAAGTTAACCGCATGTTACCATAGGACAAAAACCAACTCAGCTGTACCTCGTCATCTGCTCATTATCATATGACCTGGTATAGAAATATGGATAGCATCACATACTATTTTCTATACAACCTCTTCAGTATTCAATTCCTATATACAGATTCTTTTGCTCAATATGTAACTACAAGCTTTCCACAACCAAAGTCAGCATCCTAGTTTTCACAGTTCTTGACTGTTCACAGTAATCTTACAGCGAGCATTTTTTCAGACACCAAAGCAGAGCCATGTTTCAAATGTCAAATGTGAACAATGGCCTTTGAATATATTGTCAATCAATACAGCAAGTTGTACAGATGGAATGAGAATCAGTGGTAACTTTGGCTTTAAGGATTATTTTTTTTCTTCCAGTCAGTGTACGAAATTTGGTTTATTCATTTTGTATGCCTTTTGGAAAAGGAAATACAAATGAATGGTTAAGGTATCATGGAATTAACTTTGAAGTCTGTTAGAGAACTGGAAGCCTGACTACCTTCAATCACTACTGCCTCCAAGCACTCTGAATTTCTGTTCCATTAACCTAAGGTTATCTGTTTAACTGTTTTTACAATTACCTAAATGAGATACCTGAAAAATATCTGGTTAGTCTTTCATGTCACTCTTTGCATTTTGGGGAAATTTTTGTAATATTTGCCAGTTATGTTTATGCCAATGATTCCCTTAAAGGACCTAGGAAAATCAGTAGCCTTCATAACCTGTTATATTTGTGCACTTAGTTGGCTCCATGAGTATAGATGCGATTTTCCTGCATTCTTCTGTTTCTTATATATTCATTTTAAGTCAGTTCAAAAAGCATGATCACTATCAAGTGAAGAAACTATATAAGCCTAACTGTTGATGAGATGTTTATCAATTTTTCCTGGAAGAATTACCAACTTGCATGTGCATTAGAGGCTACAAAACCAAACTCTCCCCCCAACTCATCTTCTACATTTTCACGGTGCACTTCATGCTATTGTGTCGGTAAAGTGCAAAGATCCTGTCCCCCCATCCTGTTTAGGTTCAAATGCCTTTTAGTGCATTGGAGCATAACTTACAGATTCTGCTGTTGTACAAGATAGCCATACCTAGCCCTTTTCTAAAATGGGGGATCTGGTGAAAACAACAAAAATGTATTGATAATTTATGCACCCAGTTGCACAGCACACTGCTCATGCTTATGATTTTTTCAAGTGGCAGCTAGCAGTCCCTAGCCACCAGTCTACTTGAGTTATTTTGCACAACAGCATCTGGCTCTTTGGCAGACCCTCAAACAGCTGAAGTTGCCTCTGGCTCTGTCAATTCATGACAGAGTAACCGACCACTTGAGAGCACAGTTTTGACACAGCTAGCTGCCTTCCTCCTACTTTTAAACATTGCTTATGCTGCAGAAATGTGTCCTATTAAAAATTATGAGAACTGAAACATTATAATCTTGTAGTTAATTCCTTAATAAGGTGTGATTGGGCATTTGAAACAATAGTGCTTACGCTGGTGATTTGATCACATAAATTCATTTAAGTTTTAAAAGCGGACTTAGAAATCCATTCTCTAAAGAATGCTTATCCTTGCAGATATTTATTTATAATGTTGCTTCATTTTTACTGTCACTTTCCTGACTTTTTTCCCACTGCTATACTTGTTTCCAGAGAAAGCTTTGTTCACAGCAACAGGAAGAACATTGATACTAAAATTTGTTACAATTACCACAAAGATCTAAAAAAAGAGTGATAGACTGCATTCTCATTAGGAATGAAAATTGTGTTGTTTAAGGGAATGAAAAATACATATTATTTAAGAGAAGTCTTTCCTACTTGTTAGCCAAAAATATTTTGAATTATGTTTCAGTTAACCATGATACTCCACCCATTTTATTCTTCAACTTTGGTCACTGAGCTTTGCTCTCTTTGCATTAAATTTCTACCTCTATCTACCTTTATCTTTTTGTCAGGAAAGCAATAAAGCCGCCTGTGTAAATAGAGGCTAGATATGCTAGAACCTGAAGCTATAATAATCTTTGTTTTTCTAGGGAAAAATTTGCAATTAGTTTAAGTTGCAGTGCACCTCAGTACTCTCTCATGAAATTGTTGCATGTGGCAGACTCATAGGAACAAACTTCCCAGATTATCACGAGTCAATTAATAAAACAAGATACAAAAGGCAGGCTACTTCTATAGAGATACAAAATTAGCTGTAGTCAATACCATGGTTACAACACATAGAATGATTACAGAAGCTAGGATTTTTTGTCAAGAGTGTCCGGTGTGTGCAGAACATATTGCAGGCAACATATCATTACATTTTCTTAATCATCTATTACATAAAGATTCCAAGACCAAGGTTTTAGAGTTCCATAAAACATTTCAGTTTCATAGATCAAGGCAAAATACAACATTTTAAAGGTTTTGTATTCTGTGATATAGCTTATTATTTTAAAAATTAACACCAAACCCAAGAGTGCATTAAAATATATTTACCCATTATATGTTTCAGAGACACCTGCGAAAGGTTCATTCCCACATTTAGCAAATAAAAACACAGTGTTTAATAGCAGGGCCACTGAACAAGTGCCTATCATGAACTTGATTATACTTTTGCAATCCATTTTGCACTTGGAAACCAAGATGCCACTTATGATTTGGCCTAGTGCTGCTGCTGGAATTAATACAAGCCCTAGAGAAAAACAAGACACCAGCAATTACACAAAAATGCAAGATATAATTAATGAAGTAGTTTAGAAAAAAAATCACAACAGTTACCTGTATCTTAAGATGCAGTCCATGTGATGTAATTTTCTACCATCCTACCAGAATCTGTTGGCATCAGTAATTCATTCTACCCTTACATTATCTTTAGCCTTTCCAGAAGTCCAACTCAAGACCATAACTTATATAGCAAAACTAGATTACTTTAAGTACTATATACTGAGCAGGAAACTCTGAACACCAGTTGAGATGCCAAATACCTAACTGCGTATTCTTAAATAGCTAATCTATAATACAACACAATTCGGTGTAACCTGTGCTGTCCTGAGACAGCTAATTTTAAAGACAGTTCAGGTACTGTGGCAGAAGTACACAGGCCAAAGACACACACAATCACAGGTAGTTTAAATAGTTAGCATGGTCTTCAGTAACACTTAAACCGGCTAGCTCAACACTAGTTCAGGTACAGCTAGCTTTCAACATTAATGTAGGCATTTCTTTAAAGCTGTACATTGGATTAACACTATCAATATTTTCAACACAAATTAAAAATAAATTCTAACAAGGTCTATAGACAAAAAAGGAACAGTTTTCCACTTCGCTGCTGATTACTGTTTAACAATTGAGCTTGTATAGCAATGTATTTCTATGTAAAACTTGCAGATACTTTGTTTTGAAGCAATGATATCTGAATAGTGGTAGTACTATCTAGTATTATCCAGGGGAGTAAGTCATTCAGAAAGCCTCTCTGAAATATATTTCTGTTGGAGAAAGTGCACTTGAACTAGTATATGCTTATATTCCAGCATTATACAGCTGAAGTAATTTAGCAAGACACGTTCCAGAAATATTAAGTCTGCCATACTGCAAGCATCTGTTAACCAGGTCAAGGCAGATAGGCTATACTCTTCAGAAGTAATTGTGTTAGAGTTAATCATGTGATCCTACCTAGCACAGCTCTTCTATCAATTTTTCTATTTGTTTCTCCAGTTCTCAGCTTTTCACAGCCTTCCCGTGTTCTACCTATTAATTCCTATTATCTGATACGTAGAAGTGACAGTGGGTCAACTATAGCAGCAGTTACACAATAGTTTTATAATGTACCCTGATTAGTCATTTTATTGTAAGTTATTTCACTGTAGTGTTATGGTGGAAATGAAGAAGGGAAAGGTCAAGTCAATCCTTTACTTGCACTAAGCACTATTTTTTTCCAGCTGCCCTTCATGTTGCTTCCTTCAGTAGAGACTAAGGCTTAATGCTCCTTTAGCTAATTTTAATTTTCCTCATTTAAGTGTTTTCTACCCAGAATAAAAAAAGCAATAAATTAGTTTCAGCAGCACACAAAATTCTCATTCTACTTTGAATACAAGTATCAAGTCTTCCAAGCTTACAGATGAGTAGCTTTGCACCCTTGATGGATTAAGTACCAGGGTTTTCAGGCAAGAATAATATAAAATTACTGTTTCTGCTGTGAAAACTGCATTTCATATAAATATATT
>VXBL01009799.1:21784-43884 GCA_013400195.1 Aramus guarauna
AGTGATAGGACAAGGGGCAATGGTTTTAAACTAAAAGAGAGTAGATTTAGATTAGATAGTAGGAAGAAATTCTTTAATCATCAGTGTGGTGAGACACTGGAATACTTTGCCCAGAGAGGTTGTGGAGGCTCCATCCCTGGAAGTGTTTAAATCCAGGTTGGATGGGGCTTTGGGCAACCTGGTCTAGTGGAGGGTGTCCCTGTCCATGGCAGGGAGGTTGGAACTAGATGATTTTAACGTCCCTTCCAACCCAAACCATTCTATGATTCTAAAATAAAAAGCTCAATACTGTATTGCTGCAGAAAGAAGAATGTGGCTGAAAGCTTAATGCTTCCATTGGAAGGTCTTGGCTGTAGGAAGAGTTGATGGGCAGGAGTGTTGAAGGGTAGAAAGGCTCAGCAGAGGGATCTGGACAGGNTTTTCACAGCCTTCCCGTGTTCTACCTATTAATTCCTATTATCTGATACGTAGAAGTGACAGTGGGTCAACTATAGCAGCAGTTACACAATAGTTTTATAATGTACCCTGATTAGTCATTTTATTGTAAGTTATTTCACTGTAGTGTTATGGTGGAAATGAAGAAGGGAAAGGTCAAGTCAATCCTTTACTTGCACTAAGCACTATTTTTTTCCAGCTGCCCTTCATGTTGCTTCCTTCAGTAGAGACTAAGGCTTAATGCTCCTTTAGCTAATTTTAATTTTCCTCATTTAAGTGTTTTCTACCCAGAATAAAAAAAGCAATAAATTAGTTTCAGCAGCACACAAAATTCTCATTCTACTTTGAATACAAGTATCAAGTCTTCCAAGCTTACAGATGAGTAGCTTTGCACCCTTGATGGATTAAGTACCAGGGTTTTCAGGCAAGAATAATATAAAATTACTGTTTCTGCTGTGAAAACTGCATTTCATATAAATATATTGACAATTACCTCAGACAAACAAAATACTTATGTAAGCTTCCACCTATAATGTTAATGAGGTGTTCAGCACAACACATTTAAGGTTTAAAAATGAAAAGCCACATTACCTCCAAGAGTTGCTGAAAAACTTGACGTCTTTCCAAACTGATTTTCTATAAATTTTGGTAGAAATGTGGCAAAGCCAGTAGCAACTAAAGCTTCTGAAGAACTGGCTATTATTAGACTCATAAGCACTGGATTCTTCAACAGTATCTATAGGGGGAAATTAGCATGACACTCAGGAAATTATTTCATTGTAGTACCATGTAAACTAAAAGGCACTATATTTTAAAGTAGATACTCGTATGTGAAACTTCACTAATATGCTTTTCTTGCTTTAAAAATCTTAAGCATCAATAAATTGAATATGCATTAAATTATCAGTAGCACTAAAGAGACTGTCCTATTACAACATGATAAAGCAGCAGTTACTTTTCTGAATGCTTATGTATTATTTGAAAGACAAATTTCATTTCTCAGAATATATCTGTTTCAGTAAATTCAAGATTTCCTTACCAGGAGAGCCATGGGAAAGTCTTTAAAACTTTTTCCAATATTCTTGGTCTCAACAAGTGCCTCACTCCCATCATTATGGGTTTCAGAGATTTTTTCAGCCTGTATTTTTGCTGTTCCTAAAAATGGGCATATTTATGACAATGAAAACATTGAATGCCTGTGCTCTTAAAGTCAGAAAAAGCATCAAAGTGTTTCCTTTCTATGGGAAAACTAACTTTAACATTTAAGTCTTCTTCAATATTTTATTGGTGCATATAGTAATAGAAGAAGAGGTAATGGCTTTAAACTGAAANGACTGGCAGAAGATCTGGGAGTGTTAGTCAACAGCTGGGTAAATATGAGGGGGCAGGGTGCCCAGGTGGCCAAGAAGGCCAACAGCATCCTGGCTTGTATCAGAAACAGTGTGGCCAACAGGACTAGGGAAGTGATTGTCCCCCTGTACTCAGCACTGGTGAGGCCACACCTCAAATCCTGTGTTCAGTTTTGGGCCCCTCACAACAAGAAAGGCATTGAGGTGCTGGAGTATGTCCAAAGAAGGACAAAGCAGCTGGTGAAGTGTCTTAGAGAACAGGTCTTACAAGGACCGGCTAAGGGAATTGGGATACTTTAGTGTGGAGAAGAGGCTGAAGGGATACCTTACTGCTCTCTGCAACTACTACTTTGATTCATGCTTTATTATTCCACACAAAATAAGGCGATAGGGTCAGAGACAATAATGCATGATGTAAGTCAATAGAATTTCCTTATTATTTTTGGTGAGTACCATAGCAGCTTTAAATACAGTCCTTGGTGCTTATCTGCAAGCATCTTCCAAACTTTGACCATCAGTTTCCATGTAGTACCCATTTCCAGTCCTACCATACATCATTACGTACACAAGATCCTCCCTCTAGCCCACTTGCCTTGTTTTAAAGGCTGCATATTGGAAATAAGGTCTTTATTATCACATTTTAGCCAAAGACAGTTAACTGAGAAACAGGATCAAAGAGGAATCCATCACTCAGTCCAGCAGTCTATAAACCACAAGTATAAACAAATGTCTCTTTCAAAGTAGCCCATTATTGTCAAACATTTACCTGGTAGGTGCTTTGGAAAGCATGAAAAAGGTATTATAAGAAGCCAAATTGAAAAAAAGCATGCAAGAAATGCTATCCACCATGCTCCAAGCCAACGTGGGTCATCTTGATCCATCTTTGTACTGGAAAAATAATTTGGAAAAAAGCAGATTTACCATTCATGAATTCAAGTCAGAAATATCAGATGTCAGTGAACCGGAATTTTTTTTTTTTAATATTGATTTAACAGAATGCCTTTGATTATTGTAATTTTCTTGTTTCTTATATGTATTAAGTTTATTGTTTGCTTGTTTAAAGCACATTCATTGGCTCTATTATAATGTTGCATTCTATCAAATAGAGCTTTCAACTCATTAGTGAAATTCATTCTGATTTAAAGGCCACTATTTGGCCCAGATTTCAAGATCCTGTAGCATTAAGATACTGAAAAAGCTGGTTTTAGAAAGAATCTTCAGAATCAATGATTTATGCGAAAGCCAGTACAGAAGTTCAGAATGCCATTGCATGATCTGAAGTCCCTAAAGCAGAGGAAATAAAAGTGTAAATGAAGTCCTTGGTTTGCACAGGAGTACAATTTATAACATTATTTTTTGAATAGTGTACTATTACTTAATCAGTAGATTTTCTAGCAAGTTCTACCCCAGGATGTAAGTAGTGGTATCCTACCTCATATCCCACCTCAGGGAAACCTTTTGCACAAGAAATCAATAGTTGCAATCTAACCCTAAATAAGCAACTAATCAAAAGACAAAGCAATTTGTGTTAATCAGCTTTAAAACAGCTAATACCTCAAAGCTAGAGCTAAGTATTTGCAGTACAGAGAAACTTTCACACACAATGGAGTGACTACTCACTGTGGTAAGCAACTCATTTGCTAGAAGCCCTTGTGAATGCAACTTGTCACCAAGGTAAAGAAGCTCTTGAAAATGCAATATTTACCAAACAGAAATACTCCTCACAATTTTTCCTCATCACATGGAGAAAAGCTGAAGATTTTAATAAGAATTATTAGGAAAAGAAAATAGAAAGCAAAAGACTGTATCTTGCCTTTCTGGGAGCTGGATATCAATATAAATATTCAGTAGCTGCCCTCCTAAGACATAGCCAATAGCAGGACCCAGTAGTGACATGGCATAGCCAATTCCTAGAAGAGAAAATATACCAAGTTCACCATAGATTTTTAAAGCTTTCTTTAAAAAAAAAAAAATCCTAAATCAACTTCAGACCAAATGGTTTCTGTAATTCAACCCGTTCTTTCACTATCATTACTTTGACTATAGCATGTACAAGACAAAATTTGTATCTGTCACCAAACAAGAAAGTCTGTAGCTCATTAAAATCTGCAACTCAGAAGTTCAGCAAAAGACACTTCACTGACAGCATCTTTATGCATTATTATATTACCTTTTGCACATCTTATCTTTCACAAGCTAGCTTGTGAAAAAAGTTTTTGAAGTGAGGAGGTTATGAGTATCAGTTGCTAATAGTGCATGCCCACAATCTTCAAGAACCTTTTTTTTGAGTCTTCAGTTGGTTTTTAGATCTGCCAAGACCAGAAGCCAGGGTTCCATTAAAGCTTTTGACTGGAGTAGTATCTGGCACTTGAGTTCATTGAGAACTCAATCATATGCCCTTCCATTTATTGATATGAGCCTTAAAACACAAAGCCAGGGCTCTTAACAGCTCCTGACAGTCCTAAAAAACTCGAAAAACCCAAAAAGACACACAAAAACCCCCGAAGTTGCAGGTGTAACCATATCCTACTGAAGAGCACTCTTAGGTATTTTTTTTTCACCTTAGGACAAGATTTTCTCAATGTCACAATAGTCTCCCTGACTCACCAGCCAGATTTCTGTGGTACTTTACACTGCTGGCAGGAGCACTGTCTGTGCAGATAAAGATTTGCCACTAACAACTAGATCTGTCTAAATAATTGGTAGGACGTGCATCCTTACTGCCGATATTCTATGCTTTTCCCCAGGTTGAAGAATCTTGATTTCTCAATTGTTTCCAAAGTGCCTGGATCCTGATTTAGTATTATTTAACTTCTTTAGACAGCAAGAAGGAATAATATGGGAGTGGGGGGTGGGAAGGGACACAGAAGGGGATAATCAGTAAGTCAAAGTAAATATTGACATATCCTAGGTTTTCCTGTATTTTGGAAATGCTGACATGCTCACAGGATCTCTCCAAGTTAAGTCCACATTCATCCTACAGAACTTTGAACCTAGCTTAGAAGGTGCCTATTTCCTCCTACAGACCATTCAGCTTGAATTACCATTCAGAATTGCTTAACTTTTCATTAGCTTTAGATGTAGATGCTTCAGTTCAGCAAGAAAACAGTCCTTGTGAAAACACACCCATTTTCAGAAGGCAGAAACCACCACCTTATGAGTTAAAAACTTATAGTCTAAGGTGCTAGCAGCTATTTACAGACACTAACAGAAAGATTTAGGGATTTGGGTTTTTTGGGGTTTGTTGGTTTTTTTTCTGTCTTGCACAGGCCTTCTTGCATTAGGCAGAGTAACACAATATATTTTAAATCCTCAATATATTGCATAAAAGCAAGAAAAACAATTAAGGCTTAATGTAGCTACCTGTCTACTCACTTGTCTTCTAGTTTTGGTATATTGGGCAGAATACACTGTTGTTCTGAACTGAGCAGTTGTCTGAAGACTGCACAAGCATTAATTTATTGTATTGGTCTGTTATGTTTTAAGTATGAACACTAACACCATTCTCCTGAGTTTTCAGGCCACTTCTTGATCCTGTAATCATACAGATAGGCCTAATTCTGGTCTATTTTCTGAGGCCAGTGAAATAAGAAGCGTAATAATCTTCTCTCTCAGTATAAAGAGACAGCGAAAATAAAGGCTGTCTCTATTATTTAACATGAACAACTATTCTATTTGTTGGCATTAAATGAACTGACTTGCATGGAACAATTAAGCAAGAATTGTATGCTAATAGATTATTTCAGTTTTGCTCCCTAAAAATATTAATTTCATCTGGAAAACAATGCAGGAGTCTAAGATGCTTTGTATTCCTCCTGCGAGTTACCAGTATAGCTAACATACTTCTATCTGCTTACACCTAAAATGGGGAAAATAGCAAGTATTAAAGCTATAAAAAACACTCTTAGACTACAAGGAACTTGGCAGTAAAAATATACTTAACCCAGATAGTGCTGACTGGAAAGATTAAAAAACACTGCTAAGAATTAGAATTTCTTAGCTTTCGAACAGCCCCACAGTAAGACAAACACATTCTCCATGTTTCTAGGTAATCCCTTTACTTTCAATTAAGAAAAGACACTTCCAATATTTACTCCTGAAGTGCCAAATTTGTATGTGCCTAAAGAACTGCACTGATCACGTGATGCTCAGGAGTGTCCCTGCACTCAGTTACATCTAAGAGTAGGCTGTCCCCTAAGACGTGCAAAGACATGATACTTACAGCAAACCAATACTTAACTTGTATAGTAACTGATACAGAAACATTTTATACATGCAAATAAGCAATGACAAGGTTGATTTAATTAGTGGAATTCATCAAAGCATTTCTAAGACATTGCAGTCTATGATGTAACCAGACAGCAAGTTATAAACAGTTTTAAAAGTTACCTATATAAAGGGAAGACTTGTGTTTTGGGACACTATCATCAATAAAAGCTGTCCCCAAAGTATATAGTGGAGTTCCTCCAACTCCCAGCAGCAGTTGTCCCAGGATAAAGACATACAGATAGTTGGGAAGTGAAGACTTTGTGCTGGCACTGCAAGTGAAGTTAGCAGAGCTTGTTCCTGAAATTTGGCATGTATCTGAAAGACAGAGACAGCAAGACTTTACAATTCTGTTACCCATCTCACCACAGTCCAACTGAAGAAAAACCTGTATTGAAAGCTAAACTACACATGAAGTGCTGTTGGTTCCAAGCTCCCATTTTCAGGCCTAATAACATATCCCACATGACAGTGCCCTAACCTTCTCTGATATCACGTCCCCCAAAAGAAATACTATCATGGCTTGGTTTTTGTTTCCTTACTAGGAAGGAAAGATGGATGAAATAGCCCTATTAAAACATCGGCTTGTTGAAAGCATTATGGACCAGAAGTATACCAAAAACCCTATCAAATTCAACAAGTTAGTGAATACTTGCTAATAGGTAACAGGCACTTCATTTTGCTCTTATACAATTCTGAGGAGCACTAACAACAACTTCCATTCTTAAGTGACAGAGTAGCCTGAAAAACCTGAGGGAAGTTGGACTGCTGGAGAAGAAAGTGCAGAGTTGCAAGCAAAGATAATCCTCCCTTCTCATACACTGTTTTGAGAAGTATTTACATAAAAAAAAACCAACCACAAAAACCCAATGCATGACAAAGCCACACCACTATCTCTCATAGAGCACACACTGCCATATCTCCAGAATGAGAAGTTAATGTAAAGTCTCTGTACTTGTCCAGATACACACACACAGAGGGAAGCAGAGGTAGAACAGCCTAAGGTTGCACCTGCTTCTTTAATGTCTGGCACTGTAAGGAGGGAAGAGACAAGAGGAAGTGAAAACAGGGACTATGTTTCATTTTCTCCTCTTTCATGCTATCATTGCACTTTTACTAGTACACAGTCCCAAGTAACAAGACCTAGAACACAAGACCAAGCATGGTTCTTTCCAGGGTTTTCCACAGAACAGCATACAACCCTAAGGAAGAAGATAACCCCCATCAGTTGGAAACAAGCCATACACAGAAAATATATGAAAACACCCTTCAGATCAGATGAGTAGACTGATTAATTCTTTGCTACAGAATTACTACATCATTTTTCTCAGGTCCTTTTACATTTGAGAACACTTTTTACCTAAGAAAACAGAAGGCAAATTTGTCCACACTTCAGGCTTAGAGGACATAAAATACAAGGAATCATGTAGTCCATTTTCTTAATCCAAACAGTGTCAGAACTGAATGCAGGCAAAGTTGCTCAGGACTTTACTCAGCAAGGTGTTGAAAGCCCTCTGAGATACAGACTGCACACTCTTTCTGAGTAACCTGTTCCAATCCTTGACTGTTCTCACAATAAAGTTATCTTCCTTGTGTCAAGTGAAGATCTACATTTCACATTTGCTGTGACAGGCATCTTTTAAAAATTTAAACATGTTTCAATAATATCTGAGACAGAAGTTTAAAGTCCATTGCTTATAACATCTGGAATTTTTACAGTCTTCTCTACTGTCTACGGATAATCAAATACAAACTGGTTTCATTACAAGCAAACCACTAGATGGAGCTCCTGACTACAAATACCAGAACCAGCAGAGACACTGAAGACCCCACGTGACCTAGAAAAGTTATCAGAATAGCTGGTTACATCTAGGTTACAAATTTGAATCTGAAGCCTTTCTGGAGATTAGACCAGACATGCTTATTGTAGCTAAAATTTTCTGTAAGTAGATAAGCCATTGGTTAGCTACTCTTTGAACATGGAATGGATTAAACTATTTCCAATGAGTGTTATTATGATAAATATTATTAATTAAATAGTTTTATAGAGTAGGATATCTACATACTCAGAATAAAAGTAAATTAATATCTCAAAGTAAACCAGCAAGTTCCAGGAAGTCTGTAAGTCTTATATTGGAGGCTAGATGTATTTTGTATTCCAGACTAGATCTATTAATTAACCTGGCAGCCATATGAAATATTGCTCTGAACTATACTTTGAAGTTGTCCTGTAGGTGAAACTCACTGTACTTACATATAACAGATGACCATAAATAATTAAGTAACCAACTAGGAACTGTTCAGAAATAAATTAGATGGTAGATTTCAATACAAAGCATCAAATAAAAGAGTTTATTCTCAATACATTAAAAACTCCATAAACTACTCATCCAAAAAAATAAGCAACAAAGAAAAGGTTTTAGGCTGTGTTGCTATTAAACTCTGCAACTAAATGGATAGTTAAGATGCTTCAGCAACATCAGAACTAGCTAAACCAGACATCCTATAAAATCATACTCTGGTTAACTTCATTGTTAAGGATGCCATTGCACAGCACTTGCAGATTTACGTCAAGCCTGTCATGGTGCAGACATTCCCTGCACTCTGTAGTCATTTATTTTTGATAGTGTTTTGCTTAAGTCAGCTCAATAGCAGCAGCAAATCTGCTCAATACACCCACAGAATAGGTACCTGCATTACAGCAGCACGAATTCAGTCAGCTTCCTGTGCCATGGAGAAGAAAGCATGTACTCCATTTAAAATTTTCCCTACAGCTTTTAGATTTCAAAAGTCCATGTGGAACATGAGCCCTAATAAAGTATCAACACTGACAGCTTCTTTAATGGTTGATGAAGTAGCAGATGTTTGATGAAACAAGAACAGATTCTTTGAGATTTCAACCAAAATTTGCAGGAGGGGAAGAAATCAGTTGCAACAGTTGGCCACCTCCCTTCACACTCCTATCCTGTCAGTATCTTGTTTCAATAAAAACCCTACAAGCAGGTGGAACTTTCTTCATATTAAATTCAGCTTCCCTTCCATACCAGTGAAGTAGGGAGGGTAATACTGAAACTGCAGTTGTAGAGAAATGGGACTGTCAAAGCCAGGAGCAACTCTTGCCCCTCTACTAGGGAGTAGTAAGTAATCATCTGATCATAGCCTCCAAACACTGAAGAGTCTTTTCTTTTGGTCTTGTTCAGTTAAAAGTTCAATTAACTTCTGCCTCAGATCCTCAGTTATTAGATGGGGAATAATAGTGAAATAATTTTGGTAAGCTAGTGGTCCATGTCTGGACCTGGAAGCTCATGGAAGTATGTCATGTGATTAACACTGAAAAACCCTAATTTGAGAATCAACAACCAGAAGACTGAGAACCTTCTATCAGATTGCTTAACAGCTACTGATTTTTTTCAGTGAGCACTCTTAATATGCTTCGTCACTGAAGGCACAAATCTGATTAAACACTGCAAGAACAATTAAGACAATCCTAAAAGATTAAGTCATCCTGCTTTAAAGATATCTTGATGTTTCTTTATAGTTACAGGTGTGTCAGTAAGTTGAGATGCAAGTAGTTAGCATTAAGCACTCTGCACTTAACATCTTGTTTTATGATAAGAGATACTAAGATCTGAGAGCTGGCTACTCCCACGATTTCAGTACTGCTTTGTTCCCCTCTTTATTTCAAAAAAATCCACAAGTTTCAATCAACATTTTCAAAGAACTTAGTGAAAGTTGTTAATGAATTACTCAAGATAGCTTTAGTAGTTCAAAACCCAAAAGAACTCAAACACAGCTTTTCCTTAACATCTATTCTACATCACTGACTTAACTTGCATTTCTACTCACTGAGAAATGCTAGATCATTTTTTACTCAAAGTGAATTTTAATTCCATTGATGAATGCAATCAAAAAACCATTTTATTCAAGTGTTGCTTATGAGCAAGAACTGATACTGACACTCAGATCTCTTCTGAAAGAGATAGTTCACTCTGCAGAAAGACATCTCTTGAACTTATGGATTGCATAGAATCATTTTATTTTCAGTGTTAGAGATAATACCCTGATTTTAGGACTTTGATGGAGATTAACTAACTTAAATACCAAAATAAGAGTTGCACCAAGTTGCTGCAGAGATTTTTTTAAAATAATTTTCAAAACATAAGGATAAGCTTACCTTCAAGTTTAGCTCCATAGTGGTATTTTCCACTGCTGAAGTGTGGTAAGGAAAATATAAGTGAGCCCAATCCTAGCATAAAGGCTGAGAAAGCAAGCCATCGTGGTTTGTGCCCTCTTTCTCCAAAGAAAGATACAAACAGTGATAATATACAAAAAGCAATGTCATAGCTTGCAGAGATTAAGCCAGTGAGGGAACTGTTCAACTCATAACGCTTCTCAATTGTTGAAATACTAATGTTAATCAGGCCATTTACCACAATACCTAAAAAAAAAAAAAAAGGAGATAATTAGTCAAAGATCATTTGATAGAGTTGCAAGGGCAAACTTACCATTGTGTGATGGAAAGTTTAAAATGCATATATTTACAAAGCTATATTTTAAGGTATTTAGCTCTAAAATCCAGATATACTGTGGGTTGATACAGTGCCAAATTAAGTCAGCCAAACTGCACAGGATCTATTCAATTTTATTCTCTCCTGTGGGCATTAAAGGTTCAACACTCAAGTATTAAACCAGCAAAATACCACGCCTCAAACACTGTTGATGTATTAACGTTCTAGATTCAGTTTGAAACAGACAGATTTCAAACAGAATACTTTACAGTGTCATAAGATACTGTACAAATTAAAAGGATATAGTCAAGGTTATGACTTGCATTAGAATACAAGCCACAACTGAAGCACCGTCAGGACACAGCTTTCAAATCATGATTGTCAAACAATTTCCTCCCTGCCGTCACAAAGGGAGGATACAAGAAAGCTTTTGAACACACATCCTTCCCTATAATATAACAAAGTGTAAAGCTATTTAAAAATACTTTGCCACTGTTTCAGAGCAATTGAGGTGATTAACTGAGAAAAAAAAATTGCCTTTTGAATCTGTCTGAAGTTCTCTGAAGCAGAAGTATCAGACAACGTGGAGAAGAGGTCTTGCATGAGCTGCCTTAGACACGGGTGAACTCCAAAAAAACTGATCCAAAAGTAGAAGAGCGTAAGCTACTATTGCTACTGCATGCTTATACACAGCATCCAGTTTTACTAAAGGGTTGTTTGTAGATACTAACTTGAATCTCCTATCCTGCCTCACATTCTGTTTACATGTGCAAGACCCAGTAATTAAATTTACATGAGTTAACTTTTAATAGTGCCAAAACAGAATTCTGTTACAAGTCAGATGAACACCTGTACTTCATAAGTTTCAGATAACTTCATGGTAGTCTACTGTGCCCACAATAAAATATATACCATGGAAAAAAGTTAGGAAGTCTTGGAATCACAGTTGCAAACAAGATTAAAGGTTCTGTAACCTCACAGGTGACTGATGAGCACCTCTCATGACACAGTCTACAGTTATCTTTCTTCTTTCTGAAATTCAAAACACAATTCTCTCTCATTCCATGATTAGAACAGAAGGACAGATATGGATTAAGTTAGTTTTCAACAAGCTTTACACCATCTGGAAGTGCAACTACACTGGCTGAACTTCAACTGATCTGCCTAGACTGTTCTACTTACAAAAAAGTTACTCCAAATCTGCGATCAACCAGCTGTTTTTGTAATCAGTGCAATCCACATCACAATGAAACACTTCAGGTTTCTATAAGGAGGTAGGTCTTGGCACAATCTTAACTTTCTAACACCGTAGCATGACCTCTTTATTAAGGATAACGATTTCAGCTGTCAGTCTGACCACCACACTTAAATTCATATGGGATTAACAGAAGCATTCAGATGTTACTCCACTGTCATTATTTAGACATTCAGCAGCTTTCTTCTTAAGGGGCATTGACCAAAGAACAACACTAGCATGAAGGAATGAAGAAACAAGTTTTTCCCATTGCCAGCACTCAAAACATTTACTAAGGCCTTAAAACATTCACATGAAGTTGCTGTGCTATGTAGCAAGTTGAATTCAGAACTAGAAGACATTGTCTTTTATCTGTAGTTTAAGTTGCCACCTTTAATTTACATTGTAAAAGCCCTAAAACCTTGCAGTTAATTTTATTGGATAATTAGATTTCATCTGCAAAAAATGTAGACGTGATGAATAGCAGCATAACTTCTCCAATGCCATCATCTAGGGATTAATCACTAAAGACTCTTCAGGAAGAATGGAACCTGGCTTATACTAACTTGATCTACAAGGACATCTCAACACTTAAACATTAGTATAGAAATTATTTTTTAACTATTCTCATCCAAAACCTTATTGTCCTGCCACATCTGTTAGAAGTTAAGGTACAGTGTGTGCTGATCCACAAAAGCCAGATTAATCATAAACCAACTACATTTGCACTACGAAAAACAAGAGTGTTTTTTCTTCATCCATTTAACAACAACAAAAAAATGCTCTACAGTTGTTCTAAGTACAATGGCTTTAAAGCAGTGGTTTTCAGACACCCAGTTAAAAAAAGAAAAAACTAAAATAAGAGTCCTTCCAGTAACAAATCTATTCAGGATATAAAATTAGTGCTATCCAGAGTTTTCAGACAGATTAGACTGGACCAATCTCAAACACTGGTTCTGTTTTGTTTAATAAAATTATTACTGCCATGAGGAATAAACAATCCTTCTTATACTCAAAATAGCGAGATAACTTCTACTTTGTTTGCTACCATAGCTATGAACTGCAGCATATCTGGTTATTGTATTACAAGATGCAATCATATATTTATGCAATTCTAAGTGCGACACAGAAAACAGGTATTAGTCATGTTACCACGTTCTACATAAAGAAGTGTTTTCTTTTCTGGAAATACAGGTTTCACATATACTTGAAACAGAAACAACCAGAAATGAAGAGTTAACTTTCACCTGGACTCTTCCGAGAAGCTGACATACAGCAAATCAGGTGCTAATGACAACAATAACTGCCTTTTCTAGGGCAGCTAGAAAACAACCTAAGACATGCCTTCAGTTAGGCACACGCACAAATATCTACACATGTGTATCAGGTCACTGCAGGTAACTACCTACTATGTTCGCTCATTGTGTAAAAAAAAGTCCAATATAACAACTTAGACACATCAAAAGTGCGTTAAGGATCACTTCGTTATTCTTCAGCACATTAGAAAGCAAACTTTCCTAGAAGTACATTAGTAAGCTTTATAGATATATTTTATGTTCCTCGGTGATGGTGTCTGTAATTTGGCAGGTAAATTAAATAATTGGACCCACAGCTAGAGTACAGTAGTAGCACACTTTAATTCAAAATGGCAGTTGTTTTCTGTGCTTATCTAAACTCTGAAACTGCAAGACCTGAATATTTTTTGCAAAGTGTCACATTCAGACAAGAAATTCAGTGCCGCAAACTATTCTTTTTTCTGCTTCTCAAAAAGAGTTGCAACTCAAGTCTTCAGTGACCAATTCCCTTTCTATAATAGGTCCAAAGGAAAGGTACTCATTCAGAAAAATCCAGATAACATCATTAAGAATGCCACAAGGTCTGTAAATACCCATGCCTACATCAGCTTTCAAAACAAGCATCAGAAGTTTCCTTACAGGCCATAAATCTGAACTAGAGTAGATAGGTACCTCTCTGAGGGCTGACATATATCTACAGTTAGATAAGAGGACCAAGACCCGGATAAATGGCATAACCAACACCCATAGCATCCTAAGGGGACATAGATTCTTATGATACAAGACCTTTTTATAATTGGAAACCTATCCACACTACTACTAAGAGATAAAATTTAAGTGATACTGAATTCATTATTCAGCAGATCAGGATAGCAAACTGGATTTAAAGACACACTGCTACAGCAAATTCAGAAGTGCTGGAAATATTCAAGATGCTTTGTCTAATGTAATACAATCTGCAACTTTTCAGTGTCACATTCAGGGTATTTTTGGTGGCCTATCCATATTCTTAAGCTACAAAAATATACATGCATGATCTAAAAGTCTTGTACTACTCAGCTGCCCATAACATCTGCTATGCAAGAAGTTCTTCCACTCCTCCCTTTCTTTTTACTATGTTAGAGAAAATAAATTTGAGCCCGCAGCAAGACAACTGCAACAGTGATCACCTCCTGGTCTTACCAGCTGTATCATGGCCTTTCAAATACAATCTAGAAACAATAGGCTCTGCCCAAAAGTCTCTAGATACTTCTCTAAGACAACACATATATGGTAAGAACAGAGCAGATTCTAAACAGATTGAAATCAGAAAGAGTTCATGAAAACACATACTCAGAGACACTGATTCTTCTAAGGATTTTCCAAGCAACACAAGTAGCAGTCAGATCCTTCCAGGTTTTAAGCAGAGCCTCCTGCTCAATTCTCCTCAGACCATCACAGTTACCTTCAGTGTGGTTCCAGGCATGAATGCTGCCTAGTCTTCTAGCACTTAATTTCTTCTATATCTCCCCTCAACCCTCTACAGCAGTCTCATTCTTCATGAGCAACAAGGATGAGCTTGAAAGCCTCAGTTTTTCAAGAAACAGTCTTCTTTCACAGGAAGTCCAATAAAGTTGAAGGGTTCTGAAGATTAATCCAATAGCTCCTTTTGACAGGCAAATATCTAAGCTTTACAATCCTCAAGTTTGTATTTTTTGTGCACTAATGCTTCCCCTCCTCCCAGCTGTTATTACTATTTTCTAAGCCTAAGGCTTGCCAAGGCCCTAACAAATCTTGTTACAGAAACCCCAAAATACAGACAAGAATATCTAAAGCTGAACAACAGAAATGAAGAGCAAGCTAAACTTCAGATTCCCCCCAAGGTTAAATTAAGCTGTTAGTTAAGTATCACAAAGGTGACTGCACTGGGACCCACAGAACAAAACCAGATTTTTTTAAAGCCATGTTAGTTACCCAAAGTCCTACAAAACCATGCCAAGGTACTTTTTTAATTGGCAGGCAGGTGACAAAGTACATGGTAGGGTACCACAGTTTTGTCTATTGGTTTGTAGCATGTATTTTATGTCCTGGCTCATATGTTTCAATCTGTGAGGCACATACGGAGCACTACTTCCCCATGAGCAACGGGGACACAGTATAGATAAGAGTATGAAACACAGAGCTGATGGAGCATGGACTCAGCAGTGGTCAAAAAAAGTAGGTAAGAAAAGAAGAAAAGGAGTAACAGAGTGAAGTACAGAGTACTACAGTATGAGTAACTTCCCTATCCAGGGCTCTAGGGTACCTTCTTCCTTGAGCAAAGCCACTACTGTCACTCTACAGCAACAGCACCAGACTCAAGTAGCTAGACAAACCCACCTCCCCAGTCAGCACCACTCTTTCCCAGCCTTCCCCAGCCCAAGCTCCCACCTAGCTTCTCCCACAGCTGTAGGATAAGGATGGAGAGCAAGATGTGTCAAGGGCAGTGGAAGGCCTGCAGGGCTAGGTCCCACTGGGAAAGCAGAGAGGCCAGCAGCTCAGGGCAAGGTAGCAGGGACACATTACCTTGGAAGATAGCCAGGAGGCTGTAGGCAGCCAGGTAGCCCTCAGGGTTGTTGCAAAGCTGAAGAGCCTTAGGGGTGCAGTGGCCCCACCCGCAGGGACCCTCTTCAGCCGCCGCAGGGACGCCAGCGGCAGGGGCGGCAGGGACGCCAGCGGCTGCCCCGGCAGCGCTCCCCTGGCGTTGGCGTCCGAGATCGGGGCTGGGCGGCTCAAACACCGGGTTCTCGATACCACCACGCTTCATGACGGGAAAGGGACCACTACCCAACCTGGGTTACAGGCGACACCCGGGCGCAACGTTCCTCTAAATACCACGGGAGCGGGCCGGCCCCCACGGGGGCAGGTGGCGGCGTTTTCCTCCTCCTCCTCCTCCTGAGGAGGGCAGCCCAGCCCAGCCCGGGCCCGCCCCGCCCGGCCCGGCCTGGCCCGGGCCGCTGGGGGCCGTGTCCCGCGGTTCCTGCCGCCCGGTGAAACCGTCTGCGTTGGTGGTGCCCTCTCCGAGCCCACGCCGAGGAAGGGGCTACAGTGGCCGCGGCCTCGCCGCCCGGCCCCTGCACCTGCCCCTCGGGCGCTGAGTGAAATGGCGTCCAGCCCCGCTGGGCCCTGGCCCGCGTCTGTCGGCCGGACTAGTCCACATCGGCGCCGCGCTCTCCCTGAAGGAAGATCCCCCGCACCGGGAGCCACGTAACGTTAATAGCAGCGATTAACATTAGCATCGGGCGGATCAGCCCAGGGTGCGGTGAGAGCTGGGTTGTGTTTTGTTTCAATTTCATGCGTCCAAATCAAGTTCTGCTTTAAACTTCCAGTTAACGATTGGTGGAAGCGTGTCGTGCCCCACCACCCGCGAGGCAGAACCACGCACAGCAGGTGTGGGGAGTGACACGGTGGAGGTCGGCGGATGTGAATGGCATATACCCAGCAGCAGCAAAAAGGGCAAATCGATTTTTTGTAGTGACATTTCCTCTGAACAAAATAACAAATCAAAAATTAAGCAGCTGAAAAAAAGTCCTCATCAATATTTCTTCTGAGAAACAAAAAAATTCAAAATGTAAGTGTTGGAAAATGTGAAAGGGATGTTTTTCCAGACGTGGTACTTTCCCACTTTGGGCAAATGACTTGGCACATGACCTGCTTGGGTGTGGAAACCCATCTCCAACAAAAAAACCCTGGATATTTGCAAATGTCATTCTTTGGAAATATTATTCCCCTACTGTACCACAGAAAGTTTCCATGTGCAGGATCTTCCAGTCATTGAACAAGTTACTAAGTTGCAGGCATCAACCATGAGAATTTGTCAAGTGTACAAGGAAGTACCAAGCTTGTTTGCATATAGTGGGAGTTATTTTACTCATCTGCACAAGAACAACTGGGAAGGAGTCCAGGGATCAATTAACTGTCACCACTGGTGTTAATCTCTGGGCAGTACAGGTTTGTCCTGAAGAGTCCTTCCCCTTTCAAGAATCCAAAATGTTTTGGAGACAAGTGAAATAAGACTGAAACTGGAGACTTCAGCAGTGGCTTTGGTTTCACAGTGAAAGCCAGGTCATCCTTTTGAATACCCAACCATCCTCTCTTCCCTTGGTGTCACAGCTCTTTAGAGAGAAGCATGCATTTTCAACTATTCATTAGCAGCACAGAAACTACATAGAGATGACCTTCTGAAAAAAAAAAAAAACCAACAAAACAAAAAAACCCAAAAAATAAACAAACAAAACCAAAACAACAAAACAACTAACAGTGGATTAGAGAAGAGAATATGTGTCTATATATTTGTATAGATAAATTGCAAATGGGAAATTGGCTGTTCCTGTGCTGCTGCATCTTGCACAAGCAGGAAGTGGTGGCCGGAGCTGGAGGGCCATGGGCTTCCCTGGCAGATGGGCCTTCCCAACCCTCCACCTGGGCCATCTCAGTGTCTCTCCCAGGCACTGCTCCAGCCCCATAGCCAGCAGTGACTTTCCTGAGCCTGCAGGAGCTTAGATAGCCACTCCTCAGTGAAACATTCCTCTGTTGGTCACTGACAGCCCCCAGACACTGAAATTAGCTTATTATTTCAAGCTATAGGCTGGAATGGTTTTTCCTCAACTGATTATCAAAATATATATGAGTTAAAAGCCTCTTGAAAGGTCTAAGGATGTGCCTAAACCAACCTGTTTCAGGAATAACATAATAGTAAAGAATTATTTTCCCTGTGTTTATTTGCGTTTTATTGATTTTTTTTTTTCTTCTCCCTAATTAAAATAAAGTAGGATAGTCATTTGAAATAATATCTTGATCTTTACTAGATTGCTTACATGGTAGAGTAGTAAGAATAATCCACAAAATTGCTAAATTATTATACTGCTAATAAGACATAAAAAACTCCCCTCATCTGCCAGGTCAGCTAAGTTTGTTGTTATCTTTATATAGTTGTCACCCTCTATCATCACAGGAAGGTGACAGAAGAGAAGAGAAAAAGTGAGTGGCCCTCACTATGAAAAATAGTTTTGGTTTTATCATCACAGGAAGGTGACAGAAGAGAAGAGAAAAAGTGAGTGGCCCTCACTATGAAAAATAATGTGTTCAGCTGAAGCCAACAACATTTTTAAGAAAATTGGGGAGGGTAGCAATGCAGTGTCACATCTAGGCCTAGTCTGGGAATTAAATAGGGAATTGAATAATCCAGGGAATTAAATAGCAGTGAACACTCAAGAGTATGCTAGTAGAATACAGATTTTAGGAGAAAGCCACAGGGATAGGGGGAATAAAATAAGATGTATTTTTGCACTGGTAATGTTGCGTGAGTCATACTGTTGTTCCTCAACAAGCAATTTACAGAAAAATGCAGCTTTTATAAACTGCTTGAATACAAGACATTACTGAAAGCTATTAAAGAAATCTAAATTTCTGACATTCAAGACTGGATACA
Organism: Aramus guarauna; assembly: GCA_013400195.1. Taxonomy (NCBI): domain Eukaryota; kingdom Metazoa; phylum Chordata; class Aves; order Gruiformes; family Aramidae; genus Aramus; species Aramus guarauna. The sequence goes on from VXBL01009799.1 coordinate 40,321, forward strand.
CAACATACCTGAAAATGGCAAAATACAACTGGTTTCTAGTGAAGTATCTAGAGTGCTCAGATAAAAATGGTCATAGACTGCGAGGTGAATAATCTGTTGAACTAGATAGAGGTTGTTCATGGAGAAGGCAAATGTGACCTACAATTTATTTGTGTATTGCTATCAGAGACCTGCTAAAGTTATTCTACAAGCTGCCATCCACCACACCACTTGGATCCTCAGCTTCCCAGAAATCACTTTTAAAGGAGAAATGTGCACAAAGATTACTAGGGAAGTTCATTTTCTAACAGAGAGTTGTTAGTGAAGTTAGCTAAGTGAAATGCTCCAATAATTAATAAACAACTGTAGGACAAAAGGCAACAGAAAATTTTAGAACAAATGAGCAAACTGACAGTAATTAATTTTCTCTTAGCTGCTAGAAGGCTTTTAATCTTCAGTAGAGTTTGGGAACAAACTTCTAATGTATTTAGTGAATTCTAAAACTTTAGATGAAGCTTGATCAAATTATGGCTAGGATAAGGACATGAGAACTGATTAACTAGGTTGTCTTCTGATCCAAAGTTTCCGTGAGGTGAGAACAGGAAACTGTATTCCATAGATTAACTATATGGTTAACTCAGAAGTGTATAATAAAATTCATACCGGAATACCTTGCAGAGAGGCAAACAAGTATTTTAAAGAAAAAATTGCTAATTTTCTGGAAGGATTATAAAATGTAGCCACCTTCTAACTTCACAGTATTGTATTTGATCAGCTACAGCTTCTGCAGTCTCACAGGCCAGAGTTCTCCTGTTGCATGGTGTCATGGTGTGTCATGGTTTTGGTCAGATATAAGTCCACCATAGGAATGCTAGGTAAGAGCTGTGGATTTGTTTTAGGAAATAGAACTGCATTTTAAAAAAGTCTGAGAACTGCTTTTCTCTGGATTGAGAAAGTGATTAAGTTGTTGCCATCAGATAAGGTAGATAAGGCAAGAAAATGCATATTTAAAACAGTTTTTTTCAAGCATCTCAAAGCATCCCCTCTCCTGTAAAGGCCAAGCGGTGCACAGACCCACTCTCACCATGTAAAAAGATTGTCTCCCAGAAACATGGCACAACATTTTGTCAAGACAATACTCCCTTTGACTCTACCAACTATAACATAAGATGCAAAGTAGATTACCTGGAATCCTTACAACACATTTTCCAGGAAGCTTTTCAGTGTTGGCTGAACGTTTCAGATGTGAGATTCTTCCACAACTTTGTTTCTGGTACTTGGGCAGTCTGAATAAAATCCTTCTCCTCTGTGGATTATTTTACTGCTACTGTGGTAGCTCTTTCCCCATCATTTTCTGTTATTTGGCCTAGGTCAGAATTAACTTGAAGTTATGAAAAAGCAGTGCTACCTTTTTTAATGAAGAATCTTCCTTTGTGTCTGGTTCTCCCCCCCTCCCCCCGAAGAAAAGCCTTGGGTCTTGAAATTTTATCTACTTTATGGCCTTTAAAGATGCCATTAACACCTCTTCCTTGTTTTGAAGAGGTATGTGGGATATGTTAGCACCCAGAGAGAGTCATAATGGAGTAGAAATTAGCCTTCTTGGCTTGCAGAACCAGGAATTTAATACATGAGTTACCTTTTCTCTTGACTATCTTCATTGTTTTGTATTTCTAGTAAAATCTTAATTCCATCTAAGTCCTGATCATGTGTTTGTTTTGGAAACAATGTAAAAATCAGCATTTTGATTGCCTGTGTGTAGTTTTCTAGTTATTTATGAAAAAAAATGGTGGGTTTTTGTTTCTTTTTGAACACATTTATTCTTTTGAAAGTAACCAAAGCAAATCTTCTGCTCAAGGTGTGTCTCAATTATATTATGTCTCAGGACAGTCATGTGCTTCTGCCAACACAGCATTAGCCCCTCTGCCTGTTTGAAGTCTTCTATCTACGTTAATTCACAGATTCACAGATTGGTAGAGGTTGGAAGGGACCTCTGGAGATCATCTAGTCCAACCCCCCTGCTAAAGCAGGATCATCTAAAGCATGTTGCACAGGATTGTGTTCAGGCAGGTTTTGAGTATCTCCAGAGAAGGAAACTCCACAACCTCTCTGGGCAGCCTGTTCCAGTGCTTGGTCACCCTCACAGTAAACGTGATTTTTCTCATGTTCAGAAGGAACTTCCTGTGTTCCAGTTTGTGCCCATTGCCCCTTGTCCTGTTACTGCACACCATTGAGAAGAGTCTGGCCCCTTCCTCTAGACATCCACCCAGCAGACATTTATAAGCATTGATAAGATCCCCTCTCAGTCTTCTCCAGACTAAACAGATTTATTACTACTAATTAAGGTAATGTAGCTCTTAATCTGCCCTGTGTCTAATTCTGCCACCAATGTAGGCCCAAAGAAGCAACATCGACTTTTTCCCTGTTTTGAATATATGGTAAAGGAGATATTTTCTTGAATTATTACCTTTATTAAGACATTACTAATGGATCTCCTATTCTTACCTTAGTGCCATTTTCATCCTTGGGAAGTCCAACCAATTTATCCTACAGTGAATTACATCTAAGTGTATGCAGATTTGTTTACTTGGTTAGTGATAGTAAAGGGGTTAAACTGATATCCTACAATCCCTTCCTATAGTTATTCCCATCATTTGTTAAACTCTGTAATGAATATGCCTCAGTATGAAAATTCAAAGCATCTCTTGTTTTTATCTCAATGCCATAATCTTTTCTTTCTAACCAAACCTTGCCTGTTTTCTGTAAATTTCATGTTCTTTGGCCTGTAAACATATTCAAAGCAAATGTGACAAATCCCGTATGACAGCCATTCATTTTTCACATAGTAGGTTCCATGGATTGTTTTCTACCCTTGTGTCCTGGCTCTGGCTAGGATAGGGTTAATGTCACCAGGAGCCAGGCCAGGTGAGCCAGGCTGGCCGGGGGCTATTCCATACCATGTGACGCCATGCTCACCACAAAAGGGGGCTAGTCGGGGAGGGGCGGGTTCGGCGTGGCTCCGAGACGGGTTGAGGGTCTGGTCGTTCGTTCGGATCGGTAAACTGTTTTTCTGTTATCACCCATTGTGTATATGTGTTATCAGTACTGTTGTGGATTGTTGCCCTCTCCCTTGCTGTCCCAGTAAACTGTCCTTACCGCAACCCAGGAGGCTTTTGCCTTTGTTTGTCCATTCTCCTCCCCACCCTGCCGGGGGGGGTGGGGGGGTGAGCGAGCGGCTGCGTGGTGCTCGGCTGGGCCTAAACCAGGTCACCTTGGAATCTAATGAGTAGATGAATAGAGAATAAATAACTATTTCATTTCTTTTCAGAAACACTAGTTTCAGTGTTTTTTAGAACTAGGCAGTCTCTTCTGTTTTCTTTCTGCCTGGTTCCTAGTTTGAAGAAAAACAACTGAAATTTGATCTGCCTCGTAGTTTGTTTCATCAGCAAATACATGACTTCCAGTGGCAGGCAGTTAGTAATAATTTATGATGTAAATTTTGCATATACAGAGCAGGAACAGGTAAATCTGCAAAATTTCTCTTTTAAATGCTATGCTTACTGTGATGGCTATTCTTTTTTTTTTTTT
>VXBL01009808.1:0-120048 GCA_013400195.1 Aramus guarauna
TGTGCTATGCTATGCTATGCTATCTGTATGGTAGTAGTGCTCAGATTTCCCAGCTGAAATCAGGACTTCAGGCCTATCGGTGTTGCTTATACAACTAGAAAAGACACTTTATCCAAAGTGGCCAAGTTGACAAGAGAGAAGACATAATTATTATTTGAAGCAGTATATTAGTCTTATTTTGCAAAGGAAGACCTGAAGTATGTAGAGACCTGAAGGGCTTGTTTTTAATACTATGGTTAATGCTTTTCATTCATGAGGGTTCATCTGGGGCCAAGCCTGGTTTTGCATATACTGAATAACTATTCCAGCGCCTCATTTTGCACACAATCAGCCCTGCTTACACTGAATTGCTATTCAGTACCTGTTTATTTCCTGTTTCTTTCAGAGAAATCACCTGCCATTGTGAACCAGGATATTACCATATAATCCTGTCACATGCAGCCCCCGCGGCAGAACTGGGAACTGAACCCAGACTCCATCCCGGAGCAGTTCCTCACTGACAAGGTCATTTCTCCCTATGGCTGGTAATTGTGACTAAACGATCATGGTAATGGTGAGTAAGGATAATAGCATTGGCTGCCTTTTGCCAACTTTGCTTTTAACTAAGGCTAGTTCAAGTTAGCATCCCACTCCCATGCTCATTCACCTGTAAGTAGCCTGCCTCTAACAAATATTTACATGCCACATGTCCTGACATGTTTTTTTACTCCCCTGCTGTATTAAAAGTTAAAATGACAAACTTTCATTTGCTTTCGACCGAATCCAGCTTGACACTGCCTGGTTCAGTGAGCTCCTTGGCACATTTCTGCTGAAACCCCACATGCACGTGTGCAAATGCTGAGTAAGCACCACAATTCAGAGGAAGCACTGGGCCTGGGGCTACAGCAAACTGCATGGATTATCTAGTCCAACTGCAAATTCACTTTCAAAGGTATATCTATAGCTGCCAGCCATACAGGATCTTCTGTTCTCTCGGCTACATTTCCTCTAGTTCATGTTTTAACGGTTGCTTACCAAACTATACTCTTAAAGGAAAAATGTCTGTTAATGTCTCAGTGGAGTGGTGACCAGGGTAATGAAAATCATTACTCTTGAATACATTATAGAATGATAAAAAAAAAAAAATCTATCAAATGAATATAATTGCCAAAGGACATTTATTCTTTAATAAACACAATAACCACAACAAGCACTGTGCTAATGCATTTAAATTACAAGGCATACTTACTAGGTCAGTCCCCTGATGTGTTAGGTGCTGTGCAGTTGCAGGGTAAATGTAATACGTGAACCCAAAGGCATAAATATAAAAAATAAAATAGAAAAATAAATAAACAAGGAGACAAACTGGGTAGGTTAGTTGGGAAAGGAATAAGAAATGGCCTAACAAAATAAAAGCAACTGTGTGATTCACCATTCTTTTTTTTGGACTTATCCAATTATGCAAAAAAAAATAAATCTTAGAAATAAGCTATCTGAGAGGGAAAGTTGATTAAATAAAATCAAGCCTATTACTTGAATTAATAATTTAGCATGTTTGTGATAATTTCTTTCTTATATCTTTTCAGGCCATAAGATTTATCAGCCCTGCTGGTAAAAGAAGACCTTTCATGAAAGAGCAAGGAACCAAGTGACTTATGTATAAATTAGAAAAACCAAAATTGAGGTACATTTCCTTCAATCTTGTGTTGCTTACCATTGACTTTATGGTACCAACAACATTAGCAATGGGAGCCAGCACTCTATATCCTGAGATGTAATTAAAATACACACAAAGCTCTGGGCCTAAATACAAAATACACTGAGAAATTCATGCAAATTGGGCAAAATTCAATACTACATTCTGAACAAGTTTATTCATACCACGATTCCTCCTACACGGGAGCTTTATTCTTAATTTTCTCTCACCAAAAGACTGGAGAAAGGGGTTTTGTGAAAAAAGCTGAAGGTCACACTACCAAGGCAATATTAAACTAAGGGGAAAATGTGTCGCAGAACTGAAGGCATTAGCATTTAAACCAACCTGATTTAGATGATACAGATGTAAAACTTGATCTTTTCATAGAGTGAAGCCTCTTTTATTGTTACCAGCTGTAACACTGCATCTCCCTGTTATAAATGCTGTGTTTACTCCCTTTCCCTTGGAGTGAAGAAGTTCCTGCCTGGCACAGAGCTAGAATTAGTGTCCTTATGGCCCTTCTCCCATCAATCGCCTATGTTCCAAGCATGCTGGGACAGGGAGGTAAAGTGACCCAAACCGGGCATGAATCTGGCTCTGCTCACATACAGGATGGCCTCTTTGCTGGTGTAACCTAAGCCTGGGTCTAGGCTTAGGGGAAGATTCAGGCAGCTGTGCTCACAGCTGTGACAGCCTCTGCTCCACCAACCCAAAGCACAGGGCACAGGACGAAAACTGTCCCACTCTTTAAAGGACAGGTGTAAAAATGGCTCATAGTGCTTTCCTTTTCAGCGTCAGGAGAGGAAAAACTGTGTTGCAGGAGAAAGAAAGAGCGATGCATTGCCTGCTGGCACTGGTGAGCCCTTCAGTCCACTCAGATGTTCATAAAACCCCAGCCTGGTACACTGAGGCTGCCAGCACTTAGCTTTCCTCTCACTAATATTCCAGTGTTATCCCATAACATTACCTCACTGCATTTTTTTTTTACTCTGGTCTGATACATTAGATCCTTGTGCTAAACTTTGTCCAGAAGAATATGCTTCACAGTGTGAAAACAGTCTGTCAGGGTGAAGTACCCATGACAATTTAGTACAAAAATACCTCTTTTAACAGACAAGTGTCTTCTAATGATTTAAGCTCAAGAATTCAAAGTAGTTTGTTATTTTTTTAAAAGAAACAAACAAAAAAACCTTGATTGGGACTTAAATGACCCTTAATTTAATGGCTGGAAAACTGGAAAAAAAATCCAGATTTTATTACAGATCCTAAATCACTATGCTTAATTTGTGCCAAGATATCCTATCTATCATCCCCCTTGAGCATTATCTGAGTTCATTGCCTTATTTGGTTGTAGCTTATAAGCTATAACATTATTTTAGCTTGAAATAGGGAGATGAAAAATGACTGTAAAAATCTGAGTATTCATACATTTACCAACTGCTCTGCAGATAATATAGGTAATACTGGCAACCTTTGGCTTCTTGTGACCACATTTTAAAGTAAAAGATATCTATTGTAAAATGCACATATCTCTATGTCTAAGTGTGGTTTTGAGGGAACAGAGAAGGTCAGATGTAATTCAATGTTCATATTATGCCACTTGTTGACCTAAGAAATCAGAGGTGCAAATCACTTAATAAGATTATTGTTTGTAAGATGTGTGCTTGCAGCCAGAAAGCCAACCATATCCTGGGCTGCATCAAAAGAAGCATGGCCAGCGGGTCAAGGGAGATGATTCTCCCTCTCTACTCTGCTCTTGTGAGACCCCACCTGGAGTACTGTGTCCAGCTCTGGGGTCTCCAGTACAAGACAGACATGGAGCTATTGGAGTGAGTCCAGAGGAGACCACAAAGAGGATCAGAAGGCTGGAGCACCTCTCCTATGAAGACAGACTGAGGGTGTTGGGGTTGTTCAGTCTGGGGAAGAGAAGGCTCCAGGGAGACCTTATAGCAGCCTTCCAGTACCTGAAGGGGCCTGCAGAAAAGCTGGAGAGGGACTGTTTACAAGGGCATGGAGTGATGGAGTGCATGGACAAAGGGTAATGGGTTTAAACTGAAAGAGGATAGGTTTAGTTTTGATATTAGGAAGAAATTCTTTACTGTGATGGTAGTAAGGCACTGGAACAGGTTTCCCAGAGAAGCTGTGGATGCCCCCTCTCTGTAAGCATTCAAGGCCAGCCTGGATGGGGCTTTGGGCAACCTGGTCTAGTGGAGGGTGTTCCTGCCCAGAGCAGGGGGGTTGGAACTAGATGACCTTTAAGGACCCTTCCAACCCAAAGCATTCTATGATTCTATGTACAAGAGCAGGATATTTCATCGTGAAAAGACTACAGGAAGCTTGAAAATGCATTAATGAAGTAAATACTGGTGCATATTTTAAATGCCTTTGGAAGAAATTTGCTCTAAGTATTAGCTATTGCAATGATGTAACCATCGGCACAGGAAAGTACAATTTAAAATTGTTTGAAGTAACAGAAAGATCTAGTTATGATAAACTTTCATTTCCTTTTATTCTTTTTTTTTTCCTCTTTCTTTTCCTGTTAAATTGAAAGAACTAAAACCTAAGAATCTAAAGCAAGTACCTATAAGGCATCTAAATCATAGTAAGTCATGTGGATAGCTGGAACAGTAACTCTGCTTATTCAGCAGCATCAAAAGCTGGATGCTGGACAGGGTGCCATGAACTCAGCTGCCAATAGAACTTGAGGGATGTGAGAGCTGACCTTCAAAATACATTTATTTAAAGTATTTTTGGAAGGGCTGGTGATGTATGAGGGATAGTTTGCTCTCTAACCCTGTAGGTGCCTACACGCAGGAAGATGGGAGTAGTGGTGGTGTTGGAGAAACCAGGAGGAACACAGTGTAAGGTCCCTGGAGGAAATGGTTCTGACCCATGCTGAGGGCCCAAGGGACAGAAATGCTGCTCAGACCACAGTCTCTGTGAACATGTGAGTTTATTTATTCATGTTCTACACGTGCATACATATATTTTTATTCCTGGGTTTCTGAATCAGACAATCTTTCTGGACAGGAAGAACCATTTCATGGCAGTTCCTGTAAGACACATCATAAAATATTACCCAGTTACCCCTTCTCTAAGACCAGTAACTTGTGTTTTGCTAATAGATGTTCCGTAACAGTAACCAGCTTTGATCTGAAGACACACATAGGGAGATAATGTATGAATTTCCCTAACAGTTTGTTACATTTTTTGCTTTAAAAAAAGGAAAAAAAAAAAGAATTTTCTCATTTTAGCCTTTTACCTTAGGCCCTGATAGTTTTTTTCTGCATTGAAGAACAATTTAGCACCAGATATTTCCTCTGCAGAAATACGCTTGTGCATTCATACACCATAATCAAAGCTGGGTATTTGATCATCTTCTCCAGTGGAGTGGGGCTGGGTTTGAGGTCTGAAGCATTCTTACATGACACCAGTAGCTTTTCACTTGCTAGGTTAAGAGGTCATCTAGTTAAGTGGCTCGGTATTGAATATATACTCTCCAAATTCTGAAAATGACCTGCATGGAGAACCAGATTGAACTTATGATCAGTGCTGCAGTCATTGCAAGAAGCGGAGCTGCTGAGGGAAGTGAGAGGAGCTTAGTAAAAAGACACATTTCATAACCATAGTGTGAACCTCATTTTTTATAATGAGTTTTTCTTTCCCCAGCCTACCTTCAATCTCTTCTTAAGAAAATAACCAGCACCTGGTGACTGACACAAGCAGATTGACATCCCTTAAAGCTCTCTTTATCTAAACACTGAGCTGTTTGTCTTCTAATAGTAGGATGCAGGCGGGTTTTTTGAGGTCCTGCTTTTTGCTTGGCTCACTGGAATAAAACAAGTCCAGATGCAGGATTTTGTGTCACCCTCTGAAGTGTAAGTCAGGTAGAAAAAAAGGCTATATAATTATGACAGGGTTTAAAAAATATTTTTAAATGCAGCATTTGACTTGCCTTTTTCCTTTTTTTTTTTTTTGCCAGTCATGATGTGTGAAAAGCATGAGCAGTGAAACTGCACTCTGTGTACAGTTTGAATGGCGGGCAACTTATCGAAGGAACATGTTTCTGCCCAAACACACTTGCTTAACTGAGTTTTAATCATAAACACTTGACAAAAGTTTTCTGATGTTTAAAATATTCTTCAGAGATGTGTGATACTATTGGGCTGTGAGCTGCTGCCACCATCTTTGATTAGAGAGCCTAATTGCAGCAGTTCATATCTCTTGTGTCAAGTCAAACCTGAGCAATTCCTGCTCAGGATCCCTAGGTCATCACAGAAGAGCAGAAGCACCCCCAGCCCAACTTTCCCATGCCATCAAATGCAGGCTAGAGCAGCAGCTGAAACTGTCTGCCGTGGTGCTTGGCAATCCTAGACCTCATCTTTTGGCCACAGAAAAGTTGCCTTCATAGGCACAGATTTTGAAGAAATAGATATTTCAAGGAGAATCTCCACTCACCTTGCGCTTAGTTTTCAGTCCTTTTCTTTGCCTGTGTATTGTACCATTCGCATAAGCCCATATATGGCAGTCACAAAGCTAGAGAGGGAGAAGGTTTGTAGGTGGCCTAAAGTTTCTCCCATCTGTGCAACACTCACAAATTTTAATGTATACCACCATAGAGTTGTATATACATTTTTATATGCATATAAAAATATATATATACACACACATGTTAATTTGAAGGTCTATCCTTAAATTCTTAAGACTAATTCTAGGCATATTTGTTATGGTGATGGAAAAAATAGGGGAAATTATTTTTCAAGCTTCCTGTTGCTGACTGGTTGCAGTGTTTAGCATCCAATCATCAGAGAAGAGATCCTGTCCAACACAGGGCCAGCTGTCCTACATGCGCTCGAGTCTCTTGTTACACACATTTTCACAAGCTAGTCTGTTTCCAGAACTGATTGCTAAGTTGTAAGGTAAGATTTCAGCATGTAGGCTTTGATCTATACCTATGCACAGTTACATCAATTAAGAATGTCAAAAGCTTCCTATCCCTAACATAAAGGTCCCACATTTTTCCCCATGCTTTTTCTGGAAGGTTCACTGAGAGTGTGCTATCATCAGGAATTATTGGACCTGTGATATGTTTGCTGTGAAGATAACCTGCAGCTGGGCATCTGTCTGAGGCATCCTTGGCACCAATTATTCTGCTATGAAGTGTGTCCATATGTATGCTCAGTGACCCAGGATTTTCAGATACACAGAAGTAGCTCTGACGTGGCTGCTAGACATCTGGAAATCCTGGACACCTGAGCAGACTTCAAATTCAACCTGGCTAAAATAACCAGGGAAAAATGAAGGCTTGTCAGAGAAACCTGGATGTACACCACCTGCCTTGGTATAGCTTTACCATAAGAAATCAAAGAGTAAAGCAAATGTGTGTAAACAAGTATACAGAAAACTGCATTTTTTGACATGTGAAAAATCCTCCTCCTGTAAGAAAGCTTACCTTCCTGAAAGAAACTGGCATAAACTGTACTGTGACTCCCCAAGGGATCTGCTGATGTTAGCAAATCCACCTGAAAGCAGTCACTTAAGGAGTTTCTAGGCATTTTCCAGAGTCATTTGAGCTTCTCAGATTTTCAGTCTAAAATCCTATTTCCAGACATCTAACCCCTGGATACTGTACAACCCCTGAAAATGTTTATTTTGAACTCTGAAACTCTCTTTACTGAGGCTACGAGAGGACTTCTGTACAACAGTAATCAACATTGCTCCCAGACTGGAATCAAAGACTGCCCAATTAGTCTGGTGCAAGGCAGTGTTTGTGTATGAATTATAACTAATGTGGACTTGAAAGGGAATTGTTCCATTCCCAGGTTAAGCGCTGCTGGTGAAATTAGCAAATGTGATTCCTTTTTTCCCTCAAGGCATGAAGCTGGAAAAAAAAAACAAGAAGAGAAGGACGCAGCTTCTGCATTTTTCTTCTAATCAGCCATGCGTATTAGCGTATAAGGCAAGACAGGAAGGTAATATGAGAATCAGGCAAGCAGCCAGATGACATTGTGTAAGGCATCTTTGTATAACTGCCAGCTAGTGTCTTATAATATTGAACACTGAAGTTTCTATTTAGCAGTGTTGATTGAATGGTGGAAAAAAAAAAAAAAATCCAGGCAAGGATAATGTCTGTAATCAGCACTGCACGATTGCTATTGTCTATGCTTGGTATACTTAATGGAGAAGCTAATTACCATGTGTTCATTTTTTATTACGTTTACTATATTGCATGGAGAAGTAATATGATTTTTTTTTCCCCCTCCATGGGTTTACAGAAAACAAACAATACAAACAAAAACACGATGGATCCCCCCTCTCCACCCCCAGCCCTAATTAATTCTCATTAGGGCCACCGTTTTTATTTCCAAGAGGAAGTCAGAAGGCGAGGATAGCATGCCTGATGAGCTCGCTACCCTAGCCTAGTGTGTGCTTGGACTGGGCTGCTGATGCGTTTGAATGTGACAGGAAGGAAACTGCACAAACCAAATGCACAGTAGTTTCATTTAACTTCTCTGAGACACATTCATTTACCTACCACTTCCCATGCAGCTTTACAAAAACAAAAGGGCAAAGTACCCCTGAAAAGTAGTGAACTGACAACTTCTTTCTGCATGGTTGGAGACGAGCAATGCTGTGAAAGCACACCCCCAGAATGACATGACAGTGCCCTAAAAATTTTTGACCCGGTCCTACAGTAGCTAGGTGTGAGAATGTTGGTAGGTCTCTGATCCTCAGGCCATCCTCTGTGCCTGTCTAGTGCCAGCTGTTCGGCTCAGTTTCCACTCTTTCTGACCGCTGTTGTGGGGCACCTGCCACCACCAGCGTGGGCAGAGGTCCCTGCAGGACACCGCCTGGGGCAATGCCTGCTTTTGACTGGTGGCCTCCTGGGTAGAGCCCACTCTTGGGTCAAAGCCTTCTGTTCCTGGAGGGAAGTGGATGCCCACATCCTCAGCAGGCATCCCAGACCCCCAGGCCTCCTGGCTTAGTCACAAACCAAGAGGGTGTCAGCCTTCCTTGGTAAGGCTGTTCTCCTTTACGTAAAATACCTGAACAGCTACTGGGAAGGGGACTGGAACTTCTGCCTGAAGGTCCATCCTCTGCTAACTTATCTACTGACTCCTCTCCTTGCCGATAAATAATTATTCCATGAAATGTGAGCGTGTAGGGCCTTCTGTGAGTCAGGTCCCTGGGAATTTATATCTTACCTAATGTCAATGTATGGCTTTCAGTGAGAACTGCGCCCCAAGGGCCTGATTTTTAAGTGTGTTTGGGAACTGTAAGATGCAGACGGTGATACCAAGCCGAATCTTTCTGAAGTGCCTTTGTGTTCCCAACTCCAGTTGAAAAGCAGCTCTGTCTAAATCTGAGAAATACATGATTTGCATTGGCTGTGCTTGGAGGGTTAACAGAGGCATTAGCATAACCACTAGTTGAATTGCTGCCTGGCCCCTGGGAGAGGTTAGGATCCTGCTCAGGTCCCCTTACTTTTCCTGGAAGGATCGAGCTCCACATTCATGCTGCGTTTAGACATGCACAAGGTACAGTGTCCCCAGGGACCTGAACGGCAAGTCGTTAGATGCTGATTAGACCAATATTAATACTGAGGCATAGCTAAAAAAGTGTCAGTCAAACTGAGCTCGGTGCTGTTTTTAACAAGCAGGTTCACAAAGTCTGGTCCTCCCACACTGAAGTAAATAGGAAGATGTTACAGTATTTATAGACTGGATTTCAAAAAGCAGAAGCAGCTAATGCACTCTCTTTATTAGGCACACTCCCTAGTGCCTGCAAATTGCTGTATATTTCAAGCCTTATTTAATTTTTAATACAGCAATCCCTTACGTAATCAGATATATTTTGAGGGAAACTTATTATTGCGTCTTGCAGTCTGACTGGTTTCCCTCTAAGAGTTCGGCAAGCTATTGCATGTGGTTTTTATGGGCAGGAACTCCTTTTCTACCGCTGAAGCTGAAATTAGAATGTTCTACTCGATGTATGGGGGGGTATATTAAGTACAAAGAAGCAGTGTCTGACAGGGTGGTGAGTAAGTGGACAGATTACTCCTCTACCACAGAGAGAGAGAGCGAAGACTTCCTGTTCTGATAACGAAGATTTTGATGTAAAAATTGGCTGTTCCCCCATATGGTTCTCTATTGCTGCCACGCACTTAGGCGAGGTAAATAGGAAAGACCAGATGAAGATAAAGCATTTCACTGCCTGTGAGACATGGGTAGAAGGTCTCTGAAGACTTTGGTTGCTCCTAGTTTCATAAATCTTCTTAAAAACATGAAACTGAGATATGTAAGGCAGACCTTGCTCTGGATCCTACATTCCTGCTCTGCTCTCTTACGCTACGGGAGATGGGGGATGTTGGAGGAATGGGTTTAAAAGTAATCTATGTTGGAATTGCAATTTCATTTACATTCATTATAAGTAAGTTTCATGAGAAAAATTGAAGTTAATGTTTGAGAGAAACAGCAGGCTTCTATCTCTGAATCAGTGTGTGGTACCAAAAAGGGAGTAAAACTTACCAGAGCCCAACCTCTCCCTCCCAGAGAGGGGATGAACAGGAATTGCAAGCTTGAAAAGAGGGACGTAAATCTGCATGATTGCAGGGCACCTTCCCTGGGATGGTGGGTGCTGTAAGGAAGCAAACCTTAGACTTCCGTCAGACTTTTGCATCTCTCTTAAGGAAGCATGAAGGTTTTGTCTGAGCTTTCTCAAATGTGTGATTTACAGGCTACTTACAGATCTTCTTGCTTTAAACCCTCTGGTCGTGTAATCTAGTCAGGGTCTACAGTCAGGACACAGTCTCAGCCTAAGGTCTGTCCCCATTTTGTTCTCTTTATATAATCTTCTACTTCCTAAATACCTTATCTGATAAAAGTATAAATTTAAATATCTTTTCTGCAGATGGGATTTCAGGTTTTTGAAATAATAGACATTTTCACATACAAAAGATCTGCTTTTTCTGAAGAAGACATTTATTCCAAGGGGAAAAAAACCCAAACCAAACAGAAGAAAAAATCTCAGCATTCTGTAGTTCTTTGTTACAGAACATCGGCAACTTACTTTGTGTGTGGTCGGACTTGCAGTGATAACAAAGGACATGTTGAAGAAAATAGTGACTGAAATTATAGAAGCAGATTTGTCTGGGCCTCTTGTGCAGGAATACGCTTTCTGCTGGCCCCTATAGTCACCTTTCCGTGTCTGTGGTCAGAAAGATGCTCTCAGCCTTTCTTCTGAATTCTTCTGCAAGGTGTAAGAGGAAAAGAACTGAAGCAAATGTCTAAGGAAATATCTCATATGGCCTATTTAGGCCTGGTAGTAGGGGAATTTAGCATGAACTACGTTGGCTGGACTGCTTGCCATATTCAAGATAAGTCTAAAGCTAGCTTTGTTCTCTTTCACTATATCACAGTATGCAATGTATGCGCACCAATTCAGTATAGAGTCTTCAGTGAATTTGTCTCTGTGGCTTTTCTTATCCTCATCAATTTTAGACAATGTTTTCATCCAAGAGTTTCAGCTTGATGTAGCCAAAGCATGGAGTACTGCCCCTACATACTGGTATTTTGCATTCAAAAGCAAATATAAGTGGCTTACGTTACTTTCCTTATCCTCTTCCCCTTATGAGATAGCTCCCTAATGTAGTCTGATATGCAGAAAAATACTGAAATAGCAAGAGAATATTTAGGGAGTTACTGTGACATATGTGGGAGGGAATCTGGAGAGCACAGATGAGTCTCCATGCAGTCCATCAGATTGGCAGTAGACTGGAGCACTGTAGCTAGACTAAGGGCTCAAATGAATAATTAATTTACCTTGGTTTTTGTCTCATAGCTCCAGTAACTCTTCACAGGTAGGTTCTAAGCTCATGGCACATGTTCCCTTTTCATTAAAAGCTAAGCTTGATGTGGTACTTTGCATGAGCTAAGAGCACACAAACAAGCTGTACCAACAGAGTCATCTATTAAGGTGTGGTGGCATTTTGGACTGAAGATCACTCATCATCATCTCTGGTATGTAAAGCCCAGCACAGACACACTCAGGAGGATAGCTGCTTCTTTGTTACCCACAAACAGGAAGGCTTGGCTCTAAAAAGGTATTAAAGGGATAACTGGCTCTGACACAAAAAGAAAAAAAAAAAAATCCTTCCTCAATAATAAGAAAAAAATTACTCCAATTATAGATGATATGGCCATTTGAAATCTCTTATGGCCCACACTACATTTGATTTCCCTCTCTCTAAGGTCTTGCTAATGCTGCAAGACATGTTTTTAATCAGATTCCAAAATAAATACAGTTTATGACAGAGCTGGTACCTTGGAAAGGATTAGTTCTGCTCTGCCACTTGTGTTTCCATTAAATTTAATTCAGCCATCATACATCCAAGAATACTGTATCTTATGGATATATTTTAAGGCAGTAAATTAAAGTGATACACACTAGTAGTCCCATTAGTGGAAAGTGTTGAATCTAGTGCACTCTAATCTTCCTACCTCTATACTGTATAGAGGACATTAATGTCTTGTTTTAATTTGAGACTCAGACACTCAAAAAGCTCTCATCAAGAACAATTTCCAGGCTATGAAAGATAGAGGAGATAAAATAAAGCGCTAAAAATAAATAATTCAAGACAAATTTTATTCATTGTGCCGTGTTTTCTATGGGCAATGGGTTGTGTAATTTCTCCTACGGTGCCAAACTGAGCAGCATCTCCTTGTGAAGGAGAAGCTTTTTGCTTCACACAAAATGTTTGATTTATGTGCTTGCATCCTTTTATCAAGGTAAGTTTAAATCTGTCTGACTATCTGTCCTTGTTTTTAACATCTTAAAAATGTGGAAAAAACCACCCCTACCATGTATACACAATTTCTCAAGCCCCTCTTAAGAAATTTCTTTGGTATTTAATCAAACATATGCTGTTTGTATTGCTTACAAGGAACTTGGAAAAACAGCTTCATTGCCAGTGTGAAATACTGAGTTTCTTTGAAATTGTAAACTTCTGGCCTAGTGTGACCTTCTTTTCACATGAAATTTACCTTGCGTGGATCTTACGTACCCTCCTTTGGGTAGGAAAATTGCATGTGTTTTAAAACATGCTGGCTAGCACAGTTTTGATTTTCGTAAGTTAATATGAACACTGATCATAGTAAATTGTAAATTACTCACACATGGAATATAAAGTAACCCTAATTCTTCCAGGCAGGGTTCTAAATACTCCAAATAATTTTAGATGTTCATAGTTACTCATTTTGTTCCACCTACTTGTGGCTTCCATCTTGCATTCCTCAAATATTGCTGTTAGGTAGGCAAGCCTCTGGCACCAAATGCCATCTGAAGCTTGTTTAGAAAGGGAGAAGTTACTACAGGGTAAAGCTTTGGCCTACAGATAATGGCAGAGCTCATTAAAACTAATAGGTTTTCTAAGCATAGTTTTTACCACCTAAATAGAAAAAAGTGACCCTATACAAAGACAGAGGTGGGAATTAAATATTTAATTTCAATAGCAAGTCCAAGATGCATGAGTTAGAGCTTGTCAGAGCCAGAGCAATACGTGGTGCAGGGGGCTGGGCACTGTTTGAGAAAGAAAGTAAGAAAAATACTAATCAAGTGACTGAACAGCAGGAAGCAATGATGAACGTAGCCTCGGGTGAAGCTAGCAAACAAAGTTTCTTTTTGGTCTGATGGTGGATGATGGGACCTGGATTTCTGCCCAAGATTGTGGCTCTGGCTGTTGATTTCCAATATGCTCTGAGAAACAGGACATTGCAAGGGCCCGGGTATTAATTACATAGACCAAAAAGAAGAAATAATAGCAAAGAGATGGAGCTTTGTCTTAAGAAGACAAAGAATAGGATGAAAGGGATAACACATCGCTTTGTGGCCAATGCCACAGTAATGAGTTTGCTGCAGAATAAAATGAAAGTGGAAATCTATAGCTTCTACTCAACAAAAGCCCCTCAAAAGACAATCCCATTCTCATTACAGTTTCAACAAAACAGTAACTTTCACTGCCTATCCAGATAGAGAAAATCAAGCACTTCAAAAGGCTTGTCTGTAGCAGGCATAATGGCATCTAACCAGATCCTGGGGTCACGCTTAGGAAGCGATTAACGTACTTCAGCTAAAAGCCCACGGCCTTGCATCAAACTGGATAGATAGAGTGGAAAATTGGTGTCTTCCTTGGTACCCGCTTTCCACAGAGCTGATTCAGGGAAGAATCCTGATTTCTGTGTCATGATACAAACAGGCAAGAGGTGGTGCCATTGCATCCACCTTCCCAAGAGTATTTTTCCTGTCTGCAGACACTCTTCATAGTTCAGGAAATGTTAGGTTGTTGGATTTCTTTGTAAGGGCTGAAACACAAGAACAGCCTCAGGATAGTTTGTCTTAATCTTTAACTCAGCCTCTTTAACTCAAGCCAATACTTTGAGCAGGACTGCTCCCTTGGTATTCTGACTGCATGAGTGCCGTCTGAGAGTCCCTCATGGTGAAACAGCAGTTGGAGTGTAAACAAACTCAGTTACCTTAAGAAAAACCCTGCTATTCTACATCAGTTCCCTCTTCCTGTGAAGAAGAGTATGCAACATTTAAAACTTTCTCTCTTGGAGGACTAGAAGAGGGTTGGCAACTGACACTGGCTTTTGGATGCCACATCTCTTTCTCACCATCATTGCTCACTATGTGCCTTCCTTCATATTTGGTCCTTAAAGGCACGGGTGTTCTCCTTTTTGCTGACACAGGTCATGCCCTGAGAGCTGCCAATATTGACTTTACAAGCCACATGTTCAGCATGGGGTGAGATTTTCTGCCTTTGATGACAGAGTCCAGTATCCTTGCCTTTTGTTGAACAAGTCAAAGAATGGTAATAAAAAGAGCTTTTCCTAAAATCCTTCATCACAGACTTTCTCCCATGACATTTGGAGAATTACTGTAATTTTCACAAAGATTGTAAGCGTAACAAAGACCTAATTGGGGTTTCTCAACAGACTTCAAAATAGGCCTGCTGGGTGCAAGTTAAGATTTTGGTTTATTCTAGGATTAAACTGAAAGCCATTTCTTAAGACAGAGATTGGGAAAGCAGTATGGAAGAGCCACATTTACATATTGGACACTGTAATTAGGGGACTGTTATTGTAAGTTTGTCATACAGAAGACAAAGACATCTATTCTCTTCCATTTGTCCTGAGAAATTGTTGTCTGGAATAATGTGTACATTTAGAAAAAGCAGTTGATAGCCCAGAAAAGAAGAATAAAATTATCAGAGAATCAATCAACACAGCCGGTGAATGCATGCAAAGAATTTGGTTTATACAGGTTGGAAAAAAGCAGGATAAATGTGGGACAAGATAGTAGTCTTTGAATAAGTAAAAAGTTATTACAGAGAGAGACAACAACTGCCTGCTATGCCTGTTGAGTAATTTGGCAGCAAAGAAGATTTAAGTGGAAGGCAAGAAATAAAACTGAAGAGGCTGCTAAGAGAATCCCCTTCAGCAGGAGGGTGTAAAAGCAGGCCATGCACATTTTGTTTAGTCTGATCAAAGTGTAAGCTTAAGCCTGTTTGAGGAGGGAGTAGGTGGCCACTTGAGGTCCCTTCTTGCTGGCAGGTTTATGAGTCATAGTGGCAGCTGGAGAACAGAATTAACGGGCATCTGCCAAAATTACCTCCGGGAAGTGCTTTTCTTATCAATCATCTAGAAATATTGTTGCTGTTGTGTCACACCGGTGTGGTGTTTTCTTTCTGTCACTGACTCAAACTCCATGATTGTTCTTAGGAAGGCAAGTTCTTGGAGGACGATTATGTTACAGTTTCCAAAACCCAAAGGAAGGTCCTGTTTTAAGTTCCATAAATGCTTATAGCTTGTTTTAATCCAGCTTTTGATCCAGCTGAGAAATGCCTCTCACAGGGCTTATTCCTGTTACTTGTCAGCAGAGGAAGCACAAGATGAACAGGACTAATGGGCATTGAACAGCAAAAGCAAATCAACTAATACTTATTACCACCAACTTAGCAGGAGGAGTGTCCTAGGCCCAGATCTGTCCAGTTAATGTCTTGCATTCATAGGTCAGTGCTTCCACTGAGAAATCTGTGCTGTGATAAGAAATATGGAGTCTCCTGGTTTGCATCCAGACAAGATCCCAATATTTGGGTAACATTGATCACCATAATATTAAGCCATAGCTGATTACAGGGATGCATCTACACCAACAGGTCATTTCTTAACAACAGCTCTCGTTGCAAATCTCTGCAGAGCTTTATAAAGAAAATAGCATTTTTCAGGCTAAGTTGCTATGCTTTTTATACACATCTCTGTACACTCATATGCCTTTCTGTAACCATTGCTGCGTGTATGTGGAGTGTTAGGGAAGGTATATAAGAAGAGGTAAGGTTTTATTAGGCCAGCCATTATAATTTGTAGAAATTCTTCTCATAGGTAGTAAATTCTTTCAGGTTGACAAGCCCTCAGCTAGTTCTGAGGAAATAGGACTTTTTCCTTGAGGAAAAAAGAAATTCAGAAGTATCTTTAGGCCTATTAGTCACCATTTTGCAAGGCAATGTCAAGGCAGTATTTTAAAGGCATTATTTTTTGCTTTCCCAGCTAGTGGTTTTCTTTATCTGAAGGTTATTCAGACTGATAATGTATGCTTGACCTTTGGTTTGGGAAGGAAGAAAATAGGCCCAATACCTCCATCTGTATTTGTCTCTCCATTAGCATTTCCTTTCTTTATAAATCACTCACAGGTCTAATGCTGCCCTAACTGTTGAGAAAAGACAGGCTGGAGAAATCAGCGGGTGATCAAGGAAGCACTTAAAGGTGATGGGCTGCTGCTTCAAAAAGCACTTGCATAAATAAATCTGCAGCACAGGGCAGAAGGGAAATCAAGCTAGAAATCTGGCTGACTGCCTGCAGTCCCCAGGCCCACGGCAGTGTTACTGCTAAGTGGGAACAGGCGGAAGCAATTGTATGTTTGTGCCTTCCTCTCTTCCCTTTGGACATGCAACAGGAAACCAATGGGTCCATTCAATAGAAAACACTGGCAGCAAGAGACGTTCCTTTCTCCTAGGAGATCCCAAATACTGCAAGGTCAGACTAAAGCTTAACTCCCCCTCTAGCCTTGCCGATGTCAGTTGAGCTCTGACCTCCCTGTTTTTCTTCCATCAAAGTCGCTGCTCAGCCTCTGGCACATAAAGCACTTTGCAGGAAGATTGTTTCAACATAACTTTTCATATTCTTTACAAATCTGAGTGGTTCAGACAGCAGAACAATACATTGAAGTCTCTGGCCGCATGAAGGCATCAACCCTTCCCAGCAGGCAGAAGCGACGTAAGGGAAGGGTTCTTGAAACCGCTACATATGGAGAGAAAAACTCTGCAGAAGATGCAAATGGTATGGGAAATAAGATATGATCAGGGACAATTTAAGTATATATGACAACAAAGCTATTATTAGAACAGAAGCCAGCTGAAAGGAGATGATTAATAACGATTACGGTGTGCAAGCAGAAGAGCAGTAGGAAGTAGGAGGTACAAAGGACTGAAGGAAAAAGATTAGGATGACTATACAAGCTGGCACCAAGAATGACTGAAGTAAAAACAGTAAGTAAAAGATTTTCAGTAAATCCAGACTGGAAGAAAGCAAGTCAGATTTGGGGAGCACCAGATATTGCCAAATTAATTAAACGGGTAACAGAGCTGCTGTAAGCATGCCATCCATCAGATCTGGCCTTGATATTGGACCAAACATAATCACAGGGCAGGATTTCAGTTCTCTGACTTCCTAAAATATTTCCTTCAGGCGGTACATGATGCTGCATTCAAAGAAGAAGAGCAGGTTTTCTTTCATTTTTTCTTTCCAGAGCTTTGAAGTAAGGTAAAATCACTTCATTTAGTTTCTCTCCCATAGCTCCCTTCTGGATGGCTTTTAAAGGATACTTTCAAAAGTAGTACTGAGATTTAATGATCTGCCACTACTCCCACTGATGTCACTGTTGAAATTCTCATTGACTTCAGGTTCTAAACAAGCTAAAGAATAGGGTGAAAAATAAGTACAAAATATGTGAAAGTGAAGCTATAACCAATGGGGATTTTCATTTTGGTTCCAGTAGAACAAGGTTTAAAATAAAAATAAAAGGCAGGTTTCACATTTCCTGGATGACTGCTTGGACACTCAGACTCCTGGTGAATCTGGGTGTCAGTGCTGTGACCACTTATTTGCTCTGTGCCAATCAAGCAAACAGAGAAGAAAATTTCTCGATTTCGGTTCAGGTGAGAATGGGACATTTTTGCAACAGCAAAAAAATTGCCATGAGCAAACCACCTCCACCAGCTCACTTTATGTTTTGGTCCACTTTTGTTTGCACGTGTCCTGGCAGACGTGAGCATAGCTTTGTGAGGTAGAGCACACATTATCTGAAGCCTCTGGTCAAAAGAACATTTTTTCCCTCAGCACCTTTCATAAGATAGGTTTCCTTCCCTGCTGTCTTTGTACCATGACCTACACAACACTGATATTAATAAACGTGAGATATGTTAAAACAGAGAAAATGGAATCAAAATCCAGAAACTGTCTAAAAGTTCTGGATTTCTAATTTTCAGAATAAGTGAGGCATCTCCCCCCAAGTACAGAGGAATTAAATCTTACAGGATGATTTACTATTGCCTTGTTTTTCAGTCTGTGTTAAAACCTCTTGATCAGTGTCCTCTCTTTCAGTCAGATGTCTAATTTAAGAGTTCTCTTGGCCAATTGGGTGGCCAGCTTATGTAGCTGAGATGAGACACCTACCCCCACTTTCTAAATGAGTTTTCTCTAATCACCCACATGCAGACAGCAAGTTTGTGGCTCATATGGGCCATTGCATATGGGCATTTAAAGATACAAAATACAAATAATTACCTTTTAGCAATGATTAATACCTTTCAAATGCTTAATGACATAAGTTAAATTCTGCACCTCTGCTCTTTTTAGCTACTCAGGTTTATCAGCCTCACTAGGAAAATACATATTCTTCATTAAAAGTTTCATCTGTCTTTGTGAACAATGAATTGAGGAAGAGGAAGACAGCTTTCCTCTGTCATGGAGGGCTAGTGTGTCAGGGAAAGAAAATGCCTGAAAAAATGCAATATCATGATACTAAACAAGAGAAGAAGTAAGTACACTGGATGATTTTTTAAAATACAAGTAAGGAACCATAAAAAGTCAATAATGAATGGACTGAATAAATAGTTGCACACAGGATTCACGCCATTGTCTCATTAAGGCATCTGTTGGTATTTACCAGCTCACAATGGCACTATTAATGCAAACTGTGTGATTTCTTTCCATATTACCTTTCCAAGTAATAGACATTACTCTTAATAGAAATATCACTGAAATGAAAAGCCAATGGTCAGTAGAGATTTCACAGTGTTATGGTGCTAAAGCAATGTCAGCACCAATTTAAAAGTGTTTCCGTTTAAAGATTAATGATTATGGACAGACACTGGAAAGCAACATAAATGCTGTGCTGGTCAAGTAATGTCCAGTTTTCTTAATTGGCTTCAGGCCTGATTTAAATTCTCTCCAATTCAATGGGAGTCCTTCCATTCACTTCACTGGATGGTACCTCTGGTCCTCAATGCTCCAGTGGTATGTGCCTAGATTAGTGATAAAAGTTGTCGTGTATCCAAGGGGTCATTTACTACTCTCTCATGTAAAGAGAGTGATTTTCTGAACATGAATAGACTGGCCTTGTGAATATTAAAAATGACCATTATACACTCCATAATTTATCACTCAAATTGCAACTTCAGCTATATTGGGTATGTTCAAGTATCCTAGAAGGCTGTGTGATTAAGTACTCAGTAAGTTAACTAAGCTTGGCTTCTCATTTCCTCACATCTAGAAAGATCATTTACATTTGTCAGATTTATTACTTATTTCTATAATATTTGCAATGCCATAGCACCTAAGAGTCTGAAGTTATGTACCTGGACCTAAACTACTGAATAGCTCATAGACACAGACAAAAAAAAATTATCCCTACCTCAAGGATCTTATAGTCCAAGAAGAAGTGAGCGAATGGTTGGGTCCAGGAAGTTCAGGAGTGTGTTACTGGGTGGTACAGCAGGCAGTAGGCTCAGCACTCCTGAAATATATCCATTTGCCAAATTGCAGGTTTGTTTTAATGTTGCTGACATCTTGGCAAAGGTGCTTTACAAGGAGAGTTTGAAAGAGATCAATGAAGGAGCTTTAGAATTGTAGAATCATAGAATGATTTGGGTTGGAAGGGGCCTTAAAGGTCATCTAGTTCCAACCCCCCNACTCTTTAGAGTTGTGTGCAGGGAACACCTCCCATGCCTAAGAATGGTAGCTCTCGTTTGAAAGCCTACCAAGTGGTGGATTGCAGTCTGGCAGCTGGGGTGATCAGAGTGGGGAGCAAGCCTTCCAGCACTGAATGAGTGATGGTAGGTTAAATTGTTTGTAAACTATTTGAGATCCTCAGATGAATGACACCATATGAATACAAATAATCCTGAAAAGGCAAATGCTAAATATAAAATTGGTAATGGTGCTTCCGGAGGAGGTGGGAGGGAGAGCATGCACCACAGCTTCCACTGATGCAAGTTTGGTCAGCTTTTTTGTCCCGTGCAACTGTTTCCTTTACTGTCCTACTTCTTGTTCTTTTTAAAAGTTAGAACATGAAATATATGTAATCTAGTGAATAAATTATTTTTATGAGATAATTGACTTTCTCCTGAATGGTAATGACAGTTACTGCATTTTTTTATTTGAACCTGTCTTGATTTTATTTCTCTGATGTTTAATTGATCATTCACATGTAGGCTAGTGGTAATGTGAAGTAAAACTAGTAATGTAGCTTAAATTTAAATATATCTTTTATTTTTTAACAATAGATTTTATTTGTGACCATGGGAAAAAGGCAGTTTCGAAGTGTCAGTATGAGTCCTATCCTACACCACGTGTGTGAAAAGTACTGATTATGTATTTCAGAAGTTCCTGTGCAATACTTGCCAATTTTGACCTCTGTAATACTCAGGAAACCACATTTTACATAGCTCTATACCACACATACTCTCAGGACCAAATAATTCCAAATGACTCCCCTCCCAGTCCCAGTAAACTTTGCACTATACCTTCTCTATACCTTAGGCCAAACCTAAAACAAATTGCTCTGAGCCTTATGGGAAATGAACCTTACTCACAGTTATTCACTCTATAAATAGCCTATTAACTCCAAGGCAAGGGTCTAACATAGATATATGTAGTCATTATTATGCTTTTGGTATCATAATTCATGTGCCTGCTATGTAAGCAAATGTGCAGAAAAGTGCGTGGGCAGAAGTCCTGCCCCTTCCTAAATGAGTGGGAACCTTACTGAAGGTTTTGGTAGAAATAGGTTTCTCATTATTCCTTAAGCTGATCACCACCAGTCATATTGGTGACACTCTGCCACCCTGCTAGTTTCTCTGGAAAAGCAGGATTGATAGATAGTCCCTCCATCACCAACAACATCACACTTCTGGTGTGGCTTTAAATGTAGTTAGCCATAATTTCCTTCTCCTGGTAAGATCCGGGGTGCAAGATAAAAGGAATTAAGTATTTAATGAGGTAGAGAGAATGATGCATTTGGCAGGATTACAAGTATCAAGCTTTGAGCTATATACAGAGGGTCTAGTCCTGAGAGACAATATATACCTGTAATTCACTAATGACTTAGTGGAAATTGTGGGTGCTTGACTTCTTACATGGTCGCCCCTTGGAGCTGTCCCCTGGAACGCACCAGCTTGGCAGGGCTGAGAGAGCAAGTAGTTTGTGTAAACCATTACCTGTACAAACTTGTTATTTTGGCTGACAATGAGAGACGGTGGGAAGAAAACAGTTAGGCTAACCATACTGAGTGTCCTCATGAAAGACAAAAAAAAAATCAAACCTAGAAATATGAAAGGTGGTTTTTGGTTTTTTTTTAAGTTGTAACCTTCAGACTAACAGAAAGGCAATGAGAAAGCAGAGATTTGTGTCAGACTGGAAGGCCTCATTATCAACCCTCTACCTTAAGACGGAAAAAAACCATCCCCACAACTCGATTCTTCACAGTAAACTCTGATTGCTAATTAGTTGCTAAATTTCCTGCTGATGTTCCCTGAGTGAAGTCAGGCTTGATGAAAGTTTCTGATGCTTGTTTTGTCAGCAGGAGAACAGAAAAAGTGGACCAGCATAGTTCAGAAAAGACCTTCACTGCTCATCACTTATGTTTCCACTGAACAGGCATTGACACTTGTGTGCCACCAGCTCACATCATTCCATCCACCTTCCTACTTCATGGTCATTTGAAGTACAGCTGCTCAGCTTCTCCAAAAATGTATAGCAATTTAAAAACTCCAAAGAAAACAAAACCTGATGTCATGTCACCTGTCTTCCAGAGTCTCAAGAAGAGAGGAGAACTTGCATGTCAGAAAATTATTGTGACAGGTCTTCATGCAGTGTCTTTTACACGCCTATCACCACTCCTCGCACTCATAAGCCAGACTGAATACAGTAAATTATCCTTGTCCAGTGTTATTTCATCTTTGGTATTCACATGTTTCCCAGCACAATGTTATCTGAGGAACTGCCAGGGCTGTATTTCTAATACCTCTGTAAAATTGTGATATACCTATCATACTGTGGTATCAGAGAGAGGTCACTTTTTCAATGACATTGAGTGATAACTGCAAAATTACATAGGAGGAAAATTGCAGAGGAGGAGCAGGGACTGGAATCTGGGTTCTCTGTGCCACGGGGAGGGCTCTGTACAGTCTAAGTACAGTCGTAATCACACCTGGTCTCCTCTTCCCTCCTGATGAATATAATTCCATGTCATGTGCAAGGGTTTTAATGGGACGAAATTAGAGGACATTTCTTGTTCTCTTCTCATTTTATGTCGACTACCATAATTAGGTGATAGTCTTATGGTTATTCCTTCTTGGAAAAAAGAAGAATCAGTATTAGTATCTCAAAACCCTGTAAACGTTTTATCTGGAGACAAAAGGGGGCTATCTTCTGCTACTGCAGTCATTTTTTAGAGAAAAGACTTGTCTCCTTCCATTATTTGCTTAAAAATTCAGCACTACAGCAGTTAGCACCACAACAGCTGTGGTTCTTAGAGCTCTAGTCCTAAGTTTTTGTCCAAGGTTATCAGTAGCAGAGCTGATAACTGGACAAGACAGTGTAACTCCCACTGAAGCACATAGTGCAAGATAAAGATTTATCCCCATATCCAGAATTATTACATAGTTTATTTCAGAATTACAGCTGAGAGGACATTTCTGCTCCCAAGCAGCAATGCTTGTGGTGACCATCGAGAAAGTACAAATCAGTAAAGCCTTAGGGTGTTTGATCCTGTTTCCTTCTTGCCTCACTTTTAGGACCAAGCAAGTTATCCAAAAGCCCAGACAATGAATATGTGACATTATCCAGTGCCCATTCCAGAGTGAGTTGTTACTAAGAGTAATCCAGTGACCTGCAGCCTAGGGCTGAATGAAACCCACCATCTTTCCAATCCAAATAATACATTTTCAATGTATCGGAGAAACAGATACCTAGTTATGTTATCCAGACACATTCAAAGAGCAAATAGAAAATAGGTAAAAGGAAGTTTGGCATCTGATCCAAGAACATATTTTTACTCTTTTTAAACAAAGTGATTACTTGTGAGTTTGTAAGGAACTCCTTATAGATATCTGAAAGCTTCCAAAAAATCTTATCCCACCCTTGTAGTTTTCTATGCCGATAAGATTAGCCATGACAGATAAAACAAGCAACAGAAATATATACCACCCAGAAAATGTTGAGCTACTGAGAAGTGATGACACAGTGAGTTAATGACTTAGTTTATTATATTTTTTCCTTATGACTTTGCATTAGAGGGGCTAGGTCTATAAACCCAATTTATTCTGATCACGCAATGTTCAGTGCATTAGGTTTAATGGGCCTACTTCAGATGAGATTAAAGAAGTCATATTTACAAAAAAAAATATGCTGGAATGATTAAAAACTCCTAACTTTTATTTTCCTTAACTTTTATGTCTAGAATTTCTTCTGTAGTGAGAATGGAAGAGTGACTTTTTTTTTTTTTCCTAGTTCTATTAATTTTGTGGTTCTTAGAATACTGTGCTTCCTTTAAAAGAAACATATCATGTATTTTGACCCTTCTGAAGTATCCTGAATTCACTTCTTTTCAGTGCCATTACTTATTTCTGGGGTATTAGATTAGCTCCAGGTACCATACCGTGAAGTAAAACTGTGTAAACTTGTTCATTCTATAAACTTACTGACGTTAGGGGCAAGACAATCAGGACAGCAGGTAGACAAATAAATAATGAAAACTTCATAACAACAGCATCTCACGAATGCCTGTTCCTGTGGTGTGTCAAACTGTAAACTCTTGGCAAACTCTGGTTCTTTCAGTTCTGTGTGCATTGTGCATCTCATTTATCTCTGTTTTAGAAGCCATATTTAAAATTAATATAGTTTTCATGGAATCGGAAGGTTACATGGATGATTTCCAATGTTTAGCATAAGACAGATGATACTTAAATTTATGATTAAAGACCTTTCCTCTGGAAAGATTTCATTGGAAACTTGAAGCAAGAAAGTGCTGCAATTTTGAGGAGGAGAGAAAAAAAGAAGTGAAATTAGGTATTTTAGGAGTTTGCTTATAAAATGCAGGCTTTCACTGTCATGTGAATGAAACCCAAACACTAAAATTCAGAGATAGGTTTTGTCTTTAAGATGCTTTCTGCAGCAAGATGCTCTAAGCCATGACAGATGTCTTGGGCAAAGAAAGAGCATTAATGTGATCTCACTTTGCATCAGGTATCGCATTCCTGAAATTCACAATTGTGATTTGGTGTAAAATACTGTAGATGGGCAGTCAGGCTCAAGGTTTACTGGGCCATTTTGGAAATCCCATTAAAGCCACTGCTTTAAAAAGTGCATTTATAGTATCACATGTTATAGCGCGTCCGAATTTAAAGACTTGCAGCATGGTGCCTGAGATAATCATGGATGATTGAGAGACTGTCAGTAGTTTTTCAGATCCTGAAAGTACATGTATTTTTTAGTTAAGATCGAGAAAAACAATAACAAATTATCTCTTCTCATACAAAACTAATCATCCCCTTATGTGCTTTGTTGGTCATTCCTGTAGAGACAAACTTTTTCTCTCATATTTTTCTCTCACATGCACCAAAGCCAAACTGTTGAATGTGTGTCCCTCCACACTGTCCAGAAAGTGCTGAAAGAGGAATAAATATTTAGTCCACTTTTCCATCCATCCATCCATCCATCCATCCATCCATCCATCCATCCATGCCTTTGAGGTGCTGCGTGCTCTTGTAAGTCCCCAAGTTCTCCAACAGCGACCACAGTCAGTCTTGGTCTACCCTCAGGAGCACCTGGGGGATAATTTTGCTGTCTGACACCTCACCCAGCACATCCACCCACTCCAACTTTTTGACCATAAGGTGTGACACACCTCATCAGGCATTCTGTATGAACCTCTGCCCCCAAGTGTATGGCTCAATCTGTCCTGAATTTGTAATGTTTATTTTTATCAGGGTAAGTCTCAGCTTTGCCTACCAAATACAGTTTTTGTAATCGATCTTGCAAAGAAATTGGTAGAAAACTAATCCTTTCACTACTACCACAGCCTTTTAGTTTATTTTCTTTGCTGCCTGGAGGAGGTTTTGTTCCAAGCTAAAAAAGACCTCAGATCCCATTATTTTTTCCTTGCATTTTTCCCTCAGGGTTGATCAAAAGTTCAGTGCCTAAGATCAAGAAAGCCGCAGGGTTCTTGGCAAAACTTGCACAGAAATGTCACCGCACAACAGCAAAGTGAGAAGCATGTGTTTGCCGATTGCTCGGCTCGTTACATACCGAGTCACGCCACAGAGCAACTAGAAAACTATTACTGTATCTAAGAGGAGAGAGAAATGACTTCTTAATTTAAAAATGACTTTTCTGTGTTAGGCATTTGACAGGGAGGATGGAGGACTAGAGGAGATAAAGTGTCGCTCTGCTGAAAAAAAATCATTTTGTAAACATGAAATATTGATCTGGCATGTATTGTGTGAGCGCTTGCTGTATGTGTATATCGAGTTCCAAATGTTGCACATTCAGAAAAGCTAAGTTAGAAAAATCACTCACAGGCAAACATAGACAGAGGTCCACAATCTGTGCTGTCTGGAAAAGCGTGAAATGTTTATCTAGACAGGAAGAAAATTCTCTCTTATATCGCTGAATAAGTTTTTTGTGACCACTAGCTTTGTGTGAGGAAGATTTAATGCTATCTAAAGTATCCTCAATCTGCATTTTTATGGTTAATTAATAGAGCAGATCTGACAAGTGCTTTCACTGGAATCTGTCTTCTACTCTTTTCTGTTTCTTTTTTGCTTGAATTCAATATAAATTTATTTTGCAGCCCTGAAAATGAGGACATTTATACCTATGTCTTTTTATAGCTCCATAATTTACGTGTACTCACTCTAATTGTTGTTACTGTCTGGCCTCTTTGCAATGTTCTCAAGACTTCCCTATATTACCAGAGTGATATAAAACGGTCATAGTCTAAATGCATATCAAACTCAGAACAGCTTAATTATGAAGGTGCCATTAAGAGTACATTGATTTTCACTTAAGAAGGGATTAATTCTTTGCTTTTTATAAGTAATGTGGCACAACCTGCTCAAATTTACAGCTCTACCTGTATCTCTCACCACTACCATAAGAATGGCTAAATAATAAGATTAAAAAAAAAAAAAAGTTTAAGGTGTCTCTCTTCCTGTATTTGAGGCTCTAGGGTTTTTGCTTTCAATGCTCTTCTTTCCAATCATGATGCCTAGAAATATATTTCTACAGATAAGAACATTTCATATTCTGAAGGAATAAAATAACTCAAGAACTGGTAACTTGAGAAGAGAAAAAAAGTGTTGCAAGACTTATGAAGAAATATAGAAAGCTGGCAACATACATGTTAAATACAATTAATACATTCAGCTAAATCTTTTAATTCATTGAACAATAAAGATTTTCTAACAGAGCACTGATTTTTTATAAGTATACAGTTTTGTCACCATTGTACAAAACTGGATATGTTAATGTGTCAGTTATGTATGTTTTATATGCAAATGAGTCTTAACAGTATGTCCACACTGACACCAGAATCACTAAATTATAAAATTTTTGGAAGTGTCTTTATTATTTCCCTTAAAAAACTTTGCTGCTTTTTTATACATGGATACAAAGCTAGAATGATTAATGCAATTAAGATAGAGATTTAACATAAAAAACCAGTGTGATCCAAAAAGTGTAATCAAAGCTATAGCAATGACAGTCAAGCTAAAGGAATGTTCTCATCATGGCTGGGAAGGAGAAGGAGGTGAGTGAAGAACAGTAGCCCAGTTGTCAACTCTTCTCACCTGTAACAAGAATTACTCTTTCCCAAAAAAGTGTCAGGATTACAAAACAATCTCAGCATTATTCATTTAAAAGATGCAGCACAATTGTTTTTCCAAAGCATTATTAAGCTTTTCGTTCACAAGAGAAAATGAATGATTGCAAAGGTACTAAAGACAATAGCAGCTCCCGACATGATGGTGAAGAGGACTGCAATGGTGATGGCAGCTGGGGTCACGCCAGTTCAAGGAAAACTTGCCTCAAGGATGCAGAATATTTCTTCACACAAGTTCCCAGGATGTAGAGGCTATAAGGGCACGGATGCTCTTTGGAAAGATAAACCCACTGTCTCTCACTGAGGAGTGGGCTGTTCTGCTGGGGAGAGAGGCCACATGGAGAGGTGGGCATGTAGTGGCCTCTGTACCCTTGCTCTTTGTTGCTGACAGTGAGATGAAGGTGTTTGCACCTCCCTCTGCACAGTGATCACTGCTGACGCATCTCCATGAGCCAGGAACTTCAGACAGGTATTTCCATCCTGGAGACAGAGCCTTTGCGCTGCTCTCCTGGAGGTGGCACAGATCCTATCCAGGCACAAAAAGAGTGCTTCGTGCTCACTCCTCTGGGAAGGCCAGGTGGAATATGACCCTAAGGTACTTCCTCCCCCCTGTTTTACAATTAAAGTGAAGATCTGGAGTGGAGAGGCAGCAGCCAAATTACTAATTAGCACTCTGATGACTACATCTGCATTTTTAAGATTTCGTTTTGATTTGCATGGGCCTGCACAGTCAGCTGTTAAGTTGCAATTCAGCTGAGTTAAGTGTTTACTTGTTGTTTTTTAGAAGAGGGAGAGAAAAGATCTAACAGAATTGGGTCTTTATCATTAGACCTAGAAAGAAATATGAGCCAGGAGGCTTCATTCATTAGTGAAGTGCTGGGGCCAACACTACCAAAAGAAAAGAAAAATCCTTTATGAGTAGGAAAGGAGCAAACAAATGCTCTTCAGGAATAACACACAGATGAATGATGCACATTGACATTTCACACATTCACATTAAGGAGGAAACAGGGCCTGAGGTGCATCTCTTGGTTGCTGATCGGCTATCACTAAACACAGTGAGGCAATTCTACCTAACTAATGTATGCTATAATTTCATCATAGATTCACAGAGGAAGTGGAATTTATTATTGTGACTTAAAAGTCATATTGAAAACAGAACATATGGTGTATCCTTTGTGAGTGTTTACTAGTATAGTTGAAATATTCAAGGAGTTTTTAACGAGTGAGTATACTCTGATACCTTCTCTTTCCAAAGCACTCACTTTGATTCCAGATTGCCCCCCTCCCAGCCCTGATCCTTCTGGATGCAAAGTATTAAGGTGATGCCTGAAAGTGCCATTCTGAAAGTGCCCTCCTTCAACCAACGCTGTTTAACCTGTGACTGAGCTCCCTGCCCATTGCTGTCTTAGAAAATATATTTACAAGCATCCTTTTAACTAATAACTCTTTCCTACAGTAAGCTGGCTCAAGATACAGAAGTGAAGACTAGAAGAACTCATTTGGTTGAAAGCCAAAGCAGGTTTTCCATTGACATTTGGAAATCTGAAATCCCTCTGCGTTGCTGCAAAAAAAGTTATTATTGCAATAAATGTCAGAGGGGTAGCTATAGTGTTTTTCCTCCTATTAACAGGAGAGCGAACTCTGGGAGATCCATGGCCAGGATCTAGGAGACTGCCATTCATTTTTGTCTTGCTATAGACTATTTATATTCCTTGATGAAATATATAATCTCTGCTCACTCCAATGTCCTATCTAAAATTTGGGATAACGGCACATTCCCACCTCTGACTGTTGGTATTTAAAAGTAGCTAAATAAATTTTTTCTTTGGAAGACACCAAAGACACTGAAAAAAGGAAACTTTTCCCAGGAACCTGTCCATTTCTCCATTGCATCACCTCGGGTATGGCATGCCTGGCATTCAGTTACAGAATGCAGCAGTTCCAGGCAAAACCAAATGGGTCTCCATGACATCTGATGAATTCATTCTAATCTATGGGCTATTCCAAAGTGACTCTATCTGATTTTTCATGAGCTGGAGACTTTTCTTCCTGATCTGGAATGGGAAAACTTTGAAAATTCCAACATTTTACCAAAAGGGAAATTATTTCATGCTGGGCTATAGTTATGAGGATAACAGCATTAATTACTGTAAAATGCTCAAATACTGTGGAAATAAAAATTCCTAAGAATAAAGACTAATTTGAAACTGCACCATGAATAAAGTCTTTCATTAAACTGCAACTCTTTACAGAATACAAAGTTGTCGGTGTGAGTATCTCAACAGAGACCTGCATGGACCAATTACATCCTCATACTTACATGCAGTATCACGTTGCTCATTTGCATTGAAATTAATCAGATTTACTCCCAAATCCTTACCTTTAGCACTGATTCCTGACAATACATCATTTATACACTTGATTTTTCCATACTGAACTGAGCTTAGGCATTCAAATCTTCGCATACTTGAATATACAATTCATATATGTACAGCACTTTCGATGAACATCATTAAAATGCTTGTTCTTTTTAATCAATTGCTCAAAAATCAGAGTGCTCTTGAGCTATAACACTCTGTTCCCCTTTGCTTAGGCATATAAAACTACATGGGACAGAGAGTATGTAATTATTTACATGCTTATCCCAGAAATAATTTTCTAAAGAGGTTACTGTGTTATGAGAGTATTTAATGAAGTACTTTCAGCTTTTGTGCAATTAATGCAAATTTATGTGATGATCTACTATTTTAACAATCACTGACAGTGTGTATTTTAATTTCCTATCATTTCTTTTTTACTGAAAAAAGTTGTTTGCATTATACTCCCGACTGAGTTTAAATACAGCTGCTTTGAAATTTGCAGTTTGTGTTCTGTGGGAGGACCTACAATTCCAAAACAACAAAAAGAAGTTCAGAATGAAAGGGAGAATGTCTCCAAATTTCCCTTGGAAAGGAAGCCTGGATGGGGAGCAATGGCTGAGATCTGTGTCTTTGCTAGACAGGATGGCAGGGCTACCTCAGACCACAGGTATTTGTTCCAACACCTTTTTTTAGTTCTTTCTTTCTTTCTTTCTTTCTCTCTCCTTCCTTCCTTCCTTCCTTCCTTCCTTCCTTCCTTCCTTCCTTCCTTCCTTCCTTCCTTCCTTCCTTCCTTCCTTCCTTCCTTCCTTCCTTCCTTCCTTCCTTCCTTCCTTCCTTCCTTCCTTCTTTCCTTTTTGGTTTATCAAGCATCAGCAGAGCCTGGTGTCAGTGGGTGTGTTTGATTGAGAAGGTGCTTGAGGAAGAAACCCCAGTGCTGTAACAGGGCTGGTGACTATGCTACGTAGCAGGGTACAGTACGGGCATGACGTAGGTGACCTTGTCTGGCCTTACGGGCTACTGGTGCTGTGCAGCCACAGGTGTGAAACCAGTGGTTTGCAATGTGTGTGCTATGTGTGCTGTTCAGATGGCCGCAGACAGTCAGAATATCAGCATTTATACCCATGCAAAGAGATCTAATGTGAGAATAAGCAAGGTCTTAATTACAGCACTGAAATACATTGCAATGGCAATCATGTATGTTGCCAGAGAAAAACACATTTAAGTTGACTTTAGGTCTGCAGTCATCATGACGCAGCCTCTGCTGTGCATCAGCTGAGACAAAAGTTCTTTTATGGGTTCTCAATACTTGCATCTTGCTTACTGCAAGATGTTTTTTTTCTTGTTTTCTTATCAGTTCAGAAAAGTGAGGCTTTTTCTTTACTGGTAACTCAGCCACTCCCTCTCCAGCCCTTTCCCTGTGGTGTGAAAGCAAGCCACTTCTCTCACCTGACATCCTCCCATCACTCGTTCTTCCTCTTGTACTTTTAATCATATCAACATATTGCTGCCTATCTCCAATTTTCCAACTTCCTGTGCCTTTGATATGTTTCTTAACCACCTCATATATATTTTCTCCCCTGTTGTCCCTTGGACTCTTTCAGACTGGTGAAACCCTTGGACTCTTTCAGATCCTTCCTTAAAAGTTGACCCTTCACTGCAAGGCGTACAAGACTTCTCACTAGTCAGGCCAGTAGCAGGCTGAGGTCACTGCCTTCTATCTAGGCCAAAAATATCTAATCTTTTTCGTACATTTCCCTTTGGTTTTCTATTCTTTATTTCAACTTTTGTAATTAAAGTGCAAACTTATCGGGGTGGGAGAGCTTTTTGTTCTCTGTTTGTGTAGCGTTTGGTACAAGGCATTTGGGACATGCGAATTCCTAGACTCTGCGGTAATAAAAGAATAAACACTTACAGATAGGGCAAGATACGATAGGGAAGGTAGAATTATCTCTCAAATAAACATTATAGATCCCAGAAACTGAGGGCTACCCTCAACTTCAGAAAAATGCAGCAATATTAAGACACCAAACAATGTCTGTCTGTTTGGACAACCTTAGTCCTGGTGTGACACTGTGTAATAACAATATAATTATGGCATTATAGGGATTTAAGATGTCATTTGATCAAATGGATTCATAGATGATTCATTTTCTTGCTCTCCACTGAGAATTGTTGGAGCAAGAGCGACAGCGGGTGGCAGCTGAGGAGGAGGGGAGCTCTTCTGAGGACCTCCCCAAGCAACTCTTTTCCCTTCTCTCACTGATAAATGAGAAACTCCCAGCTCTGATGAATAACAGCAAAAAGGGACATAATTCCTAAAATAATTACTTTGAAAATGTCCTATGGAAAGGCTTCAAAGAATTTGTATGATATATGAATAATGAAGGGTCTGTATTTTATAACAGAATTCATTAGGGATAAATAAAAGTCTGACAGAAGGTGCAAAAGGACTTGTTTTCAATTAACTCTAACTCAAATTAATTAATGGATTTACTTGTAAATTCTCAGAAAATCCATTTCACACTCAGCAAGTACTGTAATTTTAGGAACAA
Source organism: Aramus guarauna (assembly GCA_013400195.1). Classification (NCBI taxonomy): domain Eukaryota; kingdom Metazoa; phylum Chordata; class Aves; order Gruiformes; family Aramidae; genus Aramus; species Aramus guarauna. The sequence goes on from VXBL01009808.1 coordinate 32,085, forward strand.
TACAGTATATTTTTTGTGCCTAGCAAAGTGACTGGATCCCTCCTTTAAGAACAAACTTCAACTCAGCCTCAACTTTGGATCAGTGCCCAGCACCTTCATAATTCTCCTCCTTCATTCTATCCATAGTGTGAAAAAAGAAGATGGATATACAGCAAGCCTACAAGGAAACCTGATATATCATCAGGGAAAAAACTTGACACATAAAGAGTTCCATGAATCATGAAAATCCATTTCAATATCTAAGCTAGAAGGAAAAAAAACCCAACAACCTTGATTGGCCAATTATAAAATTATAAATGGCTGCACTTCTGAGAATGTTCTGATAGCATCAGTGGAGGTTTTTAACTAAGCCTGATGAAATCCCGTCCTGCTTGTGATAGTATCTTTCTCAGTGCAGATTTTCCATGCTGTCTGATGTTGCTCTCATACTGCTGTTGAAAAAATTTGCATTAAAAACTCTTCTGGAAACACATGTGGCTTAACTAAACAAAATGAAGAAACAAATTGAAAAACACCATGCATGGCAATCCTTCAGATTTCTTCCCCACTTCATCTCCTTTTCAGGACAGTCTTTCAAAAACAGTTTCATCAGGAACAGGAAGAAATCATTCGTAAGCGTAAAACTGGATATCTTGTAATTTTAGCATGTCTGTAGATTTTTGTCAGGTTCTGCATATTCTAAGTATTTGTTTAATCTTTCTAACTACAAACAGTATAAGTTAAAATGTTTTTGCACTATTGCACATCTATTATATTTTGTGGTATGTGCTTAACAACATCAATGGATGGATGTATGTTAGACTACAGATTTAACAGATTTAATCAAAGACTATGCTGGGCATGTAGCAGAGAACAATGTTTCTGTAGGAATCATAATGTTATAATTTCCTGCTCTTTCAAGTATGTAGCCATAATATTTCATTAGTGTATGGCCTGGGTGAGCTTTTTTATCATTTTAGCCTGGCTTCCTTAGAGAACGTGGCAAACCTCTGTCCTTGTGTTGTGGGTCTGTTCGTCCATTCTCCCCTTCCTCAGAAACTCTCATCTGAACAGGAAAAAGCCACCGACGGCTCAGAGATAATTGCAACCCCAGATGTTACACAAGAGCTGAGAGAAGCGATCCACACTGGTGTGGAGGAGAAGGCTGGTTGGATGCATCCCATTCGGCAGCAGCTGTGTTAACACGTGTGCCTTGGACAGGCAATGGGCGCACAGGCAGCTGCTGGCAGCCACCGCATGGGTGTCCCCTGCACCAGGGCATACCACAGGGGAGACGAAGGGATGGAGTGCGAGGGCAAGACTGGTGGAAAAAAGATGCTTACCTTGGGTGAAACAACATATCATCAGTTCTTTTGCCTACTGAGTAGCATGTTAAATTTTGGTGTGTCTGCTCCACGGTGAGAGCGGGGCTGAATGAGACCTTTGGCTCATCCCAAAAGCATCAAGGGTTCCCGTGAGATCTCCCACTCAAGGAACTGCTAGATCCAGAGCTGCACAGCTTGCAAGACTGGAGGATACCAAAGGCATTCAGTCCAGCATGGCTGTGGGCTATTTTCTGCACTCAATAAAGGTAAAATATGCATGCAATTCGGAGCTGTATTTTTTCTTGATTATGAAAGGGTTAAAAAGAAACACATTTGCAGCACTGAGGCAGAACGACCTTGCAGGGAGCATTCTGGTCTGTGCCAGCAGTTCTTTCTTTGCACACAGCTTCTAATGGAAAAGTACTGCCTGCCCTCTGTAAATTATTAATTTCTTCATGTTATCAGATACCATTGATAAAAAGACAAGTGGCCCCTGTACTGACTGTCTGGGGTAAAATGAATACTTGCTGATGCCCTTTAAACTCTGTATAGGTTTTCATCTACTTTCTACTGAGCTTGGCTTTGCACTGTGCAATGGACTGTTACACACTTTTAGCTGCTCACTAGTAACTCCCTATGGAATAAACCATTACTGCTTTCATTTTAGGTGCTGACTTAGATGAATGACTTTAAATTACTTACAACCTTCAGCTGATCTAAGATGTCAAACAAACTTTAAACTACTATATGTTCAAGGATGTGTGAACCTGAAAACAAGAAAAGGTGGAGGTGCTTTTTCATTAGCCGCTGCTTCGTACAGGAGGGAAGGTCACCCCCTGGAGCGGCTGGGCACGGAGGCAACAGACACCATCGCTCCAAGTCAGCGCTCTTAACTATTATTAATACAAACAACTCAAAGCAGTACCTCTGATAAAAGCTTGATAAAAGCTACTGAGATTAGGGATCATGTTAACTAGTGACGACAGCATAAATTATCAAGTGGAACAGCTCCAAATTATAGCATAAAGGAACCCATTTAAGAGGGATTATACGTCAGGTTCCAAAAGAATGAGGAATTGATGAGAGTAAAAACACATACCAGATCCAACAAGTGCTACCTCTTCCACGACTGCTGTATCTCAGAAGGCTATATTTAACTTTTCAGGACAGGCAGTGGAAAGGAAACTGCAACAGGCATGGCAATAAGGGCGAGCAGCTGTCTAAAAAGCTGTAATGTACTGAAAATGGCACTTAACTCATCTTCATCAGGGGCAGCAGATAATTCTACATTGCAGTTAAATGCATTAGGATTAGCAATAGACAGACTAGCTACCAAGGATTGTCTCCACAGTACCCACTTTGATTCCTCAGCATCCCTTTAGAGGTTACTGTCTCATGTTTGTTATGCCACTGCATAAGGTGGGGACCATTTCCAGACCACATTAAGCTCTTGATCCTTTGAAGAAGAAAAATGACAGGTAGCTAGGTTGCACTTGTGTCTTCCAAAGGGGACTTGTAAAATGAATGGCAGATCAAAAGTGCAAACTGAATTAAGCTTCTACTTGGGTTTCTCTAAATATCTACATAAAAGATGAAGGACTATGACAATGTCTGTCTGACCAAACCCAGTCCTATGCTATGAAGCCTTACAGTGCCATTTATAATTTTACCATTCTCCCTTTTAAGCATGGTAGGCTTCTGTGGAGCAACATCTTGCATGCCTTATTCACTTGTGTCAGCCTTACCCCAGCTATTAGTTCCTGCTGATTTTCCTCAGCTCTTGGCAGAAATGGATGCTCTACTTTTCTGGAACCACTTCAAACTGTGAGAAAAATGAGCCGTTTGAATATCACTGTGGAGGAGAAAGTCCTGCAGACATAGTCTGCAGAAAAAGGAGCATCAGATCACATTGACATTTATAACACTAATTTATCCACTTTACTAACCAGACACATCTTCTGGCAAATTAAATGTGCTTGCTGACAACTTGTACTTGTGGGAAACTCAGAGCTAAAATAGGATTTTCTGTAGATGGGCCAATGCTATTCTGGTGGAACTACAGGGAACAGTTTGTCAGATTCACACAATACCTGGTTCTACATCGTATCATTAATCCTTCTAGTTAATTAATTAAATTTATCCTCAAAATAGTATTGTGGTTGAACTCAAACTATCACACAGTAAAAAAGAGACAAATTTCTTTATACAACAACCTTCAAAGCAGGTCACAGCCGTGAAGGTCAGTAGCTTCATTGAGTATTGCTTTGGGTATGAGTGGAAGGAGGCAGAAAAGTAGGAAGTAAAAGCAGGCTCAGAAATGTGATGGTCTGGAGGGAGGATTGGTTGTGGTCTTTTGGCTTGAGTGTTGTCTGAATTAGACGTGGAGGAAAAATTTTCAAGTTGCTTGGCTCCAACTATGTTCAGAGAAACAAGGTTTTATGGGTTTTTCTCTTAAATAATTGCCATAATGTCAAAGACATCTGAATTAAATTCTAGTGCACTTAGAGACAGCCCCAAAGCTTTGATTTTCAACCAAAAGTTCACTGAGATAAAAAAAGAGATAATGATAACACATAACACTGTTGTAAGTGTGTTCTTCTTTGAAGGGAGGTCCAAAAATTAAATGGATATGAAAAATTACTTGACTTTTCAGTATTTTAGTTAGTCTGTCCAGTGATGTTTGAGGGAAATTCAGACTATGTTGTTGCACTGATTCAACAGTTAATTTCAATTAAACTGAAGTTTTCTATACGCAATCTTGGACTTTTAATGAACACTAAAATACTTTAAGTTGTTATTTGTCAGCCTGGGCTGATAATGTTGCAAGTGGAGGTGTGTAGACTAACCTCCTGGCAAACTGGTTTGGTACCTACTGCTGGGAGTAAACATTACAGTTCAGGTGAACTATGCAAAAGCAAACTATATTGTCATCTCAATAAACCCCAGAAAAATCCTGTCTCTGAGGAGGATTCCTCAGAATCAAGAAGATGAGAAGTGTAGCAAGTTAGTGGATATATCACATACCAGAAGGGCTGGAGGCTGCCCTCACCTAGATGGGTTAGAATCTTGTATCTGCCTTCTCCATTGCTGGTCTGCACTAATCACAGTGATGAGATGATCGAGCCAGACGCTGCCAGTGGTGTCCGTTAGATTCTTTACCCCTTGATTTGAAGAAATGTAAGACAAATTAGAAAGCAAAGGAGGGTCTATTGGATTGCAGCATCATTGCCATAAGACATTATTCTTAAATTGTTTATAGAGTCTAGAAAGGGAAAAATATTTGACAGGAAGGAATAAATGCTGCCAACATTGATTGTTTCACATTTCAAGGGCAAATTTGAAACTGCACTTTCACAGTGAGTGAACATAGATCTCGTAAACACCTGCGAGAGACATGAAAATCTGGCTGCTGGAATAATACATTAATAATCTAGAGATGCCTACATCTACCTGCTACATGTTGGAGGATGTAGTCTACAGAAAGGAAGAGAAAGAAAAGGAAAATGGGCAAGAAGGAACACAGAAGATTAATAAGCCAGCAGAGAAAATAAAAATTGTCATAGCAGTCTCCAGAATTTTCTTTTGGAAGGAGGATTGGCAAGGAGGAGCTGTCTGTAGGACAAGTTCTGGCTTATAACCCAGGGTCAGATTTCTGATGTTACAGAGTCCCAGAGATGAAGACGGTCCCCTTGTCCAAATGTGAGCCCTTCCCTGCCCTTCCCTTGCCATATTACTTCAGGTGCATGCTAGCTCCCACTTTGTGGAGCTGCTTTCTTGTCCGCATGAATAACCTTTTTTACCTTGACACAGAAGAGATGGCAGAATCGATGTACTTTCCCATTTTCTGTTCCTCTGTCAGCTGCATTCCTAACTCTAAAACTTTGTTTTCTGCCACAGAAATCCTCACAGCCTCCCTGCTGCCCGGTGCTCCTCTGCACTGCTCGCCCTGCCACGCTGCTGCTGCTATTCACAGCTCTTCTGGCGTTCTTTGCCCAAATGGCCAGATAAAACAGAGGTTTCCATGTGTGAAAAATGCAATGTATTCAAGGAAAAAACAACAGTAATAAAGGGTATCAGAGCAGTGAAAGGAAAAATATCAGATAAGGGGAGATGAAAGAAAGAAAGAAAAAACAGATTTAGCATTTTTCTCTCTGAAAAGAAAGAACAATCTACTGAAAAAATAAGGGAAAAATATAAACTATACATAAATTAAAAAGTTGATAAATTATTCCCTGTAGCTTTCATGTCATCTTTACTGCAAATATTTCTGATTATAGCACACAAATTTCCACAATAGCTGTCTTTTTTCTGTTTGTCTTGATTCAAATCTACTAAAAAACTTCTCTTCAAATATTCTTCATACTCTTCAAATATGAAGTTTGCTATGGAAGTTTTCCTAGCTCAACATGCCTTGCCTGCCAGCACTTACACAGGCAGTCTTTGTGAGTTAATTATTCCAGGTGGCTTAATTCTTCATGACAAATAATAGGAAAGTAGAAAAACAGTTCTTATTTTTGTAACCCATACAGAAACTGAGCACTTGGCTGCATTAACTCTTGTGTGGCTTTTTGGAGGCTGTACACACTTGCATCCTCTGGAGTGATCTAGTTTACAGCCCAACAAAGGGACTGAGACAACCCTTACTTTGAAATCAACAGCAAAACTATCTCTGACTTTCTTGCTAGGCTGAAGCTTCTCTGGTGGCTCAGTCCTGCACTTCAGAGGTGGCTTGGTCAGATTCCCACCGCAGACAGTAAATGGCTCCCGCCTGAGCATCATGTTGTGGCTGGAGGGAACAGGGATCATCATTCTCCCAAGGAATTTACATCAAAGCCAGCCCAAATTTTAGTCACAGATGAGATAAGGCCCACTGAACCTTTGCTGCTCCAAAGAAGGAGGGGAACATAGCTGCTCATGGAGATGCTTTCTTCATCAGTCTTCTACCTGAGTGTGTCACTAGTGACTTCAATACACACATCACTGCTATGAGATAGAAAAGGAGGATCCTTATGGATTAGATCCAAAGACACAGCAGCTGTTCATCACATAAATTTGGATGCTTAACTTCTGACCGTGTAAAAAAAATGAAAACCTTAGTTATTTCTGCACATTTGGGTCTAATCAGAGTGGTGATCCTTTCCTTTCTCCCTCAGATTTTCTTTAGGGATAATTTTAGATTTGACCAACTAAAAAATGGTCATAGACCATCTAGAAAAATCGTCTTTCATCAGTCCATAATTCATCACAGCCAGTTTACAAACAACCATTTGTTTGCTCTGATATTTTTATTATGTTACCGCCCACTTTATTGATGCTAATTTTAATGTAGAGAATTTATATTTGGATTAATAACAGTTAAAAAAATTAAATGCAACACTACTGTAATGTTTCAAAATAAAGTTGACATCACGAGATGACAACGCAAGAGATTCTCAAGATGAAATGCCTTAATGTTAGTTTGGAGAAAATATTTGTTTGTAATTGTGCTCTGCATGATTGCTTATTAAAAAAAAAAAGTTACTTGAGTTCATGAGCTGAGAAGACCTGATGTACTTAGTGCTATTGTACTACACAAGAAAAGTTGCTTCACTTCAGATCTGAGAACCATTGTGGTATATTTCTGCCTATGTCTTATTTTCACATTGCAACTAGAAGACACACCAGCTCTAACAAAAATTATTTTTCTATTCCTTTTTACACTGAATTTTACTTTTTTTTTTTTTTTTTTTCCCTTAGCAAGTATCTGTCAATATAAAAGCCCATGCCCATACCTAAGGGTGCAAGCTTGGAGGTATGATTAAATCCTGTGCTGCATCCCAACAACACTCTGTGCTCACATGTTGTGTGGTCCCATTTTCCTGCCTAGTGAGGGATACAAGCTGAAGGAGGACAATTCCACATCCTCCTCAAGAGTTTGCTGCAGTCACCTGGGAAGCCCTGCTGAAGACCATCATCTCCAGCTCAGCCCCTTCTTCTTCTGCAAGATGAAAAGAGACAACAACACTTGGAAATGGGAAGCCAGCTGATACTATAACTAAGAAATTACCATTATATATTCACTTTGAATAATGTGTGAGCTCAAGATACAGAAGAAATTGGAGGAGGCTTAGAAACAGTCCATGAACATTATTAGGCACAGGAAGAATTTATGAGAGGCATCTAATGAGGATGAAATGGATTAATTTAGCAGGGACCTCAATAAGCAATGGCCTGATGGAGGTGTACAAAGCAATGAATGGCAAAGAGTGGGCATGGGTGTAGCTTTACCTCAAAACATGAGAACTATGGGACATCCAATGAAACTGAAGGACACCCATTTAAAGCTGATAAAGGGAAATATTTTCTTGTAATAAATAATTTAATGGTGGAATTAATTCCTAGAAAGTATTTCTGAATTCAAAAGTTAGGGCAGAAAGGAAAAAGGATGGGAACCTTAAATTAGGACAGGAACACCAAGGGTATAAATGTCTCCTGGCCCAAGATCTGCAATAACCAGTAACCAAGGGAGATAAACCCCCTTGACTTCTAATTCTATCATTCCTTATTAAAAGATTGATTTTGCTTGATTTTGAAAGAACTCATACTAGTCAATATCAGACACAGGTCAGTATATTACATGGTCTGCTGGTCTTTCATGATATCTAATTCCTCTGTTTCTTATTTCACTATGGTTTGATGTATCATTTATCTTCATCTCTGTGGAAGACTTGTAATACATGGTGATTTAAGGCAGCTAATGAAATAGTCCTCTATGCATGACACTGGTGCTGTAATATGTTCCTTAGAAAGTGGAGAACAATCCACAGATGATAAAATTACACTGGTGCATAATAGTGAGTGACTTAAAAAGGAAACATTTATGATAACCAGTTATAACCTCTCTCACCATGGAAGTCTATAAACCAGTCAGTAGGTGAATTTTGGGGAGGCCAAACTGGTGTTTCTGGAAGCAAAATTCCCATACAAATTTCACAAACACAGCAAGAGCTTAGGGTTGACCTAGGCAATTGTATAATGCTGAATTTGAGGACTCTGAGTTGTAGGGTGAGCCTTATGCAGGGCCAGAACAGGAAGGCAGACATGTTTTTGAAAATGAGAGGTATTTCTAGGCAACTGAGGAACTCATAAAAAGTCTCAAATTTTGGCTAAACTTTTGCTGGAATCTGTTTCATGCCCCACTGAGCACAGAAAGTGATGAGCACAGCGGTAAGGAAAAGCAATCCTTGCTTCTCTCTAGGGTTTGTTATTTTGAGGGAGTCAGAACAGAAACTATCTCAAATCCGCTGTGTAGCCCTTCCAGGTGATTCACAGTGTTGTGTTAAATCTGACCAAATGCAAATATAGATATACCACAGATATTTCTCTAGATTCCTTTAATAAGTCAATGGAGACAAGTACTTTTAGGGTGTGATTCATGTCATCCTAAGTGGGTATCTAACTAGGTCAGCTGAATCACACCTTGAAAATGCCTATCTCTTTTATTCAGTTTAAAGTTAGGCTATGGTGATGTCTTTAGATGTAAACATCTGGAGTGCAGACATGTAAAGTTAGATGGTATAACTCCCACCCATAGTCACAGGGCTTAGGAAAAGGATGGTGCATACATTCCATCTCAGGGCGGTTATAGTGTTTACATTTTGCTTCATTTTTGTTGGCATCCCTGATCTTGCTGCAGCCCTGTGACCTGAAGCTCAGAGCAGCTGGGACTTTTGCTTCAGAATCACCTCTGAGATAAAAGTCTGCTTTCTAGTTGTCCTTTCTGATGACCAAAATAAGCCATGGGTCTTTGTGCTGTAACCCTATGCAAAATACCTTGCTCTTACCCAGCTACAAACCCCTTTTAATGTGTTTCACCATAATGGCTTTTTTAGTAGCAGAAATACAGCAGGGAACAGCAGAAAAATCCATATATAAAACTGTTTCTGAATGCACTGCCACAGCCCTAAACCTCATTTGTTTTCTTTTCCCTTTTAATTAGGTTTTCTGCAAGCTCCAGCCATTAACTCTGTTTTAAAACAAACTGTCCAAGGCTTTTCTTTGATAATGGTCTAATTTTAGCTTTTTCTCCAACCTCCGAAACACAATTAACTCTCATGCCTGGTATCTCTCATCAGATTTTCCTGCATCTCCTCCCTTGGCAGCCCTCCAAAGCAGGTTCATTTAACACCCACAAAGTTCCCACAATTGAATCCCATCTCTACAGATCTCACTTTCCCTGCACATCAGCTCACTATGGAGAGCAACGGCTTTCTGTTTCATTTACATCAAAGCCATCAGATGCTGTGGGCAGCAGTGCTTGCATGACACTATTTAATCCAATCCTCACTGCTAAAGTGCCCAGCCAGGACATGGAAGGAGACTGCTGGTACTTATTATAAATGAGCAGCACTGATGCATCGCCAACACTGCCACTGCGAAGGCAATGGCATGGGTTTTGGCTTGGAGTTAATTACTTTCCTTTTTCCTCCCTGCACAGGCAAGAGATGATCTGATCATTCAGGTTGCTCACTGAATCTCAACACAGCCCCATCACAAGCTGTTTCCTGCGGCTGTCTGGAGCCAGAAGTGACGATAGCTGTGCATGGGGAGACAGCACAGCCCTTCCTCCTCGGCGTGCACATCACCAAACCAGCACAGCACTGCTTTGGAGGAAAGCGGTAGCTCCGATGGGGACAGGAATACTCATCATCATTCCCTGTGTTCCTGGAGAAGCTTTCATCTGAAGGTTGCAAAGAATATACTCTTTTCCAGCATCGCGTATATTGTGTAAACCTCACAATATCATTGACATGCAGGCCAGGCAGCTGCATTGCGTTATGGCTAACATCAACACCAAGTAAACCGGAGGCACTTTCATTTGAAGGTACTGGGTTCTTCATACTATGGGAAGCCAAGATGCTTCCTTTGAGCCATGCAGTTGTAGGCAACTAGGACAGAAAATCTGGACCACTAGTTATCACAGACACAGTACCGAGTTTTCATGCTGTGCAGTCAAAAATGCCTTTGCTAAAGGCGGCAACAAAACTGCATATAACACACCAGAGTAGAGGATTGTGTACAAACCTATAGCAGGTGCACTGAGGACCTGTCCATCATTTTTGATCACCTACAACTCTAATTTAGGGAGTGCACCACTCTAGAGCCCTGCCACAGCAGTGAAGCTTGCACCTCAAGCCTCAGACCATCCTGACATTCATCAGTGTTATTTCTGTAGGGTCAGATTTCTTTCTGCTGATAGGGAAGGGCCCAATGGACATATTTCTTAGGTTTTCTGAGACTCTGAAAGTCCTACTCAGTGTTATAAGACTACTTTGCTCTGAAGAGACGCATAATATTTTGCAAAAAAAAAAAAAATAGACAAAATTAACAAAATAACACCGAAGAAATGAAGGGAAGACTAGAGAGAAGGAAATTAATGTAGGCCTGTGCAGGTTTTGGCTAGGTTAGTTTTCTTCATAGTAGCTATTACGGGGCTGTGGTTCGACTTTGTGCTGGAAACAGTGTTGATAACACAGGGATGTTTTAGTTCCTGCTGAGCAGTGCTCACACAGAGCCAAGGCCTNCTGGGGTTAAACCACAACAGGCCCCTAAATGCTACAGAGAACTACATGGCACAGTTTATAAAAGCACCTTTAGAAATGCAATTGGAAACCTGTCAGGATTGTTAGATACCTGGGCATTTTTACAAATCTGCCCCTGAAGGAGCTGTGGCATAAAATAAAAGCTAAAACAGGGGTTTTACTTCCAAGAACACTCTCAGGAATGGATTGTGGAAGGTTAAAAATCATTAATCTATGCACACAGGGTTATATTCCATGTTTATGTTTAAGTCAGTAATTCAGGACTCTGGCAGAGCATAAAGTCATCTGGTACAGAGCTGCTGTGTGACTGTAGGTAAGTATCTTCTTTTTATGCTCCTTTTTCTCTCTATTTTGTGAATTTAGGTTGTAAGCATATTGTGCTGTGAGTCTTGGCTGTAGCACAGAACTCAGAATATTCTAAGTAAAACTGATGAAATGTTTCTCCCTGTATAATATTCCACTCATTCATAACTTCAAAATTGTCAATTGACAACTTTAAAATGAAATGTGTCATTGGAAAACTATGGAACCGGAAAATGAAATTTGTACTGTATTGTGGTAGATCTCCTTCATTTTGTTGCCATGAAAACTGTGCCACAGGGTGAGTCACAGAGATGTCAATGGACACAAAGACAAGTCAGCCCTGTTGGTGTAGATGGACAGAATGGACTTTATTGGAGAAATAGCTTTAATGAGTCAATGTAACATGGCCATTATATTTGTGTTTGCAACTGGAAGGCTGGTTATAGGTGGCAAGAAAAGGAAAGGAGAACTTGGTGTACTCACAGAGGACTTTTTTTTTGCTATAAAGCAGGAGTTAGAAGGCAGGCAAAGTGAAGAAAGCACAAGCTTGGAGAAGAAGGGTGCTGCTGACTGTCAGAAGTAGCTGCCAGGCTTCAGAGAACAAGGCTGGAGAGCTGCTGATGGAGCAAGACATATAAAGGTCTATAAAAGCTTTGACAAAAGTGGTCTCAGTGGAGTAAGAAGTGCAATAACTGAATTGGTGAGTCAGTAGTTAAATGAAGAGATTAGGAAGAGAAAATGAATAGCCAGGGGTTAAGACAGATCACTGAGATGGACAAAGCCATGGATAAGGGAAAGAGATAGCTCATGATAGAAAGTGGAAAATAAAAATGGGTAAAAGCAAACAGAAATGTTTATATGAATCTGAAATGAAAACTTTTCAGTGTTTTCCTTTCCATATTTTATTATATTTCATTTAGATTCAGAACCAAGTCAAGATTGGAAACCACAAAATCCTTTGTGAAATGAAATGTCTGTCTGCTGCACAGTCCTCATTGCAAGTCAATGAGTTCTGGTTAAAATCACTTTCCACTTTCCATGTTTATCTGATACCAGATTGCTAAATAACTTGAATATTTTTGGCCATTTAAAACCTCTACACTTTTGTATATACTTATCTTGAAGAATTCTGAACCACTCAGTTCTAGGATAATTCTTTTATATATTTATGATGCATTCAATGGCATGATGGGGACTTCGTGAAGTCCCCATCAGTCCCCTCAGTTTTATATGGGAGATTACGTTTATAGAAAATTTAGGACCTACTTTATTTCAGTCTAATTGGTGAAGATTTGAGTCTTTTAGATGCGAGGCAATGCATCGCTTGCCACTTGTAATCTTCAAATATATCAACATATATTTTTTAAAATATGGTACCTTCTCTTCCAGAAAGGCAACACACTTCGCTTTTACAAACTCATCTCGTCAGAGTAGTCAGCTTCCATTTTTTTCAAGGGAAGCTTCAAATCACAGATGATTTTAACTGGTGATCTACTGACTTTCATTGTTGTCATGACAACATCATTAAGAATTTTATTGCACATCTTTTCCATGCAGGTTTGGCTTGTATATGTACAGTTTTCTTTTAAGATCATTCAGATGACAATATGAAGCTACATTAAGACAGTCTTTACCAGAGTAAAGTTGCCATCGTATTTAGGTAAATGAAAACTGAAATACGCTGCACATTTCAGCTGAGACTTCCCTGAGAGAAACAAGGTTCTTCCTTTGGTCTGGAGTAGCAATCAGCTCATAAACCCTTATGCTACTCTCCCAGGCAGAAAGACAAGCCTTTCTGCAAGGAATAGATTCACATATCTTGAAAACAAGGTGGGGAAATGTCTTTAAAACCTTCTGTATTGCATATGATCATAGAAAAAGTGTGAACAGTTGGTGGTCTACCTTAAAATTTATGAACTTTGATGGTGATACAGGGACACTGTTCCCACAGCAGTGAAGGATAATGATAGGACAATTTCATGACTGCCCTGAATGGAAACTGAAGAGCAGTCACTGACCTTAGTGTTGGCTGAAGAAGGGGAAAGAGCACGTGAGCAACAGAAGCAGCTCTCTGCCAGCGGTGCTCAGCCACTTCATAGCACCACTTCCCTTCACATCCCCTCCTTTGGGCAAGTGCTGCTTTGCACAACAAATAAATGATGGCCCCTGGCTTGTCATATCACGTTCATGTCTCTTGAAACATTCAGTTTCTATCTAACTTCTGTTCTCCTGGTTCCCCAACATCCTGCCACATCACAGGGAAAATACATTTTCAAAACAAATCAATTCCAACCGTCAAGGATGCATTGCCAAGCCACTTTTTCACATGATCTTAGTTTTCTTCTTGCTCTAGGTGGCTGGAATCAGAGCCCTTGCCTCTTAACCTCTCCAAACCCAGAACCTGATGCAGATATTTAATTGTTGTATTTTTATTTTCTGCTCACAGTTTTGGCTACATCCTCATTGTTACTCTGATGTTACTTCATTTGAAACACAATGAATTGGAAAAACCTCACAACCGCATCTCTTTCTTACAGCTTAGCCCCACTCCCAGTTAGGAGCCATTTCCCTTTCTCCAGGGTTTTTGATAGTCCAGAGCACTGACCTCTAATGCCTGCTAGTTTATTGGCATTTCCAAATGTTTCATGGCATCTCTAAACATGCTGGCTCCTTCATTCATCTGTTCCTTGTGTCAGGAAGAGCTCTCAGGGCTCTTGCTCCCCACTGATTTCCAGTTTCTGGCAAAGTACTAACAAAGTTTCATATCTCTCTGTTTCACTGGCAGCTGCAAATAAATGCTCCTATTTTCATCTGCTCTTTGGGGAGCTTCATGCAACAATTTCTATTCTGTTCAATATGCAAATGCCCCAGCTTCCTTCTGTTCCCTCAGAAAGTAAATAGAGTTTAGAAGGAGAAGCAACATCTTCTATTAGATTAATGGAGTGAGAAGAAAAACACAGAGGAGCTTGAGAGTACACAAGCTTTTCTTCACCTTGCAGAGAGCTGCATACATGCTGTTAACATATAACCATAATAATTTCTTCACTGTCTCACATCAAGAAATGTCTTCAGATATGAAGGAAGCAAAACCCCACCACTGAATAGTAAACCTGGTGGGATTGTCAATATAAGGTCCCCAGGACGGCCAAGGAGGGTGTAAGTCCTTTCAGAGGAAAACACAGATCCTTCACAGGTATCTGAACTGCACATGTCTTGAAATAACAAACTTTAGCAAAAATGATGCTTTATGTGAAAATTCATAGTCATGTTCCCTTGTTGTTATTCTTCTGTTTAAAAATCAAAGAGCAGAAACTTAGGCAGCCAAGTCACACAACAGGAGTAATGAACATTGATAGCAGGAGTAGATGGTTTCTGAGCAGTCTATAGCTCGAATGTTACTCATCCGGATTATTCAGAAAATACCAATGAATAACAAATGCTCAGAGAAAATAGGGCACAATTTAGTGAATGGTCCCATCTGCACTTCTGAAAGCTAGTTATTCAAAGGTGGTGGCAGCAGTGGTTGTGGTGGTGAGTTTGACAGTGTTGGAGTCACTGCAATAAAATCCCATTTCGAACGCCGTGATGGCAATAAGGGTAAACTATATGGGAGTGCAGATGAGACCCAGAGGAAGGCTCTGACTCTCATTAGTTATGTACAACAGTAGCTCTGCTGTTAGTTACTTCAGAATAAGCTCAGAAATCAGCTGATCAGTTATTCAACACTCGAGTCCTTTACACAATCTATAAGCAGCAGAGAAACCTTGGTGGAGGTTTTATAAAAGGATAGAACAATAATGAGGATGTACGGTCATGAGGATGTGCACTGCAGTGAGGTAAATAAATAATAGAGAAACTAACTTAGGTAAGGTGCAGAAACAAAATCTTTGGCTGAGACTAATGAGAGACGCAGAGTATATCCACCTTCACAGTGGAGTGGGATGCAAGCATCTTAAATAACTCCAAGCCTGTGAACTCTGGACCCAGAAATAACATAGCCACATCAGCGTAATACAGTGCTTCAGTTAATTAACTGAATTAGATGGCACTGACATGTTTATGTTGGTGTAGATATGCCTCTAACTGCTGCTAGATGGGCTTTAGGCGTTATGTCCAAAAATGCAATCTACAAGAAAACGTAATGCCATGAGTGCTCTGGTGCCAGGTAATTAAAATGAGAAGGTCAGAGCAGCATTCTGCCAAGGAGTGGGATGAGGCTGTCCCAAGGCAGGGGACAGGGGTGCAGGCAGGGCAGCAGAACCCTGTCCTGTGGTCCCATGGGAACGGAGGCACCTGCAAGGGCTACTGGTTTCAGTTCCAGAAAAAGCATTTATCACGTACTTTGTGCAACATTTCTTTTTATTTAGTCCTGAATTGTTTTCTGCTCAGCTGGTTATCTGAATCACTACTTTTAGGAATTAATTATCTCCTAGTGTTTAACATGAAATATATGTCTCCCATAGGGTTCCAGTTTTGCTCCAAAGAGGAGGAGCTGACTTGTGAACATCTTTGTCCTTTATTGTATTAGTCCTTTTTTACTATGTAAACTATCTTCACTAATCAAAGCAGGTTTTTGACTGAAAAGAGAAATTACAGAGCGGTATTGTGCTGATTTTGGCTGGGATAGAGTTAATGTTCTTCATAGTAGCTATTATGGGGCTGTGGTTTGGATTTGTGCTGGAAACAGTGTTGATAACACAGGGATGTTTTAGTTCCTGCTGAGCAGTGCTCACACAGAGCCAAGGCCTTTGCTGCTTCTCACCCCACCCCACCAGCGAGTAGGCTGAAAGTGCACAAGGAGTTGGGAGGGGACACAGCCGGGACAGCTGACCCCAGCTGACCAAAGGGATATTCCATACCATGTGACGTCATGCTCAGTATATAAATCTGGGGGAAGAGGAAGGAAGGGGAGGGATGTTCGGAGTGATGGCGTTTGTCTTCCCAAGTCACCGTTATGTGTGCTGGAGCCCTGCTTTCCTGGGGATGGCTGAATACCTGCCTGCCCATGGGAAGTGGGGAATGAATTCCTTGGTTTGCTTTGCTTGTGTGCATGGCTTTTGCTTTACCTAGTAAACTGTCTTTATGTCAGCCCACGAGTTTTCTCACTTTTACTCTTCCGATTCTCTCTGACATTGCACCGCGGAGAGTGAGCGAGCGGCTGCGTGGGGCTGAGCTGCCAGCTGGGGTTAAACCACGACAGGTACATACATAAAGAAAAGATAAGGTATGGGCAAACACTACAATGAGTGAGGAAAATCCTCCCCTAGAGCCCCTGTGCATCACTCCTGCGGCATGTCCCCAGGGATCCCTCTTACTGCTCACTAGCACAGCTGGGTTTTCCTTTAGATACGTTCTTCACTCAGTACATGACAGTGTTCAACTTTGCTCATAATCTCATAAATAACGTGTTCATATGAAGCCATGTCTGTCATATTGTCACATCAGTCTTACAAAGTGATACACCAGAGCTTTCTCACTTCGTAGGAATCAATCTCTTTGTACAACCAGAGGCAACCCAAATCCATTTAAAAAGAAATCTGTACTTTTAGTCTCATATATTGAAGGAGAAGCTTGTAACAAATGCCATTCAGGGTTGTCTTGTAGTTCGTGATTCCAGGATCTTGCTGAAACAACTGAACAATAGCATCCATGTGGCAAATTGCCACCTTGCTGGCCAAGAAGATAATGTACATTATTATGTAGACATTATCTAGTCAACAGCATACAGAAAGCCTGTGAAGCATTTTAAATTGTAGCCTTCATTTTGTACTCCAAATAGTGTACCAAATATTTTGATCATTGCTTTTCATTAGAATCGTATCTTTAACTCCTCTCCCTATCTTGCTATCAGTTTCCACTAAACAAGTAAGATAGATGAGTGGAAGTAGGATCCCATGCTGTTCTGAGATTAGATAAAGAGATGATGAAAGGTCTTAAACTGAATGAGGAAATAGCCCAGGTGTTCTAGAGAAGCAATAATAAAAATACTTGGGAAATGAACGAACTCTCATTTTTTGTGCTTGCAGTGTTTATGAAAAAGTATAAAATACTTAGAAGCTCACAAATAAATTCTAAATTTTATTGCTATTTATTTTAAGCTGTGATCCCCAGCATGGTCATCTTAAGATTATCTTGTTTACAAAGAAAATTCTTTTGAACGTTCTCGTAGAATTACCCATTTATCTGTCATATGAATTTTTTCCGTGTCTCACTCTGTTTTCTAATTTGCCATGGCTACAGCACTGAAAGCAGAGTTGTGCTTTTTCTTTACAACCTCCTTCCTCCGATACAAGTCATCATGATGTCAATGTGTTAAACATAAATCACATAAATCATCAAGACTCTATTATCTCTGTTGGATGGGGAGAGAAGAACAATGTAGAAGACATGGATGGCTCTTCTGTCCCATCCTGACTGTAGCAGCTTGGCTTCCCTGGGGGTGACCTCTGTTCCTGGTCTCTCAACGTGAATCCTCCTGCCACCTTGCAGGTCCTCAGCTGGAGCAACCCTCATGGACCACCACTGCCCTTTGTGTATCAGAGGGGATGTAAATCTGACCTGTCATCTTAGCATCCTGCAGAGCTCTGCTATGCTCCTTTTATCTTTTATGGGATATGTCCCATCAGCTCCACTAACTGTGCCTGTCTCCTGAATTGAATGGTAAGCTGCCTGAGCTCTCTCATGAGCTTTCATGACACAAATTGTGAGACAGGAGCCAGATAAAGTAAGTGTTGGGTATTACTTCAGTTGCCCACAAATTTATTAATGACAAAAATATTTGGCTTTCCCTTAGACTGCTTGGCTGCATAGCCTACACGTATGGTTTTGGGTGTGAATGGCTTCAAAGCCAGATGATGCAACCACTTACACTGCTTTCTGCTGAGAGACCTTTCTTTAAACTATAGCTGGAGTATTAGGGGTTTCTACATACACACTGTGAGTCAAGGTACAGCATGGGCAGCAATGACAGCATGTCCTGCTGGCCCTGTCAGCTTCTTGTTTGCAGGAGATGGTGTGGCTGATACCAGGCAGGTTAAATAACCTGGAGTTCTTCCTGGAAGACCCCAGCAGTCCTTTGTTGATGGCAGTTGGTATTTGTACTTTGTTGAAGTGTGCTCATACACAAGATAGGTGTGTGGGAGGAAGTCTGAGGAGAGCTTGGTGCTTAAGGACATGTCTGCTCACTCAAGCCTAGTAACTACACACGTAGCTGTATCCTACATGCCAAACACAACCTCCACCAGCTGCATGCTGAACACCTCCATGATGTGTCCCTGTAACATTCATGCCCAGGTACCCCTAGGAGGAGGCAGGGCAGTCCGTGTCCCAGACGTGGAAAGGTTTGGTACCAAGTTCCAGATATTGAAAAAATATTTATGCCTTTCATCCCCCTTGAAATCTGTAGCAGTCAGGCACCTGAATATTGTCAAAACACAAGATCTTGTGGTTTTCCCAGAACCACTGCAATGGCGGGTAATGGAGCAGAGAATTAAACTCATGTATCTTAACTTCTCTGCTCCCACATTAGCTGCTGGACCATGGTCTCTGTGTAACAATAAGGTCTTACCAACATTACCCTCATCCTACCAGCAGCTCCCTGCCTGGCTGCTACCTTCCTCTCCCCTCTTCTCATGGCAGAGCAGTAGCATGAGGCACCTGTCACTGGTGCTGGTAGCTGACTGGGAATGACCTGTGCCTTATAACTTCTTCCATGGGGTCTTATCCTTCTGTTTAGGCTGGAGACCTAAGGACTAAATGTGCATGTGACGTTGGGGTTCCAGTGAAAACCAGCCCTGAAAGAAATCTTTGCAGTTGAAACAAATAACAGCCGTTTCCTAATAGGCACTTCCCGCCCCCCCCTTCTGTTTTCCTAGAAAGAAGCAGGGATCTCAGCTTGGTCCATGTTAAAAAAAGGATAAGACATAACCCATGCATTTATAAGCATCTGTTCTTCTGAGTGTATATATATAAAGCACATTTCTGAGTCAGAGCAGTTACTACGGTATATGTTCCCATGCTGCCATTTTACATCTACTATCTAGAACTCTGGGGAAAAAAAGTTAATTTTCTTTAAATGTTTTCTTTTGCACATCTGCTCCTGTGAGAAAGGGCCTTTCTGAGGGCTCAATATAGCTCCTGAGGAGTTCAGCAATAATAGGAATACATTCTTAGTTTGTATAGCCAGGATGTGGATCCATTATTTAGAAAGTATTTCCATTGTCTGATGTCATTCAAATTTTCTCTTATTCAGTGCTGACTACCTACCTCTCTGTGGTGGGAGAAAGAAAACAACCGTTCTTCCAGGGGTAATCACACTGCAATCAAACTGTGCGATATGATTAGGTCTGCCTGAGTCCTTGGTGCATTCTCAGTGCATTCAAACAGTGGTCCCGGAGGACCCGTCCATTGTGTATCATTCCTCTCAGTACCAGCAGCTGATAGAAGTCATAGCCTAAAGAAGTTGCACAATCTGAAAAACAAACATACTGGCAGGGGAACGAAATGGAAAGCCAGAGCAAAGAAAAACAGCATGAAAGAAAAAGATATAATTGGGAAGGGGGAAAAACAGTCCAAAGTAAAAATACATCCAAAGTAAACAGAAACAATATTAAAAAAAATAAAAACAAGAAAGTGAGTTAAGTCAATAAAACAAGGAAAAGCTAGAATGTTGCTATGAAAACAAGCAATGCTAGGAAATGCATAGAAAGTGTAACATCTACTTTCTCTTGAAAATCAAACCCAGAAAGAACAAAGCAACCAGAGAACACAAAGCGACCCAGAGAAAATTTAAGATTTAGAAAAAAATACTTCTGAAAAAATAACACAGCTCCTATGTGAAATCCAGAACAGTCTGCAAAGGTGAAAGTGTCTTCACCCTTGACATCTTAAAGAAGCTACAGCCTATAATAAGTACTGTCTGCAAAATGTGCAGGAGAGAAATACAGTGTTAGTTAGCTGGGTTTCATATGTTTTTATCATCGAGGACTGAGCTGTTTTTATAGCTCACATAGGGCATATGATACCATTTCTGTTTCTCGTTGGATAGTATCACTCTTCAAAGGAAGTTTTAGGCGCAAATAACTGATCATGACTTTCAATGTGCTCTTCTCAGGCATCTGGGAATGTCAAAAATGAGGCCCCATTGACTTCCTGGAGTTGAATTTCCACCTATGAAATTTATTCTTTTGGCAAACTTTCCTACCAACAAATGCATTTTCTGGCATATTCATAAAAAACAAACATAAATAGGACAAATGCAGAGCTGAAGTGGAGACATTTGAAAGGTCAAACAAGGAGCTGCATCATTTTTTACTACTGTCACTTAGAGCTACCTGAAAGTAAAAGCAATTTAAAATGTAGCTTTTCTTTGTTTGCTTTGCTTGTTCCTTCTACCAAATCAATGTACTTCTGGGCTAGTGGTTTCTAACACAAAAGTACCCTCAGGTAAGCCTGCACTCCAGTGTGTGTAATCTCCCGCCCCTCCATCCCCCTTGTTTTCACTGACTTCAAAGTTTAGAAGTTCAGCAAGCAGGCCACCCACTAGAAAGCTAATTTCCAGGAAAAAAAAAGGCAGTATTCTATGCAAGGAAACCCGCAAGGGTTTATTAGGAAAGCTTTTGAGGTGTTTTATTGACAAAAAGTATTTGAAAAGATTTCTGTTTCCACTGAACTGAGGGTTTTGTGAGCTGTCACTGTGATGCATTGCTGGGAGCTCTGGTTTCCATTTCTGATACTCTTCAGAAACTACAGGAGAGGGTCATTTTATGGTGACAAAACCACATTGTCACTTCGAATATTATTTTGTAAATCAAGTGAGAGTGTGTTTGAGCACTGAGTTAGGGCATGACTACTTCACCAGTTCTGACTGCTTTGGTTTAAGTATTCCGACAGGAACATTGAAGATCAGCACCCCAATTACAGATACCTTCGACAGCTAAGCCTTATTTTTGTCTCACTCACAATATAAGAAAGATGTTGATGAAGTAGAGCAAGCCCAGCAGAGGACAGCCACGATGGTGGGGGCAGGAATGTTTGCCCTGCAGGGAGGGACTGGGGGATCCGGGCTGGTTCAGCCTGGAGGAGGGGTGGTTTTGGGGGGACCCAACAGCAGCCCCTGCTACCTATGGGGACAGCATCAAGAAAATGGAGCCAGGTCCTTCACAGCAATGTATGGTTGGAGGATGAGGAACAACAGACATTGAAACAAGAGAGGTTCAGAATGGATGGAAGGGGAAACTTTTCCCCCAGAGGACAGTCCAGCAGCAGCACAGACTGCCCACAGAGATTGTGCAGTCTTCATCCTTGGGGGTTTTGAAGACCCATCTGATACAGCCCCAAGCAACTTGGGCTGGTCTCACAGCTGACCCTGGTCTGAGCAGGAGTTTGGACGGGAGACCTCTTGAGGTCCCTTCCAATCTGAATTTTCCTGTGATTCTATGTTTCAATGTTAATGACTACTGACTAGGTGAGCATTAGGACTTGCAATAGGTTTTACACAAATAACTGTGAGTAGAGCTTAAGCACTTACACACCACTGATTAGTGCCAGCCGGATCACAAAATCTAAAGTTTATCAAGTACATTGGTACATATGTAAGACATTTAAAAGCTTGAATCATCCCAGAAACTTAAAATCTGCATGACCAGGGCCTACACATTGCCACATTCACCTATACACTTGTACTATAATAATTGTCTCCTAGGGCTACAAGGATCTCTGACAGAAATGCTAAAATATTCATGAATACAGATGTTGGCAGGAAAAGAGAAACAAACAAAACCCCAACAAATTCAAACAGAGTTATGCAGCACAATTATACCACATAAACTGGCATAAGCAATACTTGATAGAGAAGACTAGTCATATAGACCTATGCAATGGTGGAGGTGAAATTATTTTAGAATTAATATGAGCACCTGCACGATCTGTGGTGGTGTGTTTACTATTTTAGTATTTGTTAACTATGTTTACCACAAGCACTAGTCTGAGGACTGTTGACTTCTTTGTACAGACTTAAGTAGAAAGGTCTGGACTGCATCCCCAGCCTGTGGCTAGCTCTCATGGAGAGGCATAACCCACAAAGGGTCTAAATCACAACATATTAAACTCCATCCAGCTTCCAGGTTTGCCTTCAAAGAGCCCTGCATGTTATAGTTACTTTTGCAAGTAATGTAAAAATCTTTTCCTAGGGCTGGGAGGAGCTCAGCATCCCTGGTAAGCAGCACACTGTGGCAGTAAGAGTCATTGTAGTCACAACAAAAATTAGGTGTTTCTCTCCTAACAAGCAGCTAGCATGGTCTTCAGCTTGGCAAAGGAAGCATTAGTACTTTCTGCAGGTTGTTGGCAGCCCTGGTTTTCTGTTGCTGTCCCCAGGAGAGATGCACAGACAGCATTTAGCAGCAGGGACTGGTGCCTGGGCACAAATTCCTTTAGGGGCCCTGGTCCAGAATCGCTGTGGTGCTGCGGCAATGGAGCTGATTGGGTGTGGACAGTTATGTGCTCCTTATGGCTGTCTTGCTGCTTACCCTGGCACTGCCATGGGTTAGAGAAACCCGGAGTCTGCTGGAGTGTTTGGCAGCTCCTTCGCAATAAGGCTGGGACCCACTGACCCCTCTTTTCCACTGTCTGGTCTCTGACTGTGGTGTGCAGCGAGTGTCTAGGGGGAAATATAAGCGCAGGGTGGGTGTGACAGTGATGCTTCCCCATGATGCTCTCCCAGCCTCAGGACATGTCTGTTCAGAGACCTGAGGAATCAGAAGTGGTGTGTGCATGGTTGGAAACCCTTGATGGATTTTTCTCTGGTTAATATGCCTGACAGCATTTTGAATCCACATAAACTTAAAGCACCCACAAGATGCTAATAATCCCCAAAGACTGCTGAAGCTATTGCTCTTCAAACCCCTACCTATTCCTTCCTGTCTCCTTCATAACTTTGACTCTCAGTCCTGTGACTGGTGTAAAAGGAGACGAGTAAGAGCTGCTTTAGAGCACAGTAAGGACCATGCCCACCAGGGATGCTTTGGGCAGTTCCCGTGAATTTTCTGCAGCCTTCCTTCATCAGCTGATGTTTACCCTCCCAAAGTTTGTCCTGGTTGCCTTTCCTTTAAAACCCATTGTGTATTTTTCTCTCGCAATCAGCTGGCTGTTCTTTGTGAAAGCTCTGTCAAAGATATTGTGCATACATCTCTAGCTGTCACAGGTAATCTGCTATTTTTGCTAATGGCTACAGTTCTCTGAAATTGTTTTGCATCTCTAGACTCTCTGAATAGAGGTGTTATTTGCGGTGTGCTCATTTCCTATTTTATTACTGGTGTAATGGTTCCTTTGCAAAGATTAAGTGAGTCACAGGGCCTCTTAATATAAGCAACCTCACAGCAGAAGAAAGAGAAATTGGTATAGTTTTACCTAGATCTAAAAAATATTTCAGATGTTTATTTAGTAAGCAGTGGCATGAATGACTTAAAAATACCCACTGTGCAATGTCAAAAGAGCATCAGAAAGGCTACAATGAAAAAACCCAGATTTCACAAGAAATCATTCTTATGATATAAACATTACACTTTTTTCTTGTATTTACACATAATTCAATTTGCTATTTGCAGAAAAAAACCCTTGTCAGTTTGTACCGTATTAGAGTCAAGTGTGCCTGGCCATGAAAATGTACAGAAGAGGACCATTTCTGTTCCTAAGGAACCACAGCACTCCTGGATGCCGGTAAGATGTCCTGATGGCTGACACAATACCAGAAAAGAGAGTGATTGTGCAAAAATACGCCTGAGATGGTTCTCTTTGCAGTGGAGTACCACCAACTGTGCTTCACATGAGCCGGGCTGAGTCCAAAAGCACAATAGTTATGTTTTTGGGTATATGCTTTTGGGTCCTCGTCAGCTTGGTGTTGACCTGCTTGCAGTTGCCTGAGAGGAGGATTTCCAGAAAGCCTCCGGTCTTCATTTGGAAATGCTGACAGGAAAAAATGCTGACAGATGTCCACCGCATAGTGCTCTGTTTCTCTGCCAAACCTGACTTTCCCATACCCTCTGTGAGTGCTCATCACTGGGTGAAGAGGGACACCCCATCACAACAAAAAATTCTCATCAGTAGTTTGTATTGGTCCCAATACTCCACAAGTGATGTAGCGGAGGAATGCCTGGCTGGGAATATTGTGTAGCTTTACAGTACCATAGATCTACAGTACCAGCTATGTACATGGCCAACAAGCCAGGAATTTAACGGCAGAGACCTTGTGCTTAGAGGATTACAAGGCAGCTGATGAGAAACTGGTGTGACGCCTAAATCTTCAGACTTAGGATACTAAAGCAACAATAACGGACTAAGAACTTAATGCTTTTCGTTATTCCATACCACAAACTACATACACACACGGGGAGGGTGGGTGTGGGGTGTGTATCTGTGGTTACACTGCTATATGATTTAGTTCACATGTCTTTAAGGCATTTCATAGTGTTGCACAATCTTTATGTAAAGACTGAAAAGCAAAAACTGTGGAATTGCTTAAGAAAGGATTGAGAGTCTAATTATCTTATTAGCAGGCTTGCAAAATTAAAGTTTTTGGAAGAGACTGGAACTGATCTGTCATGATTAGAGCAGGATACAAATTTTTCCAAAACTTCAATGATGCTTGTGTTGCTGGAGCTGAATTGAATTGATAAGAGATCAGGAAAAAAGTTCAAATTTTTTATTAGATCCCTGCTTACATCAAAGGCTGGTGAAGTCTGGATGAGAAGCTGAAAGTAATATCCATGTGTAATATCAGCTGACATTTTTATGCCTAAGAATTCTACCTGCCATCAGAGGAGCCGGATATTTTGTTCTCAGAGTTCCTGCAGGCTGTATTACCTTCATTTGCCTGTCTCGTGTATTAAATACTACAGTGATACATCTTTATCATGTCTTCATTACATACCAGTATTTCCATATACTGTGCCTTCTCCCCTAAATCTGTGCCTCAGTACACAGAGAGGATGAGGTTTATTTAGACAGTAATTATTCAATATTTTTTCGTCTTTGTTCTTTGTAGTGGCTCCTACTTTGTTTACTGTGCAGTTTTCAAATCCTCTCCTACAGAATCATTAAATTTTTTTTATTTTTTATTTTTTTTTTTGTGGAGCCTATTTGTATAGACTTTTAGCTTTTCACAAACTTTCCTTTATTTTCACAACGCTTTTGAGAGATAAGTAGTGTCACTTGCATTTTGCAGTTGTCAAACAAAGGTGTGGAGAGAATAAAGTAAAAGAGAGAATAATACTGTGGTTTTTTTTCAAGTATGTAACATATGATATTGTATTTTGTATGTTTGGAGTTCTGCTTCTTTTAACATCCATTGCAGCTGTGATTCTTCAGTTTCTCACCTTCCTGCCAAATTTCAAGTGCCTTCTCTAAGGACAAGAGCTTATAAAAGAAGAGGTCACCAGCATTTCTAATACAGACAAAACCCAGCCTCATTCGGAGAGAGACTATGAACCATTAGAGGTAAAATGCTCCACAAAACTTCAGTCTGAGGCAGTCATGGGGCATGTAACATTTCAGTCTATATTATTAGGATTTGACAATTCACATGCAAACATAAAAGTCTTACTGCAGTGTTTAGCAACCATAGTAACAGATGATGCTTTCAGACAAAGAGCACTCCTCTAAAAAAGGCGCTGTTAAATACATGATAACCTAAGGGTCGTGTTGGCTTCTATTTCAGTCCTGAAAAGAATGGCTTGTGCTGTGAATGCTTCTCTGTTCCTTACAACTACGAAAAATACTGCCTCTCAAACCTGTAACTAGGTGTCTTTTTATATGAACTTTCAGCTTTAGACCAGATTTGGAAATTTCATTCCTTGAAATATTTCAGAAACTGTTCCTTGAAATTCAGGTATGTCAGTGAGAAAAAGGTGGACTTAAATTCCTCCAAAGTTTTGGTGCAAGTCTTGACAAAATGGAATATCATTCATCATAGGTCTTTTATGTGGAGTCTTATATCTTTGCATTTTCCATACCATATTTCCCCAAGATGATCTCCTTTTTCAAGCTGAAGAATGGTCTTGCAGTTAAGGCATGCAAGTGAGATTCAGAGTGAATGAATTAATTTCCCATGCCTGCATGGAAAATGCTCCATGTGATGGATTTGTTCTGTCTCTGGTGCATTTTCCCATCTGTCAAATGGCTACCACAGTGTAAAGGCTGCCACCTGGCAAGTTTCTAACTGGCGGACACAGCTTTATTCTTGTCTTGTCAACTGCTGGTGAGGCAACTCAACCTGCCAGCTTCACGCCATCTAGGATGTGATGGACTCAATGGACATGTGCCTGGTGTGTGACCTGCTTGTGCACCACAACCGCAGTAGACCTCAAATGCATCAAATTTACCTCTCATGCACAGAGCAAAGTGCACACGTGCAGTCTTTCCGACACATCCTGGGCCCACTGGAGATGAATGCAAGTGCCATACAGGTACTCTCCAATAATTTCTGAAGGTATCTGGTTCTGTTTTTTTATTGGACCTGAAGACAGTGGACCTCCTGATCCCAGTGTGTGTCTCCTTGCTTCTAACAGGAATCAAATGAATAAGAAAAAGCAGTTATCATTTTCAATCTTAAATGCCCTCATGTTGTTAGAGATAGATCTTTGAAGAAGGCAACAAGACTGTCTCTGTATCTACAAATACCTGCACACTCAAGATTCTCCCAGTTAGCGGGCTAAATGAAATAATGAGTGGGAGTTTTAGTGGTATTAATGCACTTATCAAGGCAGGAACAACAAGAATGATGTTATTAAAGACAAAAGTGGACTGGTTTAGCAATGCTTGAATTCCAGAATCTTAATTTTGATGAGAATATTTATATTAGTTACAAAACAAAGAATCATTTTGCCAGTAAAAACTTATGCCCCTTAATCTTAACTCACATTCTTTGCTTTTTGCCAAAAATATCTCTTCAGCACTGTTTTTAGAGTGATTACAAATAAATCTATACCACTTTTGTATGTACTGTACTGCTATATTACTCTAACTAATCTTGATATAACTATCAGGAAGTCAGTTAGCTGTTCACTCTTTTGTATTTAATGGATCCCAATTCACATTTTTCCTAGATAATGGAAATGTGATGAGTATTCTGACAAATTCTCTTTATATGAATCTTCATTTTTACACTAGAAATAATGACAAACATTTATACAATCCTACATCTGAACTAAGTAAATTAATTCAAGATTTCCACTCTGAATTTCTGCTTATGAAGCCATGAATATATTTCCTGCTCTCTTTATTTCTCCAAAGGGATGCCATCTATTCTCTCACCATAAAAGCTGTAATATAAAGACTGCTGATAGCAGTGTGATTGGTAGCATGATGTTATTTTATTGGCATATGGGGTTAAGAAAGTAACATGCAAGTGAATAGATTCTGAATATATCTAGTTGTTTGATGTCCATCACTTAGAAGAACCAATTCTAATATTAGCAATTATGGACTTTTTTTCTTTGCTGTCCCACAAAGCAGGCTTGATTTTTCTTTCATTTATCCTAGCTGTATTCTGATTTCACTTCACTGGCTTCACTGAAGTTATACTGATTTCAATGTAAGCTAGGAATTAGATTCAATTTGCTTTTGCCAGAATAAATTACTCTCAAGGGGCATGGCTGATCTTTAGAGAAAAGGAAAATGGAAAGTCTGTCCTTTAATATGTGTTGGACCAGGCTCATCACAAACTTTGCAATGTTTCTCCATAGCATTCTCTAGCTAGCCTTTGCGAGAGGTTTTGGTGAAGTCTGATGAGGTCTGTTGAAAAGACCTGGGACCTTTGGCAATCAGAAATCAAAAGATCTGAAGAGCCAGCCAAGAAAAGATGAGCATCATGTACCGAGGAAGAAGAATGAGCAGATCATAGTGTTTTATTATTATTATTACCATGACTAGACTGCTGGCAGTACCCTGGGCTGAGGTTAACCTAATGGCACAGGATGTGGAGAACTACTGGATGTGGCTTAGGAAACCGCTGGGTGTGACAGATAACAGTGTAAGAGGATGGCAAAAGTTACAGTTAGCACTGTCAGGCATGCCTGGATTTTATCGGAGTTACGTGACAGTGGGCTGAACTTCATGGGAAATTAGATGGGAGTGTTGAGAGCATTTTGAGGGTGGTATCTTGCAAGGACAACAGTGCACATCAGAAATACCACACAAGGCTGAGATGACTGAGGAATCCATATCCCTCCCCCTCGAAAATTTGTCTATTGATATGGCAAAAGTAGGACCAATATGGAAAAAGTAATTGAGGATGAGTTGTTCATTTGCGAGGAGACTGGATTGGGGAAAAGGAGGTCCAAGGAGGGCTGAGTAACTGGAAAAGGGATAATATGGTGTAAATGATATAATCCTGGCTGCTGTGGGGTACCTGCCAGGCAGCTCCATGTTTGATCACCACAGCCTAATCAGGACAATAAATGAAACCTGTTTTTCTTACTGTATGACACACATCAAACCTGCTGCCGTGGTCAGGATGGGGGTGGAGACAGGATGATTTCTCTTGTGTGCAGGGGGTCACCTAGACGAGCAGACTGAGCTGTGTCAGTGCCCATCCCATGCCTGATGTCATCGACACCTGCTCAGCACTTCCTATCATTCATATTTTAATAGATTATATTCAGACATTGAAATATTTAGTGAACACTTTGACCAATGTTAAGATTGCAAAGCTTGAGGTGCTGCACACATCCAGGCATTACCATGGTCAATGAATGCCACCAATCATCACTTGTATAAATACTACATGGGTACCTTGTGCCTTATACCTTTGCCTACCCTGGCCAAGCCATAGTTCATCACTGCATGTCAGATAGTACTTAAGGAGTGACATTTATTGATTTTTCTGAATTCAACTTACATCACCAAGGAATTAGGTCTAAAACTTGGCCTTTTAAAAGATGGTTGCCCAATAAGAAATGCTCTTCTGAGTTTAAGTATCAATACTGAAAAAAACACTGTCCTGTAGCCAAGTATTTTTAGATAATTTTAAAAATAATTCTGAAATCATGACTCCACAGTTCCTTTGGAAACAGCTAACCATCCAGTAGAGGGAGCACAAGCTACCTTAAAAATGACTAAAGACCAGTTGAAACATAATAGTTGAATAATTTATCGCACAATTCTTATATCTTTCAAATGAATTATTCAGAAAATATATTTTTCCATTATTCACCATTGTCTAGTGCTCCTGGAATAATTCACAACTATATTAATCACAAATGTTACTCAGTGAATTCAATTATTATTTAAAATAAAACATCCATGCCCAGAACTGTGCAAATGACAGAAAGTGATGCTGAAGGCAAATAAAGACATCATTAGCTAACTATTCAGATGACTTATATGATAACAGAGCATATGAGCCACCACATATTGATTTGAATGATGGGACAGTGTATCAAGAAAAGCATAAAAATGAAAATAATTTTCAAAAATGCAAAAAATAGAGAATAGCATTGTGATAGCTGCTTCTAACATTGACAGACACCAACCTTCCTTATGCTGTACTAGAAGAGATAGTCTACATGTTATGATCAAGAGAATGGTATAGTTTGTCAAACAACACAAAATGATACTTAAAAAAAATGACTGCTAAATGATGTCAGTGCTAGGAAGGAAAAAAAGATTTCATTCATTGTAGTTAGAAATTAATAGAAATAGTAGAGGTTATGTCTCAGAATTTCACAAACCCTTGGTCTTGGACTACAACTGTAATGAGAGCTGGATATTAATCCCATTAGGCGAGGGAAGGAGAACTGCAAATAAAGGAAAAAGCGTATCCCTTGCTACCTTTTTCCTCAGATCACAATGTGGCAGAAAGAGGTGCTATTTCACAATGAATGAGGTGTGGGGTAAGCTGACTGACATGTACAGTCTTGTAAAATTTGAAACCTTCAGCCCAAACCAAAGGTCTATTCCTCTAAAATCTCTGGAAGCAAACTGTCTGCTTTGAGGATATTTAAATTCCAGTGTGAGCATTGTCAACGATGGTAGGAAATTAATGCTGGGGATCACTATCTACAGATCTACATCATCAGGATACTGTCAATCAACAAAGTTGGTCTATGCTTATTTCAATTTTGTTGTACATTGTGGCAAAGGTAATTAAAACTATAGCTCATGACCTTGTTTTAGGATTTTATAGATACTTTCAGTCATTAAGGTTTGTGTCATGGCTGGTACTTGTTTTTCCCTGGGGAAACAATGTCAGTAGGCAGTTGCTGTTGAAGCAGAAGGTTCAGAAAAGACCATGCAGGCAAAAAGAGACAGATAGCTTCTTTGCTTTTCTGAATTTGTATATATTAAGGTTGTGTATTTGTGGTAAATTGTAGTTTGCCCAAATTAAATGAAAGTAACTCCCGCTGAATTCA
The DNA here is from genome assembly GCA_013400195.1 of Aramus guarauna. Lineage (NCBI taxonomy): Eukaryota > Metazoa > Chordata > Aves > Gruiformes > Aramidae > Aramus > Aramus guarauna. The sequence continues at coordinate 62,676 of VXBL01009808.1, forward strand.
AGTTATCAAATATGTTTGGGGTGTTCTCATTGAAATCTCTATGAGAAACAGGTTTTGGGCTGCACAGAGATTATTTTTTCTTTAGTATACTGACAAGTCTGGTCTTATCTTTCAACTATGACTCATAAAATCTTGCCCACTATTGTACTTAATATGCTACCTGTGCTACAGCTGTCATTAAACTCAAGATTTTTCCCAGTGTCATGGCCTGCTCTCCCTTTTATGCTGAATTAGGAAAAGTATTTGCTATTGTAACCTATGCAAGTAACTTGTATTGTAAATCACCCTTGCCTGCCCCTACACTGCATGTGCTGGAATTCCACTTTCTCCTGGCCAACACTGGTGCTGGTCATACTCTCCTTGGCCTTGCGGCCCTTCCTCCAGCTGGTATCAGTACGCCGCTGGTGAGATCGGGCTCAGGAAGCACAAACACAAGATGCTGTCCCTCAAAAGGCATTAGCGAGGGGGCCGACATGCTGCGTGCATTCCAGCTACGGTGACCTTGCGGTAGGGTTAGCATGGGACCAATGAACCAAAGCATTGTATTTCGGGCTATTGAAGGCTGCCCCCTCCCTTACAGTTTCAAAGGGGGAGATTTGTATTCTAAATGAAGCAATGACCTTTGATCTTGCTTTTTAATTAAGCACCTAGCTAGAAGGTTTCACAGGCCATGTTATTACCTGTGGGTTTATTATTAGATATTAAGATAAAGGATTCCGAGTGTATGGTCCTGGGCCTTTTTCTTTTCTTACAATGCCTTAAAGCTTGCTCTCTGTCTGCAATGTTAAAGATTTTATGCTAGCAATAAAGTCCAAATTAGAAAGATAATGGCTCATCCATATAAAGAGTTTGGGCCAAACGGTATCAGCGTGACTTCTTTGAAGTTAGTAAGCAGAATTTGTCCTGTGGTATCTCAAAGAATTAGGTATATTAGAAAAGGGTTGGTCATAGAAAAAAGTCAGGTTAAACAAGAGACCAAAGCTGAGTCTAACCTGCCAAAACCCTTCCCACACATGGAAGCTTTGAAGCAGAATGAAAAGACTAAGTGAGGCCATAATTACATCGTGTTTTACTTGGCCCTTTAAACAGCTAACCCTTTAACTTGCTTTTCTTTTTCACACGTCTGCATACTACAGAACTCTTCAAATCAGCATAGAGCTTAATCAACAGATGATTAAAAATCAAACCTATACTTTATGCTTCTGCTTTGCTGAATATTGCACATGTACTTAAAGTTAAGTGCATGTTTAATGGCTTTAAGAAATCATGACTTTTCTCACTTTTCTTCAAAATGTCTTTCTTTTTTCTATTGAAAAGGTGGTTGAAATCATGTAGTGTATGCCCTTGTGGGAAAGAATTAATCTTGGACTGGAATGTATAGGGATCATTGTCCTAATAGGATTTAAGGTAATTTTTTTCCCTTGCTTTTCAGTATTCACAGTGACTGGGATGAAATGGGTTTGTGTGGCTATTTCCTGTATTAGTTTCTGTTAGAAAGGTGCTCTAATGACCATTTAGTTCATGGTGATTACGCAAAGTGCTGAAAATAGGATTAGTACCTTTGACTACCTTTTAAAAGATATCTGACTTTCTTTATATTTTGTTGCTGGGTGTACTATTTTTACTTTTTTTATATATCCTATGCTAAAGCTCTGTAAGTCTCAAAAAGAAACAGACTGGTTACTGGAATTCCCTGACTTCTTTGGTTCCAAACACTCTGAAGGGATCCATTTGCACAGTAACTGTAACTATCTGAATCTTGTTGTATTGAAATAGTGTTAGTAAGGTGCTGGAGGAGAAGAGAAAGATGAGAAATTAACTTCCAGGAAAAAGAATTTGATATTTTGCTCAGAGCTGTGTAGAAATCTCTTTAGGAGAGAGTGGCGTGATGGATATATATTCAGGTTAAATAAGTCTTGTCCCACTGGTGGTTGCTCTCATCTGCTCTGCACACTTGGGTGTTGTAGCAGTTAGTTCTCCTCCTTTCCCAGAGTTGTAAGAGCTGTTTCTCTTGCTCAGCTGAAGCATCTGCAGCACAAGGTCTGCCTACAGCCTGAACACCACTGCTACCAGCATATCAGGCTCCCAAAAGATTATGAAATTACTTCACAACATTCCCATCCTTAAGTCTCTTCTCTCTCGTCGCTTGGCATTCTAGTCCTGCTTCTTTTGAAATTAGACAGGTATTTTTCCAAGAAAAATGCAGAAAAAAAATATTGAGTGCCACACTATTAAAAGGAGCCTCTGACAGTTCAGGTTTCCTGCTGGAGAGAGGCTCTGTGTTAGATACCTGAAATATGATGCTTGCAGTATGTCCAGATTACATAAACATGTGTGACCTGTATACAAAATAATTCGGAACCTCAGGAAATATATTCCTTTTCTTACCTGCCATCTCTTTCCCATCAATGTGGCTTGCAGAGGTGGGAAGAGTCAGCGAATTAATTTTACTCTGAGAGGATTTTAAAAGCGTGAGAGTTTTAAAAGCCCCCTCTCATTCTGGTTACTCCTGCTGACTTCATTAACTTTTCACCCCTGCAAGTCACAGGTCAATCTCATATTGAAAACTTGCTTCGACACTGTTAGGTAATGCCCTTGGTGAGAAACTGCAATTAATAAATAACAAACAGTAATATGTGCAAGACAATGCATATCCTGAGAGGAGAGAGCTTGAGATTTTATAAGCAACTGAACAATATATTTTCAGATTCTAGAGGAGAAACTAAGACAGATCCCCTCTGTACTAGGTAGCAGTATATTGCTCCACAAATTTATTGCAAGAAGTTGTTTTTTCCCCGCTGTAAACAATTCAGATAGATGTGAACAACTTCCAAATAGCAACATAAGTTTAATTCATCTGTCTCAAGTGACATAACATATGTCACTAGTGCCTGTTGCAGAAGCAAGGGAGTCTGCTACATCGTGTAGTATTATGCTTTATAGCCATGCAAACCATGTTGTTAGTACTAGAGCATTTTCAGAGAGAAATCTATGCAGCAACTATGGTAATCCTTTCTGCATGCACCTCCCTTCTGCAGGGTGTTAAATTTTGGGTTTTTTTGGGAGGGGCTTGGTAGGAAAATACAAACTCTTGGAAGGGAATTGGTTACTGCACCTTTTACTAGGTGAAAAGTTCTTTTCAAAGCTAAAAGACATTGTTTTCTTTCTCTATTTGCTGTGAATGTAAAACAAGATCTGAATGAAAAAAGTGAGGTAAACTCGATTTACTAAAATGCTGAGTCTCCTCTCTGGAAAGTTAAGCAATTTTTGATATAAATTCTCTCTCTTTACTAGTCTGCGTAGTATGGTTTGTTATTTGACAGTATAATCATTTCAGTTAGAAAACGTGAAATCTGGATTAGAAGTGAGATTATGTTAGTCTAGTGGAGACAGTTTTCAATAGTGTCAATAGGTGACACTAACCAATTGCATTTCTACTGTAAAGAAATGTCATTTAAACTCAGGTTCTGTAGTCACCAAAGCATCAGCTCCAGACTGCTATGAAACCAAGGGCCAATCTAAACCACCTCTTTTCAGAGAAACCTGAAGCCAGACAGGTAGGGCGACCTTGGGCAGCTCTGATATAGCATTCACAGTTCCAAATCTGTTTTTTTAAAAGCTATGCCAGTATTTGTGTAATATGCTCAGCCAAGAACCCAGATCTATTCTCCAGCCCTACAAACAACACAAGCTTCTTAAATTTGCATACAATTTGAGGGTCTGCCTATGTAGATAATAATATTAACTCTTTAGAAACATCATGATGAAAGACTTAGAAGTAAGATAGAGTCATGGCATGTGGTATCTATTATCTACAAAACTGACCACAACATTTTAACATAAACAACTTTTCAATTTAAAAATATTGAGACCTAGGAGTGGAAACTAGCCTGAAGACATGATAGTTGCACTTTTAAGAGTCAAACAAGACACTGAAAAAGTAAACTCTCCATTTAGCCATTTCTATACAGTGGGAGCCCCAGAACTATTTATCAGCCAGAGATGACAAAAACAACTCCAAAGAATATATACAACCCTCTGCACTGAACAGATGTTTTACCACTTACATGCTACAGTCCTGAAATTTTTAGAATTACTCAGACGCTGCAGAAGCTGTGAGGCCTCTCTGTTTATTGCTCCTAGTGGAGATAAAATCAAATAATGATTTGTTTGTAATTTTATTTTATGGAAAGTTTTACACTGTCTAGTCCAGAACAACTGTGTTGATCTTTCAAACGAGACATAAAACTTGAGGTTTTAACCACTTCTGTTCATTAATATCCCTTGAGGGTGTGAGGGTTTTTTTTTGGCAAGATTAGGAGTATTAGCATCCTGACTAAATTACCGCTCTGGTAATTACATTCTTCTTATCTACATATCCCCCTGCAGCTTCAATGGAATATGGTTTGTTCCTTTCCTGATGTGTTGCGCAGTGCTGTTATGTGCTGTTAAACGGTTTGCTTAAGTGTGCCCAAAAGCTGCCACTGGCAACATGCAGCCTACATTTGCTTATTAGGCACTTGCTGTCCTTTCTCTTTGTGACTCTTTGGGCTGGAGTGGGGCTAGAGGCATTCAAAGAATGGGCATGGGGGGCACTGGCCTCCTCCTTAGCTGTAAGCTGCACCTACCCTGGGTAAAGCATTAGCAATGAGCGTTACTTTGCCATTTGTGGAGAAGGAAGAAATTTCATTTCTCATTCCACACGCCCTCCACATGTTTCAGAAAGAACCACAAGGAGAAGGAGAAACTAAGGGCAAAAGCTGATGGGAGCACACAGGCAGATCCTCAGCCCACTAATATTTCCTGTGCTGCACACGGGCTGTTGGTCATAGTTTCCCTCTTTGCTAGAAAGGGTATGGGAAGGGACTTGCAAAACAGCCTAAAGGACTGAAGTGCAAAAATTATGTTAAATTTCAGTGAGAGTAAAGCACCTAAACTCACAGGCCCCTTGGAAATACTCCCTATCAAATACAATAGCAGGGAGCCAAGCCAGAAGCTCCATGAGGTCCTCTGGGAATTAAACTAATGCCAAACCTTTTTACATGTAAAAGACTCAGATGCTGCAATGACAGGAGCAATACAAAACCTTAAGTAGACAGATAATAAACCATGATTAAATATGAACTACTGTCTCTTCTTTCCCCAAACAAATGGCGCTGGGTTTACCAGTTTTGAAGGATGCTCTTTGGCTCTGCTTTTGGGGCAGTGGAAACTGATGATAAGACAAGCAACACAAGCAATAGTAAGGTGACATTGGCCAGTTTAGGGAGAGTCTGCTCTAAGAGATATCTTGGCATGCACAGAGAAGTCAGCCTGCCTAGTCAGTGGTTGATGATGCTTATGAAGTTAAGGTATGGGCAAGGAGAGGCTGTTTTGGGGTTGTGATTAAGCCCATTATGATTAAGAAGGTGGCCAAGCCATTTCTACCTTTCATTTAGGGTGAAAAGATCACCAAGAACAATCTACCATTGCTATGTCTTAGCCTTAAAAGTGTCACGAGTTAGGAAGAACTACCAATACGTGTAAATGGTGCTTACGATTGGCTGGAGGGATGCGTAGCTGTAACAGTGAAGTATTTTGTGCATGCATACAACTCTTTTTTATAAGTTGCTGTTTAGATGAATTTTAATGATACAAACATGATTAATAAACCAGTGTTGATTTCTCTATTGACAGTTTCAGTTTCGTCAACTGCAGTTTTCAGGGATGAATCACTTTATCCCAGCTCATTGTGAACCTATAAATGTATACTTATATAGCTGATATAACAGAGGGAAAGTAGTGTAGTCATATCTGGTCAGCCTTATCTTCAGAATTACACATTTTGCAATAGCATAAGTAGTATGATTGGGCAATAAAAGCCATTTTATTCTTAAAACAAATGGCAGGAAAACAGTTGGCTATACAGTGTTATTTCATTTGGCTTGGACAGCTTTTGATGACATCATTAACTTATACGTTAGAAGGATAAGAATGTAAGACAATATTCCTGGCAAATTAAACATTACTGATATTGGAGTGCAAATAAAAATGTTAAAACAGAGCCATCATTCATTTTCCCTGCAAGTAAAAAAAAAAAAAAAGAAAACATGTTTTGTGTTAGTGTAGTTTGGATAAGTTATGAGCAAATGTCTGCAAGTGAGTGATCCAGAGTTCTTTGAACTTGGTTCTAGGAATGAGGGTCATAAACTCCCAGACAGTATGTGGGACTCTAAACTGATAACCACTGAAGGGAAACAGGATTGAGGGAGAGTGTCTGTTGGAGAATGACATGAACAATTACCAATGTTTTGTCCAACAAGGCCCGGTGTGCTTGTTAGCAAAAGGAGGAATGTGGAGAAGGAGCAGAGTTGGTTGGGTGAAGACACCATGCCATTGGGTCTCTCCTGGGATTCTTGGTTAGTTCAAAGGAGGCACTGGGAAGTTAGAAGGGCTCATGAGAACTGTGACAATAATTTAAAAATCTGAGAGCAAAGAATCCCAGCAGCTAATTTAGTTTAGTTTAGTTTATAAAAAAAAACAAGGTTCCTGGCAAGCTGAACAGAATCTCTAATGGCTATGCAGGGAAGATAATTAGCTCTTCAATTTGGGAAGCAATACTAAAACTAAAACAAAGTGCTGGAAGATAAGGCTAAGGCTAATATTGGATATTTTCTATAAAATACTCTATATTTAAATGAATTAAATTAGGACTGTTATACAGCATATGTTAAACAGAACAGCCTGGCACAGGTACTCCTTCTGGCTTAATTAGGCAATTAGGAATCTCAGAAATCAACAGCAATATCCCAGCAGAAAGTGGTAGGGTCCCGCATGCATTCCTCCCCCCACTCCTGGGAGCCCCTAACTATTCAAATTGTTTCAGAGCTGGTGTTAAAATTTGACTCTGAATACTATGACACTGTCAGTGGTCAGAACCTCCTCGCTCTTCTGCATGATCAGTTCAGAAAGTAAATCCTGCTGTTGCTGGCACTTTGGTTAATAGCCTTAGGCTTTGATGCAGAAAATATGTGAGCACAGCCAGATTTACCTGTACTCACATAGGAGCCACTTCAAAATTTGTTAAGATGCAGATAGGAGATGAGTAGGGTGCTCAAAAGCTGGAAGCAGATTTCAACCTGAGCACATCACTCAAAGTACTGGTTTGAACTTGGCCCTTGAGATAGTGTGAGTAAGCAGGCGGATAAACCTCTCTTGCTCAGCCTGCTCGTTGAATTGATTTTCCACAGAAAACATTCACAGAACAAACACTATTGGAGATACCAGTATATGGGCTTGGCTGGGGATTATTTTTGGAAGTATCGGCTGTTTAAGAAAGGTTTGTATTTATTAACCTGCAAGAGAAAATTTTTGGTGGTTTGGGAGTATCTTTAGGGCTTTGCACAAAGATGCTAGCACAACAACCAACCAACCAACCAACCGACCAACCAACCCAAAAAAGCACAGTTGCTGGAGCAGGAGTGATTTCTCAGAAGGTCAGTTAAGCAAAGTGGGAGTGATAGCCATTCAGATTTTGGCAGTCATTCTCTACTGAGTAGCTAAAAGCATGTAGAAGTCTTCTGTGCTGAAATGTTTTTTGTGTGTTATAAGAAAATAACTAATTCTGCTTGCAAGAGTTGGGGCTACATCTACTCTCTGCAGTAAATTAACAACATGATCTCAACCTTACACTGAATCTATATGAGCCTCATAAATCATTCAAAATTATTTTCAATAATATCCTTATAATGAATAAATCTATGGCAGCTGAGAAATGAAGTCAACTACTGACTGTACACATTAAATACTCAAGATTTATCTGGGTGTATTGCTTGGTGTCTGTAAAACTCACTGGTTGTGAATTTTACGGTATTGCCTGAAGCATATGTTTTCTATCAATACAGTGGGATCAGATAATCATTGTAAAGGGAGTTAGCTAGTAAAATTCAAACAGATGAGCTGCTGTATTTTAAGGACCATATATTACATCCCAATGTAGGAAAATACCTAGAGCCAAACCTAAAAAGGACTTTGATGCACAGAATGGGATTTAGGCAAAATTCAGGTACCTATACAGAAAAGTGTAATCTTGAAAATCTTTTTTAAGCTTCTGTTTAACCCAAGGGGTGTCAGAACTCCCTTGGCAGCTTGTTATTTTAGTTTTCAAGGTATCCGGTGCTAAATAATGCACTACTCAGAACTGCTGTACTAGCAGACCTCACCCACAAGTTAATTAGCACTTTGGCACGTCATTTATTCTTGTATCCAACCATAGTCCGTAAACTGTGTTCCCTTGCCTAAATCCTTGTTGGGAACTCAAGACAGTAGAAAAGCCTGACAGGACCAGCAGTTGTGATCATCCTTTTTATTTAAATGTGACCAAAACACGACTGGTATCCTCCTTTTTTCCTGCTGATTTAATGGCCACAGTAACTTTGCAGAACGTTGCCAATCCAGACTCTGCTCTCTTCTTAGTCTGCCTAAGAGGCTGAAGGCCAGGAAGGTTCAGCCATTTGTTGGTGACTCAAGGCAGTCCCAGACCACCAAACTTTAGTCTTTTGGGGAATGCACATGCTCCCCTCATCCTATTGCAACAGGAACACAAGACAGAGAGGAATTCAGGATTAACTGGGAGACAGAAAGAGCAAGAAGAGTCTTGATCTTTTCCTACAGCGTATGGGCATTCACCTGACGTCTCTGCTCCAGAGGCATCCCAGAGTCCTCATGGACTCTAAGGAAGTGTGGATCAAGTCCTTAAATGTTAAGTGTGATAGCACCTAAATTTTAAATGCTTTGGTCTTTAATTCTGTCTCGCTCTCAAACTGAGATACATCAGGTTCAGGTATATGTTCAAGGCGTTCAGTTAAGGCTCCCTGATCTAACTCTGCAACTTGGGTAAGTGTTGTGCATGGGGGCTGCAGACGATGGTACGTTCAAGCTCCGCCAGCTCTATTCAGATTATGAAATTTGAGGCTTCCACTATTAGGCTTCTAGCTTACCCATGGACTCTCTGATGTATTACTCCAAAATGCATTTACTTCACACAGGTAATAGTTCCAATTTTTAATAGTAAAGCCTGCAATTAATAATCACTTACACTGTTCTTCACATTTTCAAAGTGCTGAACAAATATTAATTCAGTTTCTTCATAAAACCTTAGGCTCCTTGTGATACTAATAGGCTGAGTCATACCTTCATATTCATAAGCCATTGTTTCTTTCCCAGTATGGTTCAGAATTTCTACAAATTGATTTTAGAGCCATTTGTTAAAAGGAACTGCAGCATCTCCAAAGCGCAGGTATATATTATTGTAGTTACTGTATGAAATGAAATTTGCAACATAAAACTGACAAGATATTTTTTATTTTTACATGAAGTTGGAACATCATTTGTTTTTAGATTTAATTTCATTAAGTGCTGAAAATGTATCATTCTCAGCATATTTTTTGAACAGTCACCGAAAAATTTCAATTCAATTTAAAAACTTGTTGGAACCTCATGCAATAGACCAACCTTCAGTTAAAAATCCATGAACAACAAAACCCACAACTTAGAAAAACAAGAAACCTTGCCAGTCTTTTGTGCAACCTTTCCTTTCAATTGATAAGTAGAATAGCAAAAATATGTGCTTTGGAGATGGTGAATTTCCTTGAACAAATGACTTTACAATACATTTTTATTCTGAAATGTGTGAAAACACTAGCAATGGTTTATAAATAAGAAGCTATGACTCAGACAATCTACTACCATCACAAGGAGCCTGGGGTTTTATGAAGGAATGAGACTGACTTATTTAATCCTTTTCCAGTTCAAGGCCAGCTTCAGCTCTCAGATGTGCAGTGTATACAAACAGTTGCATAACCTGAAATCTCAAATCACTATGCCTTTGTATGCAAGTAGGGTGGTCAGATTTTCAAGCTCCATTGTAATTTATGCATTATGCTCTTGAGACTAGAATCTAGCACTTTGGGAAAGGTGCTTTAAAAAAAAGGAAAAGGACAATTGTTTTATTGGTTTTAATGTAACACAACTGCTGGCTTTCAGAACAAGTAATGCATAGCATCTATTCTGGCAGGATAGAATGACTGCTCTATATCACATCAGGAATGTTTTTATTCAAGGGAAATTCAATTTTTATTCAAGGGAAATTCAAAAGGGTATAAAATCAGCAGAAGAAAACATGCACCCCACTTGCACTCTCTTGCATAAGACTTCAAAGTACTTCCCTCCCCCCCCAAAGAAAGCTTTGAAATGTTCATTGCCACGGGCGGGGGAAAAGTCTGGGTTTAAATTCAGGTTCTGCACCCAATGATATTTATACATGTTATCAAATGGCTTTTTGAAAATGAAATGAATAAACAGTACCCAAGATTGTACCTAATAATCAGGTTCCTTCTTATTTATATCTAATTTATTTCTTCTTCTTCTTCTTCTTCTTCTTCTTCTTCTTCTTATTATTATTATTATTATTATTATTATTTATATCTAATCTGATCTTATTTGTCTTGCATTTATTGTTGCCAAAGGGTCCTGCTTGGGCAGGACAGATGGACAGAGATCTCACTGGCACTGTGTTTCATTTGGCTAAGGCAGTCCCTTGGGAGTGGGAGTACTTCCAAGAAGACTAGGTGAATATGCCTCATGATCCATCTGTCTCAGTGCTTTCCCTAGCATATGTCTGTCTGGGTGATAACTCTTTGCTTTATTTAGGTTCCATTTGCTGGAAGTTTGAGGGAGCAGCCCCTTCCAGCCACTGCTTTGTCCCGTTTCCAACCATTTTTTCTTCCCTTAGTAACATAGATCCAGAAGGAACAGGATGAATCACAGCCTCGTGATTCCTAACCTTTAGGTGTGCGGAAGCTTAATGGGATTCACAGCTCTCAAATGACAGCCCTAGGCTCCAAAAATGATGGATTGGTTAAGCATGCATCAAAAAGTTAAGCTGCTAAGAGTCAGATTGCCAAAAGGTCACACACTGTGCAGGAGGGAAAATACATGCCCTAAATGTAGGTCCCTTAGCCTGGATTGAGTGGAGCTCCTTCCCACTGCTCAGGACTCACACCCCTGAGCCTGTTTCTGCAGTTAGGGGCCTAACACCTTTCTTTCAGAAACTACCACCGAGTCAGCCAAAGCTTTGGAAGACAGGAAAAGTAGTCTCATCGCTGCTCTTACCCAGTAAAAGTAAAAGTTACCCTGTTAAATTATTCATGGAGGTTGAAGGAAACATGTCTTCTTCCCAAGGAAAGTGGAACACATCTCCCATCTACCAGGGGAATGCTCAAAGCATGCAGCTTAAGGAAATCTGTGGATGGGGGTATTCTTGGTCCTTTGCCTTGAAACTGACCCAAATTGCACAGGTGGAATTAAATATCCATTGAGACAGATGATAGAGAAAAGCTTGAATGCAAGTCTACAGCTTTCTGCCTAGAACATTCACCTCAAAGGAAGGAATGTGGGTTTCATTCTCTGCTCCCAGATCTATGCGATGTAAATTAGGGAAATCACCCTTTGGAGTAGAGCCTAGTAGACTAGGCTTCTTTATCCTGGATGAATACCTTTGCTATTAGCCTAGATGCTTCTCTCTCCCCATGCCTGACCAAATTAATACTAATTTTTTATTCTCATCCTAGCAGAAAAGCTTCAAAAAGAAGTTTAAGGAGTTTAGCTGCAAATTCTAATTGTCAGGGTGATATTTAAAAAGCAATTAGTTGACTTAGGATCCCAAATTCCACTAAATATCCTAATCAGAGCAATGAAGCTGGTGAAGGCTCTAGAGCACAAGTCTCATGAGGAGTGGCTGAGGGAACTGGGGTTGTTTACCCTGGAGAAAAGGAGGCTGAGGGGAGACCTTCTTGCTCTCTACAACTACCTGAAGGGAGGTTGTAGCCAGGTGCGTGTTGGTCTCTTCTCCCAAGTAACAAGCGACAGGACAAGAGGAAATGGCCTCAAGTTGTGCCAGGGAGGTTTAGATTGAATATTGGATTGGATATATACAGTTTAACAGGCTAGGATTTCCAAAGGATGAGTCCTTGATGAAAGGTCTTCCAATTAAGCCTGCAGAACATTGTGTGAAGGAGATGTGTCACAGGGCATGACACATCTAGCAGGTGTAGAGGCCCTGTATGAGCTTGCAGGATGTGACGACTACAGTCCATCAAGTGGAGATGAAGAGCAGAGAAATGCCGTGACTCACAGGAATCAGATAAAGAGCCCTGCCACGAACTCACTCATTGTGAGCAGAGTCTGTTTGCAGAGTTACTGCATCCCCCTTCTGTGCCCCAGGGCTTACAGAGCATACAGATTTAAAAGATCATGTAACTTGCTCTGAAGAGACAACAACACAGAAGGGCATACAAATATTAATCACATAAAATCTATAAAACATTTGGCAATAGGTGGGTGGCCGGTAGTTATAACTGTTGTGCTTAATACGTTTGTCAGGATTATCTTGCAGTTATCTCTCAGTCCGCTTCATCCATCTAATACCCAAAGTGAAATTTCTTTGAGCCAACATTTGTCCCCTCATTTCAGGTAACACAGTGATCCACCTCAGGCCTTGAGGTGCTGCCACAGTGCATGAACTAATTCTGTCATACCAGTTGTTCCCAAACTAGGGATCATAATCCCTGCCAGCATTGTTCACCTAATAATAATACATGTTCATCCACTGTTGATGCTGATATCTGGGGCTGCATGAAAATGATTGATCTACAAGAGAGTCAGAATCAGAAAAAGGTTGATAATTGCTGCATTAGACCATCTGCTCTAGAGATGTATTCTATTGACATTTTCTTTTCAACGTTCATTATTGCATATCTTTCTTTCCTCTTCAATATCTTAAAAAGCTTCTTTTTAACAACAGAATGCCAGAGTAGTCCAAAATCTCATGTCTTTCATTGCTTATCAAACAATGCTTATATTAGAAGACATCTGCTTAGCCCCCATTTTACCAGGAAAACATTTCTGGCTCCCTTTTCATGTACCTATCTTCAATATTCCTTGAAGCATGAAAAATCTTCCCTACTGACTTTGTCTTTTTTTTTTACCTCTTTTGCTATAGAAGCTCTCTGTTAATGCCAATATAAACAACTTAGATTAGAGGGACCCACTGCAGTGTCTAGAAAACTGACTCTGAGAGGAATGTGCACTTGAAAATTATCTTGAATTAATTTATTATGCCAACATATGCTAAAACTTAAAACTGCCAGTGCTGCAAAGAAAACTGTCTACACCTTCTACTCTCATTTACAGGACCAAAAGGGATAAAATTTAATTCTGACAGAGTGCAGTGTGTTTGCAACTAGGAGCAGGGTAGAATCCAGATACATTGAGTAAAGTAGACATTAAAAGTACAATATAACAAATGGATGCAAAAGTGAATTTTTATCATGACGATCCATTAGTGTTTTGCAGCCAGGCAGAGAGAAACAGTGACCTGGAACAAATCAAGAAGAATGATGCTTGACTTATGCTGCCTTCTGCAAAGTGTGACCCATATTCAGTTTTTAATTAGAAATGTATTTTCTTAATGGGATGATGAGCTAATTTCTGTCCATTTTTGTAATTCATTAAGTACCCAGGTTAAATTGCAGATAAATGGGGAAAGAATGGGCCAGTCTTTGGACAAGTTACAAAAAAGATTCCCTATGAAACAGAAATCGATCAGCATGTAGCTGTGCGCTGACCAGTTGCATAAGCCACTGTTATCCTCAGACAACCTTGATTAAATCTTACCATCAATATTTAAAATAAGTCTAGCACAAACCATGTTTTTTAAAATCCTAAGCTAGTCATCTAGAAGACTGATTTTGTCCCATAAATGACCTCTGGAAGAAAAAACACATGCATAGCATTTTCTTCTGCTAGTGGAAAGATGTTCACCACATCTAGGACTGGCAAGCAGTGCACAGGAAAATGCATTGACTTAAAAGCACTTTAAGGGAACTTCTGACTGAACACAACAGAACTGTCTGGAGGGATAAGTCCATCAGGCCAGGTTCTGAGCCTCCAATTTGAAAGAGACCTTGACATTGCTGATTACTCTGTCTGACACTGGACACGAAAATGACCTCGCATATGTGTTCCCATTAGCTGATCTGCTCAAGCACAATGCCACGGGCAGTAAGACTGGGCTCTGCACTCTCCCTTTGGTGGGACAACAATTTCATACAAGCCCTTATGTTGCATTGTTTAGATCAGAACATGGAACACTATATCAAATGTGCAATGACCTTGGACTCTCCATTGCACACGCCATGAGTCTGGTCTTACACACAGTCACATGTACCTGAGCACATGGTTACTAGAGACTATGGTAAGAAGAGTTCATGACTGAGCAGAAGAGTACCATGTATGTTCAGAGCTTTTGAAAACCTGCAAAAGTAACTGCAATAATTTGTTGATTTACACCTGTGAAGTTGGAAAGGATTCTGCAATCATGTTTTCATCAATAGTTAATATGTAAGTTTCCGTATTTTATTGTCAGTCTGCTGCAGATATGGCTGAAGCAAATTGATTTATATGAACCTATTTGTCACTCAGATTGTTTGAAAAGAGTTTGACACAAATATTGGCTTGCTATTGTCCTTACTTTGGCCTGAAGAGGCACATGCATTTTTGCCAAGAATGGTGGATATCCAAAAAAGTGTTCCAAGTTTCAGCAACTTCTGCCTCTAAAGCTCTGAAATACCAACTAGTAGTAGCTTAACAGCAGATGGCTGGAGCAGGTTAGTCTTGATATGGACTGAGACATTCAAGTCTTGCTCTGGACTCATGTTAAAAGCAGCAGCCAGCTATTCAATTAGCTGGTGAGAGGGAGGTGCATGAGAAGACTGCTTTTCAAGTGACGTTGCCTGCAGAAATAACCCTCAATCATGTGAGTCTAAGCTGTTGTGTAGGGTTTGGTTGACATTGACCTTTATGCACTGCTGTGGCTGAAAAATACAGGTTTACCTAATTATCAGCAATGTGAATACATTACCATTTAATCATCATTCCCTTGAAATAGCAACTTTAATTTCACAGTAGTGTTTACTGTTCTAGACTCACTAGTTGTGTCAGAAATCCAAGCTCTGGTGAGCAAACCCTCTAAGCTTGACTGGAAAAAGCTTTTGAACTCACTGCCTCTTACTCAAGAGGATGAAAAACAAACCTTAAAGCTGCCAATATTTATGTTTTGGGGAAACCAGTTGAAAAAGAGAAAGAGATTTTCTGAGCTCAGAACAAAAATAGACCATTAAAAAAAGCTTATTTTGTTTTCTCCCTTTGAAAATTCCCTTTTAATTTTAATTAAGCTCTCACAGGATTCATGGTGTTGGAGAGTTTTCAAAGAAACAGAGAACTTGCTTGCCAGTTTTTGTCTTTTTTTTTTCCCCTTGCTAGCTCATACAGCTCTACTTGTTGCAAATATTTATCTGCTTTGAGAAAAGCAGCTGAAGCAGAGGAATGGTTGGGAGTATTCAGAAAACCTAAATACAATAATTTTAGTAAGAACTTCAACATATTATAGAAAGAAAAGTTCATAAGATTCTTCTATTGTAGATAAATTTATCAAAAGTAGAAAAAAAATCTGTTCTAATTTAAACTTTGTGTTACCTTATAGTTGTAAACCAGGTCATAGAAGCTTAATTTTTCTACTAGGACCAGAAAGATATAGCTGTTGCAATAACACATTGATTTGCACTAAATTCCATGCAGTTTTGGCCTCCATCCTACAAACGCCAAGCTGGTCATTTCAGATATGGGTTTCCTGAGGGGCTGACAAAGACTTTATCTCCTTCCCAATAGCTCTGGCAGCTCCTCTCTTCCCAGCACAGGATCATGACTTTTCTCTACATTTGGGAATTGGGTACCGAGTACATACAGAGAGGCTCAGCAAGGCTGCTCAGCAGAAGCAGGGCAGGGGCTACTCCTTGGCTCTGGCTGAGAGTACTGAGCCTGCTGAGCCCTGAGCGGTACTGCTGGGTGCAACAACCTCCTCTGCCCCTTGGGTCATGGTATGCCCAGATCCTATAGCCTCACTGGGCATAAAATTATAGGCATAAAAAGTCTCAGGCCTCTAGAATAGTGGCTTTCATACCAAAACACAGGGCTGAATTGAAATACAAAATGAAGTCCATCAGGATGCTTCAGGAAAATTATTACTTAAATTTAAAAATCTTTCTTATACACCTTGAAAATTGATCCATGTATTAGTTGCTGACAGTATAAATGTTCTTCCTTACATCCCATGACACTCTGTTGAATTTAACAAGAGTCATATTTGTATATACAGGAGTAGAATCTGGCCTAATTAGAGATTAGAAATGTGGTTGTACTTGACACTTACACAAGGCTCCAGTCATCATCACATCTCAAAGTACTTTACAAGGCGATAAAAGAATAC
Source organism: Aramus guarauna (assembly GCA_013400195.1). Classification (NCBI taxonomy): domain Eukaryota; kingdom Metazoa; phylum Chordata; class Aves; order Gruiformes; family Aramidae; genus Aramus; species Aramus guarauna. Next base: position 79,039 of record VXBL01009808.1, read on the forward strand.
CATCACCCTCAGCTGAAAATGGCAGAGAAAAAGTAAGGTGATTTGTCTCAAATCACCCAGGTCTTCTGATTCCAGTGCACTGTCAACGGGACAAGAGTAGCTTCATTCCTAAATAAGGAAAAATCAGTATCAAATGTCTCAGTTTATGAGAATCTAGGACAAAAAAATGGCTGCTAGATTTAGAAATTAGTTTTTGAAAATTGTCTACTTCTAGTTATTGTTTGGCAAAAGAATATGTATGAAAGGTTTTTTATGACAAATATATAATAAGTTTCCAAACAATATATTATATTTTGCACAGTATTTTTTCCTTTTTTCCCTCCCATTCTTTCCAAAGGTCATACATGGAGATGAAGCAGTTTGATGTAACAGGCAAATTCCAAATACTTTATCTACTTGAATTTACTACACGACTGTAAGTCCTTTTCTGGCTAAACGTTGGTGTTAGAACAATTGTAAAACCTGGCCTTTAGCGTGGCAATCAAGCATGCTCTCTTTCTCTACAAGTACGTGCATACATACACATACATCCAAGGGCATTGTCAAAGGCTTTTATCAATTTGAATTGGTATTAATGTTTGCAATCTAAAAATAAAGCCTTCTTTGCCAAGATTGAAAGATCTTCAGGCACTACTGAGTAATTCACTGTGTACTGCAGCACATAAGTAATGACTGAAGAGTGTGAAACTCTGAACAGACCTTTGCATTAAGATGAATAGACCAGCAGAGTACATTTGTTGAAGTGCTTTCTGTATGGGTGAACACAACAGTATGTTTGAAATATATCAAAAGGAACTGTTGTGTATTTCACACTTCTCAACAGTGAGGGCAAAATGTATGGTATGCGGTACCATACAGGCAAGAGTTACAAGAAAAATAATGCAAGATTTGAATATTAAAACTAGGTTCAGGAAATGCAGCTATACTTTTGGCAGCTGGCTGACATGCCAGCAGCAAACAAATTGGGGAGAGGTGGCTGAAATTAGCTCCTTTCTCTGCTAATATCTTGTCTGCAATGACATCCCAGATTTTTCCCATTTGATTGTTATTTAGCAGTTCATCCGAACAAATATCAGTGCTCACAGAGCATTCATAAATGATTACAGACCTTTGTCTGAGCATTTGCTGTTTGGGATCTGCTCGCCGAGTGTGCTGGTTGGTCACCTAAGGACACATCTACATTATGCAATGCCGTGTCATGGGAGAGATAGCCAAGATAGCCCAGGAAGAAGGACAGTACGTCTGCATGGCATGGTGCCACGCTGCGTACTCATTTGGCTCCCAGGGGCCGTATAAATGAGTTAGCTCAATTCGGTTGGCACAGCTCTGTGCTGACAGGGCTGTGCTGATCCCAGGACTGGAACTGGCTTGTTTGGAGGTAGGTCAGCATAGATAGGCTTTCTCATTTGGCTAACCTCAACTTTCCTTCTTCACTTTATTTCCAATAAATACAGTATTTTCTCATTAATTTATTTTTTGTTTCACAATTAAACAAAAATCAGGCCTAAAAGTTACTCCTTGTGCACATTTCTGTAAGCAAACATTTGCTCAGTTGACTAGCTGGAAAAAGTGAACCAAAAGAGTGTAAAAATAGTTATTTAAAACACAATTAAGAAGTCACAAACCTCCTTTAAACACATTTTCCCTCTCTTCACCCAACACTAAATCTTACTCTTGGCAAAGCTTGCGTATGCCTTTCATGAATAAAAATACTACCAATAAACAATAGGAGATAATTTTGCTAGTTAAAGTGTGATGATCAGCCACTATATCATACACATCTGAATTTTTTGCATTTTCCTTTCTCGGTTGCAAGCCTTTGATAATCTAATCACTCAAAACTACCCAGATTTTTTTTTTTTTTAGTGACATAAGTGAATCCGAACAAGCAAAGGAGAGTGAATTGTTTAAATGATCTGTAAATCATCCTGCTATGAAACTGTTCTGACTTCTTACTGCTCCTGGTTTAAATGATTTCTGTGGTTTTCCAGTTATTTACATGGTTTATGGGATGGCACAGGACCATATGATAACTGAAAGAATGAGTCAACACAAACTCAGTGTAAACTTACCATAATGCTAGTTTGCTCAATGGTGCCCAGAAAGTGTGAATCTCGGTGGGCTTGAAGCATTTGGTACAGTGTGGCCTTTTTCATTGCCAGATGGAGATTCAGGTGGGATGGGAAGAGCTCAGACCCTATGCATTAATTACTGCTGAGTTGGGTGTGTGAAGCTGTCATCTCAAAAGCACCGGGAGCTGTCTTTGTATCCTCCATCTCTGCTGCTTCTTTAAGGGCCATTTGCAAATGAAGCAGTACCCAACATGACCATTTGTCAGCAAAAAATACTGAAAATTATGTGAAAAAAAATTTCAAAATACATTTTTTCTTGTCATACTCTGTGATTTTCAGCAAAGAAAACAATAAGGATAGGGCAGAAAATGTAAGAATGCAAGATGAAGACATAGCAAGAAGAGGAAGGTTGTAAAACATTTGGATGGGACAAGAAAGAACCATTTCACAGCAGAAACTTAGGAAGAAAATTCCTTCACAATCTCCCAAGAAAAACTGTAAGAGAAGCATAATTAATGGTGCACCTCACAACAGCCTTTTGCTGCAAGCTAGGAAAAAATCAGTCAAATGAATGAGAGAAATTTGTATCCTAGAAGGGAAGGATATTTGTATCCTCCCTGCAATCTGATGCTGTAAAAGTACATCGAAGGGCTGTTACTGGACAGACTAACAAGCGGAGAAAAGGGGTTATTATGGGATGGAAGCCTGATAAGAATATGCACAAACCAAGAAATTGAAATGGCAAAGATGGAGAGCAAAGCTGTACATGCCCCATCCCTGCTCTATTCCATGAACAGCGATGTGTACGTGATTAAGGAGGTTTCATGAACACTGCTATGTGCAAGAAGTGTTGCTATTACTCGTGGCTTTGCCTGGCAGATGCACAGACCCTATAGTAACAAGTAATGGCATACAAGTCAGTGTACGTTTTTTACCTGGTGTGATCCCGTTTCCATGCAGGGACATTAGGGCAGTGCTGAGATGAACCCTGTGAAAGGGCAGGCGTATGGTTTAGCTAGCTTAGAGCATGAGCAGGATGAGCACCCACCCATTGTCGTGTGGGCAGAGGGTCCCTCCGTAGTCCCTCAGGGGAGATGTACACTAAGACAGACTGAATGTTTACAGAAAAGAAAACCGGGAAATGTATGTGTATCCAGAGAAAATTAATTTAAAAAAAAAAAAAAAAGGAAATGAATGCTCCCCCTTCCCTTAGCCCTGATAATTAATAGTTTTACACCAAAATGAATGCAATACACATGCAACGGATTAAAACCAGCGTACACTAATGGGCTAATGCAAGCTTCTCTGTCTAATGAGCATGTACCAAAACAGATGAAAAACACAGGGTGCCAGATTCACCCCTGGGTTAGTTCCATCACTTGTAGTTATGTTGAATTACATTGGCAGGGAATTTGGCCCTTTTACAAACACTTCAGCTACACCATAGTCAGCATTTTCTCCTCACACTTGCTTTCTTTCCTACAGTAAGCCCTAAAACAAACAACAAAAAGTAGTTGCAGACAAAGAAACCACCTCTTCTCACACAGAGCTCAGCAGGCACAAATAGCTGGGCTTCAGCTAGCAGTTCTTTTGGCTTCCATCTGCCAGTTTCCTCACGTGTAATATCAGCCTTTTCTTTGTTCACTCCAAGATTTGTGACCTCTGAGCAAGTTTTGCAGGGTCCAGACTCCAATCTAACCAGGCTTTCTCTGACTACCATGGGAATTGGTTGGTTTGTTTGTTTGCTTGTTTGTTTTCCTAAAAGCAAGTCTGTAGTGTGTTGCAGCAGCTTGTTTTATACCACCAGGAAAGAAGTGTCTGCACCATAACTTGGCTAAACATTATTCTTAGGGGGAAAAAAACCAAAAAAAACACCAAAAAAACAAGAACAACCAACAAATAAACAAACAAACCCAAAAGGACTGTCACTTGCATTGGTTGCTGAGATTCCTGCAGCCTTGCTGGCAACGACTGAATGACAGTTCATCTCTTGATGTAGATTAACCTTCATTTTGATGGGCTTGAACTCTTGCTAAGCACATCATCTTACCTGAGATACTAACTGGAATGTTTGTCAAGCATAAATACCATTTCATCCATGGGAAGCCATACAGCATGTGAGGGCGAATAAAATGTTGCTTTGCAGCTGGTGAGCAAGTATTTCAGGACAATAATAAGACCATTATTAAATGTCAGTATGACTGCACTATGTAATTCTGGATCATGAATAAAAAAACACCACAGAGCAGATTCAGCATTTTGCCCATCGGAAACAACTAGCAGTACACAACAGCTGAAAATGGTCTATTTTTACATCCCTATCAATAGAAGTCTGAGTAGCTGCTAACAATTTTGCATCCATGGATTTACAGCTGCAGTTATTAGTACAAAATTTCACCTATCACTGTGTAGCATTTGTAACTCTAAAAGGTCTGTCGGTGTAGTATCTCGAAGACTAGGCCTTTTCAGTTTACTTACATGATGTACATATATCCCCACCCAGCTTTTCCAAGGCAGGCTACACAACTAATTCATTTATTATGGTGAATTTGGCAACAACCCCTGTATTTAAGTTGCTCAGCAGTACTGATTACAATGGGATTGTTGTGGCCTTTCCATTCCTCCACTATTTGTACCCAGCCTTTTGCTGAGATGAATGCCTCCAGGCTACAGCAGCATCTTTTCCACATTCTGTGGCATTTTCTTAATCTTTTTGTTTTTATACATTTAAGTGGTTAAAGTAGTAATTTCCCTTCTGTGTGTTGCTGACTTTGGACAACTTCAGCAACACAAGAAAACAACTGACTGTGTGAATATCCTGTAACTAGCTTTCAAGGCTACAGATGCTTCAGAGTCATCTTGTGTTTTACATCCAAGGCCAAAGCACGTTATACAGTACATTTATCCCTCAAAAAGACGTGCTTCTCATCACCACTGTGTAAGGATACTTGTTGCATATTCAGTTTGCCTGCCAATGTGCATCCTCATCTGAAAAGAGAGCCTTGAGCCTTTTATTTTTGTTCTGCATTGTAGAGAATCTCGGTCTGAAAGTCAAGATGTGATTTGCTTTCTGTTCAAAGTTTATCTGTACTTTTTGGCTGCTGAAAAAATAGAGGCGTTTCACTCCCTAAAAATCTCGGTTACATCCAAGGGGTGACACATACTCTTTAACATATCCTCCTGTGGAAATGTGTCTTTTAACCATAATATTGTCTGCTCAGATAAACATGATGGGGTCTCACTCACACACAGAATTAGAAACAAAATAAATATTTATTAACCAGGTGCTGAAGCATAACATTTTCCAGCTCAGAAAGAGCTTAATAATCCCTGCTGGTTTTTATCCTTGTGGAGCTCAAAAATCATTTGTATCCTCTCTCTGTCAGCATGAGTGGAAGATCAAGATGATGTATGATAGAAAGGGAGGAAGTTTTCTCTGGTAAATAAAATGAAATGAAATAAAANACAAAAGCCAACCTGTGCTTTTTTTTACATGTTTCTCATTACAAGTCAATATTCACAGATATCTAATCATCAAGGCATTGTCTTTACCAGTCAGTAAAGCACTGAGTGTGGCACCCATACTGCAGTATTGCAGGTCTACAAAAGGTAAAACCAATCCTGATAAGGGGTATAAAAAGGGTCTGGTAAATTACCCCAAGTTTCTATTCTCAGACTGGATGTCAGTCTGAGAGATGGTCTCATCAACCAAAGTAACAACTGTGCTCTTTAAATAATCGATGCTCAATTACAATGATGACACCCTCGCTGCACAGCTTTATGCTGGCCTCTTGCACAAAGACCATGAATCAATGAACATGGATGGCAAGAAAGAGGGATTTAAAAGAGACAAGCTGGTGGGCACAAAGAAGGAAGATGGACATTCCAGTGCCTCTGGAGAACAAAAAGTTTTTATTGAAAAGCAAATACTTTATTGACCATCACAAACATGAAAAGAGATACAGGTACGAGCACTGCTGACCACACTTTAAGACCTTCTCTACATTATTAACCAAAGTTTTGATCAGGCAAATACGGGAAAGATGATTTAAAACTGCAATAGTGGAAAAAGTGTTTCTAGTACAGGGCCTGTCATCCCTACAGTTTGGCTTTAGCCAACAATGTCCTTGAAAGAGCTAACTGGTTTCTCTCTGGTCATGAGGAAATCTTTGCTGGATTTTGAAAAAGAGTTGATAACCACAAATGCACTGCTGTTCTGGACCAGTGGGAGAGGAGAACCAAATTGTTTCATGATGGAGCTTAATAAATTTATGAAAACGGTGATGCAAACCAGTCCTACATGATAGCAGTTACTGCAAAATTTTGTTTTGGGGACACTCGATCTTCACTAGGTTTCTGAATAATGATGTTTGTGAAAACTGTGTTAAAAATTCCTTCTGCTTTATATTATTGTTTTAATTTTGTGGTCCTTTATGGGCTAAAATCTAAAATCAGATGAGGGCTCAGAAGCTGCACATTACATATAAATCTGGGATAAGTAACTAAGATGTATAAGACTGAACTCTTACTCTCTAGAGAAAAGGAATATACTGATGGCTATGAGCTCTGGGAACCTAAGAGAAGTACGGTCGCTGAAAGCTCAGTACTACTCAGTGGCCATGCATGGCAATTTGGTCAGCATTACGGACAGAAAAAAGCAACATGTCATCTGACAGCATGGAAGTACAGACACTACACAGCTATGCCATGTGGTGGCCTCTGACAATAAAAGCTTCTACTTTGATATGTTCCCTGCAACTACTTTCCAGACAGCTGACTGTTTTGAGGCCATGTAGAGAAATCACAGGCAGATCTTTATTTTGCAGTGGGACCAGCTGAAGACAGTTCCATCTTAGTGGTCAGCCATTACCACACTGCTTCTGCTCATACAGTCTTGCCAGTTGAAGGAGTCTGTTAATCATATTTTGTCTGGCAAAGTCAGCCAGAGACTTTAACCTGCCAATGAAGATGGGTGAGGTGGTTCTACCTGCAGTAGGGTATGGAGCATCCAAAGTATACCCAGCCAGCAGAGCAATGACTTCTGGCCTGGGAGCCAGGGACAGTACCTTGTCCAGTCAACAGAGCTAGACCTGGGAAACAACATCTGCCTATAGACTTGGCAAGCCACTTGAATGCACACACAGCATGGCTTGCTGTGTGCCCAGCAGAAAACAACTGCTGGAAATATTTTGATTTGTACGAACATTCACAACCTGTGCTTCTTTTCCTGGAAAAGCTATGAATTTTAAGCAAAAATGCCTCTGGTACTACACTGCACACTCAACTATTGCAAGACCCCTGCTCAGTTGCCTCTGTACATCACCATATGTTTTTCTACATCAACATGACAAGGGCTTATCTTCTGAACAGAGTTTAGGACTATATTCTGCTGGTTTTGAGCAGCACAACTGGCTGCTGATGCAGTTTATAAAAGTAAAACATAAACCATAGGATGTGCCTAGACTTGCTCAAACACATTTCAGTAAGCCTGGACCTGTGTTCTTGCAATAGATTTTTTCTTACCATGTTTTTCAGTAAAACATCTGTGGTAGGCTCAAAGATGGTTGGTGCCTGCCTCTCACTACCCTGGTGTTTCTTTATCCCAACAGACTAGTTCAAAGAGATTGTGCAATGCAATAATAAAGAATCACATTTTTTAAAGCAAAATTTTATTACTTAATATTAAAAAATAAATATATTAAGAGCATGAAAACATCTTATGCTGAGTTAGAAGACTTTGTCTGGTTTTCAGCTTTTAAAAGAGAAGGCAGGGAAGAACAGATCTGCAGTCAAGTCCAATGTCTGAGTAAGGACTTTTCTGATGTTCCAAAAGTGCATTTTTTGTTACATTTGGTCAAGATATATCTAACTTAGACATGGCATTTGTGCAAAACTTTCCTAGACTTCAGATGTGAAAAGAGCTTGGGTAATACTCTGCCCCAAACTGAGTACAGTAAAATAACTAACAACTAAGTTGTTATACACAGAACCTCATTTACCATCCTAAGAAATACATTTGAGCTGAGCCCAGCTTATTTAGCAGTACTTCAGCATTTCCTTTTCTTGTAATATTTTTTCACACTTCCCAATACTTCCTGGACAACAGAACTGCAGTTGTTTGGCATTCCTTAAGTTTGGCAGTTCTTGTGTCTCTCCTTCTCCGTAGACACAAACTCGTTTTTGCTTTGTGTGCATCATCCTGCCTCACATATATCAGATACTTACAAAGCACAGAGCTGAAAAGTTTGGCTTTTATGCATTCCATTAAAACTGTTCTTTGCAAACTGTTCTCTGTTTCAGCATCCCGGAGGTGAGAGTGCCTGTGGCTCTGATATTTTCCTCTGCAAGAGAAGTGGCCTTAAGTGCCCCAGCTGGTGCCTGGGTCCCAGGCAGGCTGGGTGTTCTCTGTTCCCCATGCTCCACCACTGGCTGGTCAAAAGCCCTGTTATCAGAAGGACAGCAAAAATTAACAGTCCTGTTAAACCATGCTGGCTCTTGCTAAAGAGGTTTTATTTTAAAAAGCCTGATTTGCTTGCTTGCTTCATTTATTTATTTGTTTGTTTGTTTTAAAATTAATTTGGTTCTTTTATTTGGCTGTTTGCCTGGTTCTGTGCTGAAAACAAGACACCAAGCTTTTTGTGAGATGGTCACTACTTAAATTGCCAGGAGTAAAATACCAAGGCACTTTTAGGGCCTTGATACGGAGTTGTGAAACAGGCAGATTCTCATCTCTCAACCAAGCCATGTTTTCAGGGAGTCTGGAGCTGCCAGCAAAGAAGTTCTCTCTTTTGATATTCTATTGTTGATTTTTTGAAAGCCTTAGCTGCTAGTCAGCCTGAAGGGAATAGCTCAGTTCTTAAGTCTTAAAAGTGTCTATGCTGCCACAGAAAAGCTATCTATCTGGCTCGCTGGTATCTCCTTCGGAAGCTTCTGGAGAGAACTCAAGATTGATAGGTTCACTCACTGATCAGGGTTGTGATCTCCACCTTGTTTCTAAGGATTTTTAAAAGCCCTATGCACTCTGTGCTTAGCTTGAGCAGCTGTTTTTTCCTGCCCAGGATATACATGTTCTGATCTATGGATATGATACTCATACACAATTGACTAAGTCCCTTTTGAATTTCATTGCTTTCAGAAGCAGCATCCATCAAAGTTACTTACAATTAATCACATTTCACACACTGAGTGGAAACAATTGTCTTCCATAAAAGCCCTCCATAAACCCAGAAAAAGCCATTTGCAAATTGTTCCTTAAGCCAAAGTTACTAGTGGTTGCAATGTCTGATACCATATTTCCAGGCAAAAAGAACATTAAGTTCATATTTTCTAACTTTATTTTCTCTGTAGAGAAAAGTTTCCCATAGTTACTTCACTTTCAAAAATGCCTGAAAATGGATACATGTTAGAAAAGTCCTTTAAGTTTCTATCAGTAGTCTTCTATTCTTGATGCTGGCTGGCTGTTGGATGATTATTTCTCTATAGCACTCCTGCAGTGGGTCTAAGCAATAAACTAAAGCTTTCAAGTTTTCAAAGCTGATATTTTCACTAGTGCCTCTAGATGCAATAATGCCTTCAATTTTCATGCAGGCCATTCAGTCTTCCTCCGTTTGCTCACCCTGTTGACACTGATGTTCTGATCTGGCAGATTATAGCTTGTCAGGAACCCTCCATAAACAGTGTGAGGAGGTTCACCGATATCACGAAAGCTGTGTTAAGGTTCATATGCTACTCCTGTAACAGCTGTAACAGATTGCATGCATCTGGATGCATATGAATAACAGGAAAGCAGTTCTGAGAAAATAATCCTTCCAAAAACTTTCTTGTACATACCTCCCAAATATATCAAAACATTCTCAGGAAGTCTTGGAAAGGAGCTAAAAAAGTCATATTCAGCTAAGACATAGCAATCATTGAGGCCAGCATCAAACATTTTTGGTCTCTATCTGAATTTTACCACTAAGGAATTCAGAAACAATTTGTCAGAAACTTTAAACAGACAATGCCATCATAAATGAATACCTTCTTTCTCACAGAGATAAACTGTGCATTGTGTTTGTTCACTAAGCAGGAAACCTTGACCTGTCCTGCATTCATCGAAGATCTATCTACTTTGATGTTCTTAGCTAGCAATTGACTGACCCTATGAAAGAAACTTGAGGCTTTTCAGACTGTTGCTCACTTCTATAATCACATTTGGTTCCAGAGGTACCTGAGGTTTGCAGTAACCTTCTCCCACCAGATATACAACATACATGTGTGATATGGTAGACACTGTGGAAAGCACCTAGTAACTCTAGAAGTTGCACAGAGGCTCAGGAGAAAGTAAGGATTTTCAGAATGGATTACAAGGTGTCGAGGGTTGCATAGCTTGGTTTTGTCTCCAGACAGGTTCAGACATGTAAAATCATGGCTATAAATTTGCTTGCTCACCTTGAGAAATTGCATTATCTCTACCCAAAAAGATCTTCAGGACACCAGAAAGTTCAGGTTGTACCGCAGCCTCCCAGTCATGTCCACACAGATTGTACATTTTGAGTAAATCAGCTCTTTCTTGATAGCTCTTAAAGGTAAAGAAGCTAATAGCAGGAAAACCTAACTGTGAGAGTACTTTTTGATACAATTGATAATGCATCCATGGCAGAATAAAACTGGTGGTTAAATTCACAAAGTCTGCCTTTACCAGCAAAGATTGTTTGAAAGTAGGGGACCCATTGATATTCCAGCAGCAAACACTAGCAAATGCATGCTAAATGTTTACGGTATGTAAATAGCAGCCACCAAACAGCCTGGGTAGAATCTCACTTTTTCTGCTCGAGGTGATTATCTGGTGAGAGATGTTTTCTGGTTGAAGGGATAAAAAATGTAAGCCTGAGGCCAGCATGGAAAACTTCTAGGTCCAAAGAAAACCTTCAGCTTGTTTTCTAACTCCCACTGTCACAGCCACTTCTTTCATTGCTTTTTGTAGAGGATGCAGGCTTCTCTCAACATTTTTATATCCTGTTGGCTGCAATGAGCCAGCTTTTTTGGAGGTCAAATATGTTATTTTGATTAGTTTAACACCTCCCCAGAAAGCCTGCCTTCTCCCCATGCATCATACACTTAGCAGCATCCAGGTCTCTTCAGGCATAGTCCCAACATAATTTTGGCTTTTCAAAGTGTTAAAAATGTTAAAAAGTAGCCTTTGGGTCTCCCAAAACCTGTAATTTGCAATATCTACCTGAACTTCATGGGATTTAATTCATCGACAAAATCTCAAATTTATTAGTTTACCTTTGCAAGCTCTGGAGTTAACATTCAGGGTTTCTATCCATGTCTTCATGATAAAGTACAGTACACATCATGGCCTTTGGCATAGTGAAGCCTCACACGCAAAACAGTTTGGCTATAAAGACTTTGGAAAAATTTGAAACATATTCTTCACTCTCAAATTTTCATGAAATCTTACCTGTGTCTACACACTGGAATTAAGTGAGTTCATTCTAGTTTCCTACATATGCTCAACATCTGGAAAAAGATACACTTTCCAGTGATTTTTTTTGATGCCTTCTACTTCTGTAACCCAAAAATTTGTCCTTCTGCAGTGACATAAAAATGTGTAAAGGTCCCTATCATCCCTCTACTACTATTTTATACTACCTCTATTTTATCAGCCTAAGATCATTGTAAGAAGTGATCAGTTATGCCTCTGAACATTACATTTCCCTATGCTTTTTAACCTTTTTTTTTTTTTGCTGCTTAGAAATTCAGTTTGCTTCATAATAACCACATTCAACATTGTTTACCAATTAAGATCTGGTTTTGCCTCAGAAAATATTGTTTTTTGTAAATAGAGAGAATGATTTATGCCTTTTATACTTTTACTTTTTTTAATCGCAGCAGACCACTAAATCACAACAGTTAGGGGACAATAATTTTGTATTGGAAAAAAAGAGAGGCAAAATATTATTAGCATGTTCTGTCTTGCAACTGTAATGTAATCTTAGGTAGAAGCATAGTTACTTCAGGGGGGGATACATTAACCCTTTCACCTCACAGAGGGGAAAAAGTATATTGTGTGAACATGTATGCCAAAAAATCAAATAATCTATCCATTAAGATTAACTTTGAAACTCTTTCAAAACAGAACATTATAGAAAACTTTGAAGAAATTTCCTTTCCTCTAAGATAAAGACAGATTTGTACGTAATATTCTGTGTTTCAAAAAGTTACTATTCACACCTGATATTAAAGTTTTAACTTGCTGTGATAAGTTTAATCTTAAGGTTGTTTGTTTCTTCCTTGACTACAATGCAATAGACATGTAGCATCATCAGAAAAGAATTACAATGACCAAGAAAAAATGTCATGTATTCATAGTTGGAGCTCTAAAACAAAAATGAAATTTTTATATTCCCATAGCAGTAGCCACTCTTCTAGAATGCATTTTTCCTATAAAAGTCTCAAGAAATAACTAAAAACCCCTAAGCTTTTGTCCTGTATGTTTCTCTTTTTTTCCCCATAATCTAACCACTGCCTGCAGCTCTCTTTTGATTCCAGCTGCACTCTGACTTAGGAATCAAAGTAATCAAATTCAATCTTGGCCAATATCTTGAAGTCAAACTGGTGCTTGAAGAGGAGACTAGATCTCTGTTAATATTTACATGTTCTTTCAAAGAGAAGAAGACAATTTATTGTTACATGTTGTGATAATTGAACCATGGTTCTTCCACTTCAGTCAACAGGGTTTGAATCTGTGCAACAGTTCTCAGATAACAAGCAGACAGTTTCAGCTGACCATTTCAAAGCTGTCGTGGCTCCCTTTGCTGAACCATCATATTTATGAAACTATTTAGCAGAATTTTGCTTTATTTGAAATCTGAGGCTTTCATTTCTACTGGAACTCTCTACAGATACGTTAAAATTTAAAGCAGTTTTGTTACTTTAGAGACATAACAGTGAAGATCTTACAGATTATTTTAAGGAGGAATAATCCTTGAATATTACATGGTATCTATCTTTAAAAGTAAGTCATAGCATATTTTCTTTGCAACCCATATCAGAGACAAAAAACCCTGTACAAAGCTATTGCAAAATTATGCAGGTAGGTAATTCTACATTGACCATGTTTTCATGTTAATTTTTATTCTATGGTTCTACACTGATCATTTTCTTGCTTTACTCCTTCAGCTTTGTTACAATAGACTTTTTAAATATAATTTTTTCAAAATTCTTCTCCAGTGTATTTGGTCAATGGAAGCCACTAAGTACTTGATAATTTGTTTAGTTATCTTAAACTTTTCCAAGTTTCTAGGTTTCCACAAAATATTTACCATGCCTGTAACTTAAGTAAATGTTCTTGGTTAGAACAATCATGACACTACAAAAACCATTATAATAATAGTATTTATCAGTAATACACTTTCCAAAAAACATTTACTCAAACCACCTGGATTTTCCTGTTGATATTTTTGGAAATCTGGTTTACAATGCTATGTTGACATTGAGTTGATACTTCTAGTACGTCTCTTTACAGCCTTAAAAATGGATCTGATCACTAGGATAGCACATGTAAAAGTGACTTAAGATTTTTTTTCAGCTCACAATACAAAAAGCTAAATTACCTCTATGCATGATAGTCATCTAGAAGATTTTAGTCTTTCTCATCTTTGAGGTCAGGGTCAAGATTCAAAGCAAATATTTTGCCTTTAGCTGGGCAAAAGCAGTTTAAATTTGATGATCTTGTGACTGGGGATTTCCTAGCTGTATAGATCCTCTGGCATCCTCTAAAGGGACATTCAGCATTTGACATGTTTAAGGAAGAAGATCAAAATCAAAGTTTTGGATTATGGTTTTTACTCAGCTGGTTTCTATTGTCATTATCTCCAACTGGCTTGCAAGCCTTGAAATTTTGCTTACTCCACTCTCATTTTAAGCTTGAACAACCCGTCCACTCCCAGGTGCCATTCTCCAATACGGAACATGAAATAAAACAAACTTAAGAGGTTCAAGGCAAACAGAAACAGATACTCTACAAGATGTGTGGTTAAGTTATGGAAACCCTCACAAGAGAGTACTGAGGATGCTAATGTTGCAAAAAGGTTCAGAAACCTACTGGATGAATTCAGGGAAGAAAAGACTATCAGTGTTATTAAATCTCAGAGCAGTGTGTCCAGTTCATGAACCTGCCCGAGCTAGCCCCTGGCAGGCTAGGAAGTGCCACTGTACACTTGCCCTATACTTGTTATATTTTTACCTGGATATTTAACACTGGCTATGCTCAATGACCTCTGTTCTGATGCAGAATATCTGCTGTGCTTTTGTATTCACTGCCTCCTTTTCCCACTTCAAAGGACAGGTACTACACTTGTTCCTTTGCTGTCTGCAGGTGCCTCACCTGTCTTTCATGAAGTCTCAGAAATAACCAGTAGTGGCTCAAAGATTGCTTTAGTCATGCTAGCATAACATTTATCAAGCGTGGCCGATTTGAGAGCATCCTCTTTAGCTATGTGCAATGCATTTTCCTCTTTCTCTATTCCAGCCTGAGACTGAATCCTTTTGGTTGCCAGTAAGAATTGGGTTAGTCCTGTACTTACAGTTGACCTTTTTAGTGAGAACCGAGTAAAAGAATAACTAAACACTTCAGGCTTCTTCATGTCCTTCAGTATCCCTCCCTGTCAAGCAACAGAGTTTATATCTTCAGGGTCTTATCTCAGCCACTATGCATAGGAAGTTTTCTTGCGCTTTCTGTGTCTCTTTCTCTTGATATCTCACTTTGTGCCATGTACACTTATGACTTGGTTGTCATGGGCTAATATCTACCAGATCTCTGAGTTTATTGAAGTCAGTTTTCCTCAAATGCAAAGTGTTGGATTTGGGGTTTTATTTGGTGGGGTGTTTTTTGCTACTCTCTTGCCTCTTTCCTGTGCCTCACAAGCTCTCCAGTTTTATGGTCACTCCCACTAAGCTGTTTTTCTCCCTCATGTTCTTAATCAGTTCTGCCTTATGAATTAGAAAAGAATGCTTTCCATCTTTCATATATACACATATAAAAAATTCACAATGAACTCAAAGAATTTGCTAGTCATTTCTTGTCCTCCTTTCTCATTAGATAACAGGGTAATTGAATTGCCCTTGTAACAGTTCATGAACTTCAGATGATCTAGTTTGCTGCTTACAGAAAGCCTTGGACAGCTGATCTTTCTGGCTAGGATGTTTACTACCACTATTAATTCACTTTTGAGTTCTTTTATCTTCTGAACTGGTTCTTGAGCGGTAAATTGCTGAAGATGTCATTAATGTTGTTTTGTCACAGCCAGTTGTTAACTCCATCCTTTTTGCAAGAGTAGGTAGGCCTCTATCCTCACAGGTTGAGTGAGATTTCATTTAGAAGGGCTAAACCATCATCAGACCCTAGGACATTATGTCTTATGTCCATGACTATATCTTTTTGTAATACCAAAAATGTTGGCAATGTCAAAAACACAGGGTGATGGAACAGATGCTTTTCTGACAGCATCTATGCTTTAGACAGTTTGTTCAAAATACATTTACTTCAGCTGGGAAACCTTTCTTTAAAAGGAAGCTCTGATGGTGTTAACTATTTTTATTGGCTTATAATAACATTTTGGGATGAATCATGATGAATGCTGCCAAATGTTTTCTTGAAACCTATGAAGTTTCTGAGTGCTTTTTGACACTTAGTGGATATCTTTGACGGTTACTCTTAAGGTGGAAACCTGGTCAACATCTCACAGTTTTAAATACAGACTCCTCTGCACCAGGGTTCAGCTTAAATGCTTTCTTTGTTCTATTATGATCATTTTGTGGAAGACTTTGTTACTGAAAGCAATTTCACTTTGTATGGTGTAAACTGAAAAATTGTTCTTGCTTAATGAAGTTTTTGCTTCAGTTGCTATGGTTCCCATCATCGTTAATTCATTACCAGAGAACAGAAAAACAGATAAATTAGAATACTGTTGTCATGGCATAGGTAACAAGAATCTAATGAGAATATGAGACTGACACAAAAGAAGAACAAATAAAGAGCTATCATTCTTGGTCTCAGGTTACTCAAATATTTCAGAATAACAAGGTATCAAAATTCTTATAAAAAGAAACATAAAGGAATAGTCTAAATAATGACTTAGGTAGACTGTAAGAAAATTATCTCAATTTATTTATTAATATAATCAACTTTGCTGGATAAATAATGTTTGAGAAAAGCAATCCCCCTCCCCCCCTCCCTGAATGCTTTGGAGCAGTTTCTGTGTTTCTCTAGGACCCCAGATTGTGTATTAATAACAAACAGAAGAGAATATAATATCTCTTGTTTTCCTATAAAGCTTTGTATATCCAAGACAGCAATGGATTATGAATCAAAATACAAAGGACTCTTATTGGTGGCATATTAATTAGTCATGAAGGTGCTACTGTATCTGTGCTTGCTATCTACTTGCTCTCTGTGGCACCTCGAAGCCCTTGCTGAGCCTGGCCATCATTGTATGATGAGTTCACACAGCACAAACCATGTGGTAGTCTCCCTAAAAGTTTTTATTTGCAGTTTAAAAAAAAAAAGGAGAAAAAGCTTGTCTGGTGAAAGAGGGAACAGCAGAGTGATGTGATTAGCTCAGTACTGTGTGGCTTCTGAATGGCAAACTGTGGAACAGCTCTCCTGTCTCAGTCCAACAGGAAACATTGCAAATATGAAAGGTAAAATGAAACTCCATTTTAAACTTCATCTTTGATAACAGCCTCATTCCCATCCGTCTTTTTTTAGTGAAAGATTGCTCTTAAAATTTTTTTTCCCTTAATTCTTTTGAATAGATCAGAAATATATGAATAAGCTTTAGATCAGCAACTGGTTTATGTTTTTGTCACCAACACATGAACTTATGCTTAATTCTTCCAATAGGCTTTCCCTCGGTATTTAATGAAAACATCATTTAAAACCTCTGTCCACAGATGCTTTTTCCTCTTGCTCAGGTGACCCTGAGATACAGAAAGGCTTCATTCCCCTCTAACCTCTACACTTTTTTCCCCACTGATGAGATATGTGTTTCCTCTCAAATATTCACTTCTTGATTCAAATCAGGCACTGCCTGTAGCCTGCTCATACCCACTGCTTATTAGTCTTTATTTAGGCTGTGTAGCCCTCATGGGAACCTGAGCAAATCTCTTCAATCAGAGATGGTACAGACCAGAAAATAGTTCTTTAGTGGCTGGTAAACATCACAAACTTGGCGGCTATACTTCACTGGCTCAGAAACCCTTGTCGTAAATAATTAACTCTTGCTTATGCAGTATATTTCTTGTAATTGGGATGAAGTGAAGAAAACCTGTATTATTTCATTAATTCTTTGACATATATGAAAATTTATTTATTGCCAATAGATACCTGTAAAGAAAATTATCACCTCAATGATGGTCCTGCAGAAGGAGGAGATAAGAGCAGTAGTAGTCCCAGATATGAAGACATGAAAGCCCAGCTGGAAGAGCTGTGGAAATCAGCTGAGGTCTCAAAACCTTGGCAGAAGACATTCATCTGCCTTATGATGGACAGTGAACAACCATTTGTTTTATACTTTCTTCCCATCTGCCAGGATTTTATAGATTTTAGCCATCTTTTTTTCCAGGCTGAGGAATCCTAGTCTATTTGCATCTGGCAAGAAGAAATAATGTCAAACTGTTTTAACAGGTTGGAAGGATAAAGAAGAAACCATGGAGGTCATATATCTTAGAAAGCCTTTTGATACAGCTTCACATAAAAGTTTCATAAGCAAGTCAAAAAACTAAGTGAAACTTCTACAGGGTGGATATAAAACTGTTTTTAGTTTAATGTCAGAATAAAAGGATGTATAAGTAGATTTCAGCCAGTTTGTCCTCGGCCTAGCCAATATTTTCACTTATGACTTGAATGAAGGAATAGAATATGAGTTTATTAAATCTGCAGATGATCCAGAACTGGCCAGGCTGTAATGAGATTGAAGAACAGGATTAAAGTGCAAAACAATCTTGATAAATTGAAGACATGTTCTGAAAAAATGGGACTCAATTCAATAAGAACAAGTACAAAGTGCAAAGTTCTATATTTTATAAAAAATTACTGAATGAGGAACAACTGGCTAGGAAGTAGTTTGGAAGGGGAGGACTTGGTGAGAACAGTGAGTCACAACCCCAAAATGCCGTATTACAATTAAAAAGCAGTATCATTGGGGAAGTATAAGGTATTTGGGGAAACACAGCACAGGAATGCATCTTTCTATGGTACTCGGCATCGATAAAGCTGTAGCTGGAATACTGTGCCCACTTTTGGGCCTTATGGCCCAAGAAAGACAGAGAAAGAGAAAAGGAAAGCAGTGAGATGAAATTGAAGTATGACCAATGAGGAAGGGGCTTAAGAAATGGGACTGTCAAGTCTAGAGGAAACTGGAGAGAAGTGCAGTAATGTTCAAATACATAAAATAACTCTTCAAGGAGAGAACATCCCTTCCTTACATTCCTGGTGATTAGCCTATCCCATTTCAGAGAGCAATGAATTCTCTGCAATAATATCTGAAGCAAAGAAAGTTCAGGTTAGATGTTAGGAAAAACTTGCTGACACAAAGGTTAGTTAACTGCAATAGTTTGAGACACTGGAATCTCTATCACTTGAGATTTTTTACAAACAAGTTTAATAAACATATTTGTTAGATAGATGTCTGTCAGAATAATTTGGTATTCTTGAACCTTCCTTTCATGGGTGGATGGGTTTTGATGCCTACCTCATGTACTTCTCATCCCTGTTTTCCAGATGATTTATATACATAGGTAGAAACGTGCGAGATAACAGGGAAAGCAGAATAGAATAATGATACAAGCTGGCAAGATGTTGGCTGCATTTATCTGCTTAGATAGGATATGATAATCAAACATCTGCAGCTCTGAAGCTTCAACTCAAACATTATTCCATCTTGAGCAGAAAATGTATATGAAAGATGACAATCTACCCAGTGAACAAACAGGCACCTGTGTATATGCCCTCTTCAATATCTTATGCATTAAATGGCTGGGATTGATAACAAATACTACAATTTATGTCAGCAATGAGCTACAGCATAGGTGACAGTGCCTGTTGCTCAACAGCTACTTAATACCACAGAGAAGTAATCTAGTTTCAAGAAGAGAGAACTACTCAAGGATCTCCAACAGACTCTTGGATAGGACCCTGCATTAATGTTACCACAGTAACAACTTTAACTTGGTCACCACTAAACTAAACAGTTCTGGGAATTACACCTGTATGTAACACATTCAAATGAAGAATACCAACCACAGGATTACTAGGTTTTTGAGGAATATTCACAAACAGAAGCAAGAAACTGTTAGCAAGCCTCTTCCCTTGCTTCAGGAGACATACTTGCTCTGAGAGCACATCCCTCAATTGGCTCTGGGGCGTATTGCAATATGAGTTAAGGCACTAAGATTTTGTTTCTCACAACTTGCACATTTTCTTTGTTCCAAATTTACTTTGAACATTTTTGAGTTGCTTATGTTGGCAGAACTACGGTCTCCTAAGTGGATGAGAAGGTAAGGCCACAGCAGGGTCAGTAGGACAGGGGCTGTTCAGTGTGTCCCATGACACAGAGCCTCAAACTAGGACCTTGCAGATCCCAAAAGAACGGCTTCTTCAGTTGGGCTGAGAGAAAAATATCCATATACCTTTATTAGCAGTAGCCCCATTTGAAGCATCTGAGAAAACGTTTCAATAACAAGTACACTTTGCTTTAAAGAGAAGCTAAAAATCACCATCATCAATCAAATGAACATACATAGATCTAAATACAAGGCTCTGCAGTCAATACCCGTACAAAGTGCCACCTGCCTACAAACAATGAATCATACCTCTACTCTGCCACACAAAACTGCACTTAAACCTAATGAATGCAGAAACCAAGGAAAAGACGTGAAGTAAAAAGTAGGACCTCTGTAAAAAAGAAATGAAAAGTATATTATCCACGATCATAAATTTCAAAGGATTTATACATTAGTTGTCCAAAGTTGGAGAAATTATAATTAAAAAAAAAACAACCTCTGAGGCTTTGTACAGTTGTTTTCTAAATCCTTCAGGGGGTCTAGTGCTCCAAAAAGAGACACTAAGGTAAGAAGAACTCAGTTCCAGTCACCCTGTAGGGTCTGATGGTTTTGCTTCCTAAATTTTACACAGATACCAGGATTCCAACACTGTAAAAATTTACCCCAGCTCCCTGCATAATGTAGCCCATAGGATTTTCCTGAATTAATTCCTCATTCAGACCCACTAGCTATGGATGAAATGATGGATATCTTTTGGATATCTTTTGGATATCCTTTGGAAAAAAATCAGCCAGTCACTCCAGAGACCACCACACCATACACTCCCATTGAAACTCCAACCATGACTTCTGGCAAACTGTTCCAATCATCGGTTCCTGGTTAACCTTTGAATCTTTTTCTAGTCTGAATCTGTCTAGCTGGCAGCTAATGGGCCTGATGATGCTTTGTCTAGTACATTTATTGACACTCTGTTTGAAAAGTTTTCTTCTCCACATAGGTTCTTGCATGCCATGATGAAATCAAGCTGATCCAGCTTATATCTTCCATATAGCAAATTGGTCCATTAAGGCAGCAAATATATGGTGCTTGTTCTGTTTACACAGGACAAATGCAACAAAGTCAGTCACTTGGCGCTCAGTACACCCCAGCTTTGAAATCTATAATTATTGTATTTTTATCTTGCTTTCTGGATTTCAGAATATTCACCTTTAAAATTAAAATTTTTCCAAGGACACACCAGCAATGTCAAAGTTGACAATTTATCACATCTGAGTGAAATAGACGTCCCTCATCACAGCATGCATTTTTGTTACACACACATTATAGAAAGAATATTACAGATTCCCTTCTGCTGTTCCATAGTGTGATCTAGTGATCTATGTCAGACACAAACTATTACTGCATTTAACAGCTTTGAAAATTGCTCTATAGATATTCAAGACCATTTACTCTAAATTATCAGGAATTCAGGGAGAGGTCATCATAATTTGGCTTGCCCCTTTCCCACACAACCCTTCCTACATAAAACAGAACTTGCAGTTTTAACATTCTAGTCATTCAAATCTTACAGAGTTTTAGTACCAGTTACTAAACTAAGTATATGATCCTAAACAAGCATTTCGAATTCTTACTGATTATTACACAGAATCCTGATATTGATGTATAGATCTATAGATATATTGATGTATTGATGCATAAAGAATGTCTTCTCATTCTGTCCCTTGAGAGCTTGATTAATTTTGGTTTTGTTGTCTTGATTTGGCATAAAATGAATACTATTTGTTCTGCTCTTGTGCTCTCTGAACCTTCAATCTTTTGGTAGTTCTATGTTTTTGTAATCCAGCCTCGTCCCCAGCAGAAAGGTTCTTCCATACTGCAATGGACACTGAGCAGTTTTCTTGTTTCCTCCACTATGGCATCACTGCTTTATAGTTGACATCATATACCTTTGCAGCTATTAAATCTGAGAGTCTTCAAGGATAGAAGATCACTGTGAATTGCTTCAGTACCAGTGCCCTCCATACTTGCCATGTGTTATCATGTACAGAAGTGCCATTTGTGCTAATATGCAATTTCACTAGTGGAACTTCTCTTGCCAACCTCAAAATGCCTTCCCAGAATGATGTCATGAGACTTGGCTCCAAAGAGACAGCACAGCTTGTTTTTGTCTAGCCTCCTTTACAAGTTGTTCTTTCCATTCCTTTCAGCATAGTAGTCTTGGACCGAAGGGACCTCCTTGGATCCAGTTTTTGCAGGTGGCCCTGAAAGCCAAACTTGTGTTCTGTTGTGCAGTTCCAAGCTCCATTTAACCAGCTGAATCTGCAGAGAGAGCCTCCGCAGTTTCCACTTGAAACTCAGCAGTACTTGGATATTTCTGAATGTATTCAACTCCTCTTAGCTATCTTCTTCTTAGTGGCTACTATCTTTCTACTTTCATATGCTTCCACGATATTCAGTGCCACTCCTTTTACCTCCCATACTTATGAAATCCTCCTTCTCTGTTTTGGCTTCCTCTCTTCAAATTCTTTGTTGACCTTGATTCTGGTTGACCATGTACTACCTGGCCTTTCTAAGTATCCTAATATTTCCCAACGTCTCTGAGGTTTCATGACAGAGTCAGCAACTTTTATCACACATAGGAGGAGTTCCTTCTAGTCTCAGGAAGCAATAAAGCACAACACCAATTCCATCTCTTTTTCACTGTGGTACTTGTATGCAGGGCAAAATCTCAAATATTTTCAAAAACTCTTTCTAAATACTCCCATCTGCTGCCCTTGTTCATCTCACTGGGGCTTCACAAAGCAGTTGACAAGCACATGAAGGTTCACGGTTTAGCTCAATCTGCCATTTGCTTACAATGATTAAGAATTTAGTAATTTAAACCCCAGGACTGATATTATACCTGTAGGATCCAGCAAGCTAATCCTTAGATAGAAACCCACACAAACAGGTATGGTTTTTCCATCCTGTTTAGGATCTATGCAACCTTCATAGACGCCAAACAACTCTTGCCATATCACTTGAGAGGTGAATGTATTTTACTAGTGAGTAGATTAATTCTTTCTCATAAAAAAGAACACTTAACAACACTTTTTTCCCCCCAAGATGTATGTTCACACTCCCACATGTATGTGACATAAACATGTTTATGTGACATAAACACCGTGCATATGTAGATAGGCATAGCTACTGGAACCATGAATGTATAAAAGAAATGCACATTACTGCAGTATTTTTGTAGGTACAAATAGTTATGCTGCTCTTTGAAGGTCTGTCTTATAACTCATAGTATTTAAGGCAGTTTTTTTCTTCCCCAGATTGAAAAATAGGTATAATTATCATAAGAAGCACCACTATTTCCAATGCACCTCTGTGAATAAATATCAATTAATTCATGCATCATGAAATGATAATGAAAAATTACAACTTCATCTGTGATAACAGTGTAACTTTTCATGCCAGTTCACTTGCAATCATCCTCTCTAGATTGCTAATTATATGCCTCAAGCTGTATTTAGTAGAAAAGATTGAACCATTTGTTCTTTTGTATATTTTGTCAGAATAAGAATAAGCCTGTATGAAATATCTTTGGACTTGTTCACACAGGAAAAAAATAAGCACTCACACCTACTGCATTGTTTACTTGGCATAACTGTAAAAGACCTTACTTCTGTGTGCAAAAACATTCCTTGGAGCACATGGGTCCTCTAACCACCCACTGGACTGTTTTCTAAGTCTTTGAGCTATTATGTTGCTATTATGTCATGGCATGTGTGCCTACACACTATGGAAACTCTACTAAAGAAACAGCAGCATGCACAGATCTTACAGGTGTCCACACATTTTTTTCGTGGATCAGTGTCATCGGCTCTATGGTGTCCTATCTGCCACAGCAGATTTTGAAGGATTTTTTCCTTAAAAAAATCATGGAATCAAAATCCTCTCACCTTTTTACTTGTGCACGGGATAAAGCTTAATTGTGCTATCTCTTTAACATTGAGTAAAACTTGTACCTAGGTAATCTTATCTTCTGTTTAGCTCTGGGCTAGTTTTGTCAATCCCCTCACTGTAGAAGTTAAAGCTTCCAGATCCAGTGTCCAGGCTTGACTGCAGAGATGAGGTTCTGGATTTAGTGGTGGATCCGTCTCTGTGGAGACTCCTATAGAAATTGTGTTATTTGTGTTACCTGCAGTGATTTCACAAAACCGAGGCTGGACCCTGAAGTACAACCTGTCAGGGTAGGTGGAGGAAGCAGTGACTAAATGCTACAGCCCTGGTTGCCCTAAAGGCAAAAGAGATGAGATGATCATAATTTTCCCCACTAACTCTAGAACCTGTGAAATCACACCACAGTTAGTGCTATATTTAGCTGAGACCACTTTCAGGGATATGCACATTACTTGGCAGACCCCCTCTATTCTGAGGCATGGACTTGGATGTAAAGGGAAGCATTGAAAGACTACTTTATGAAGTATCTATGTTTATGAGATATCAGCCAAAAATATTAATTCCTTAACAGAACAGATATCTCTCAGGTATTTTCTTTCAGTAAGAAAAATCTTATAAAGTCAGGTGCTCCTGAAAGCTTCCAAAATATCTGCTGTTTTAATCTCAATGGAAATGTGTAAGGAGAGCAAGGTGCATGCACAGGTAACAGTCTACAGGAGGCTGAGCTTTCACATCAATCTTCTTACAGTGGAAATTCATCCATTTATGTCTCATAACATAATTTTCCCTGCACCTGAGGTGCTCTCAGCATGTATAAATGCATATTCAATAGCTATTGTTGATCAATATAAACCAACTTGTGCAATATGAAAGTGATTCATGCATATTTCCTAAACAAAGCAAAGGGTAGGGGGCTGGATGGCTTATGTCCATGGTTTACAGAATTCGGTCTTCACTTCTCAGAAAAGTATTTTGAAGCCAATCATGTCAGGAACAACTGAAAAGAGTTGTCATCTGTCATGAATCTGGGAGCCCGTAGGGAAGAAATCTGTGATCTTTGCCCAGTTTCTAATGATTTCGCATTACAACTGGCACTATGCAGAGTGTCTCATGATGTGGCTGCCACCTCACCCTACGTGTGGTGGAGGGCGGTAAGGATCCATGTCTTAGCCACTCCTTCATGCTGGGTTCACAGCATCAGAGTGAAGCATAGGAAAGTTTACAGTCCCCTGTTCCTGCTGCCTTGGTGTTATGAACAGACAGTATCACTCTCCAGCCTAACTTTCTACATAAGTCCTTTTAGCTCTGAAAAGAGGGGCAATAATATTAAACGTAATCACCAAGATATGTGCAAAGGAAAACTGTGCAACCATTTAGTTCACAGCTCTAAAGTGAAGGGAAAGAAAACCCAATCTTGTCACAATGGCAGGCCTCTTTGAAAGACTTTTTTTTACCTTTACCTGCTGATTTTAAGCAAAATAATTTTATTCTGGGCAGCCTGTTCCTGGAAATGGCCTCATAATTGCTAACTTTATCTTCTGCTGCCAGTGTCTATTTAATCACCTCCTTGTTGCATTCACAGCCCACACACTGACGCAAAAATCTCCTCCTGTTCTGATCCTTCACCTATTAGAGCCTGGGCCCAAATACCTCTCTATATGCTGAATGAGCAAACACCAAGTCAATGTGAAAGCCAACCAGGCATAACTTGCTGCAGAGAGTATTTCTGTGTGCATTTCCCCTTTGCATCTCAAATATAACACAGCCTAACAATATGGCCTGAAGGATGCTGGAATTCAATAGCTGCAGATATTCAGGTTTTTTCTAAAAGCAAACTCTTTTGCTGTGTATTAAAATATTCTTGTTTATACTGCTGCATTGATTATTTGACAATGTAAATGAAATTTTAGTTACTTAGAAGAAGGAATCAGAACAAGTGCCAGCATTCATGGCCTCCTCCCCAGGTGTGCTGACCACAAGCAGCTTCAGTTCTGCAATCCCCCAACACCATTGAAAATGAACTGTTTAATTCAAGTGTTAAATTCTAAGGTTAGGGCTGCTGAGACCTGAGTTAGGTACTGGCATATCTGCTTATGCCAACTCTGGGACAGTTCTGCATAGGCACTGCAAACACAGCTTTAGGCACCTGGGAACTTTAGAGTAAGCAAGTAAAGCATCTCTGGACCTTGGGCATCTCTAGGCTTGGAAAAGAGCTGCACAGCAGCGTTTCGCAACCGTGTTGTGACCACTTTGTACTCAGGTGCCTGAATTCCATCTAAGGTCCACTTTAGGTACCTAAGCCCTTGTTTAGATATGGCCTCGAAGCTTAATTTTAGGTATCTGGGAATTTGGGCATAATGCCAGTATTTCGAAGCGATGGAGGAATTTCTGCACCTAATCCAGGAGATAAGGCTGTGATACGTGTCCCTGGAATTTACAGAGACATGCCCAGTGTTGGGTGCGAGGCAGTCGCACAGCTCTCTGCAAAGACACGTATCTTCCAGGCACTGTGGGAATGAACACAGGGCCAGGCACATTTCTGGGACTCAGAAACTATGTGGGAGGTAGCATAACAGGAGTTAGGTTTTATGGCCGCCAAAAAGAAATCACTAGGAATCATTTTGGTACGCATCTGTACAAAACTGAAGCAATGCAGGGGGAAATCAGGCTGTTATGTTTACCACATGTGTACTTTAACCGTGTACGAACAAACTGCGTTATATTGTCCCGCTGCAGAATATGTTATTTCCCCAGGAAAAGGGTAAATACTATATTTCCATGTGGGGAAGCAATAGTTTGCTGGATTGGAAGGGGCAGCTGGCATGTGTCTGTTGTGGCACTTTCCCTCTGCGCAGTTGTCAGGATGCAGCACAATGCAGGCTGCTGGAGTAAAACAGAATTTTAATGAACAAGCTGCCGGGAGAGAAATAAAACAAATTTGCCTCTATCCAAGTGTTCAGCCACCAAACATGCACATAAAATTCAGATATGGCATAATAGCAAGTGAATGTCTGTGATCAGTTTGGATTTTTCTTTTCATTGACTTTCTCATATAAAATCTATCCCAGTGCATCTATGTGAATACAAATTTACCTTGAAACTGTGCCTAAATCCTAGCCCATTAGTAACTAGCTTGTTATTGCTGCTAGTACTGTCTGTTGCTGTTGCACACCTTACATTTTTTGCTGTTGCTTTAAAAATCCCTTTTTACGTAAACAATCAATTTATCTGATGTGATGCATATTTGCCTCAAATTCAAGCTGCATATATAGACAGTATATTACAATGTGGTCTCCACTACTCTCTCAGAAAACCAGCTCACAGAGTTTCCTTGGAGATTGCAACGGAGCCTGAGGTGGTGTTGTCTTTTCTACACAGTCCAGCTGTGCCAAGGAACAACCCCTTCAGGGGGACCTCGGGGACGCTGCATCTGACAGCACGTTGGTGGGAGGTGGGCTCTCTGGATGCAGCATTGAGGCACAGTCTTGCTGCCATACAGATGATTTCCATCTTTAAACTCTCGACATTAAATAAAACGATGAAATTTTAAAATAAATTAAGCATTGGATATTTTTTTTTTTATTAATGATTTTGCAATATGCAAGAAGAAGAGTCAGATTCAGGGGCACGGTTCTGTACTGTCAGCACTGCCTCATACTTGCGACAGCGGTAGGACGGTAGGGACACTGTCTTTGATACGGCTTATAGCCACACTGATGAGAGGACAAGTTTGGACAGAGGAGAAGCCCAAAGAGTGCTTTTAGTGCTTCCTTCTGCTGTTTTGATGTAATGAATTCAAAATACCCACACTCAAAATGGGAACAAATCCGAGTTAGAGTGCGAGCACCGGAGTGAAACCCAGACCCACTGAAATTGTGGCAAATTTTTCATGGACTAACAGCAACCAGTATTTTGCCACAGATGTGTCTCTTTTCCTTGGCGACAGCAGTGCTATTCACCCACGAGAAGGGAAGTGTGGGTAGAAAATTTGCAAATCTTCCCTTGGTAGTGACAGGGAACTCACTATAACTAGGCTCAGCCTAGAAGTCAAAATAAAGGATGGTGGAAGGGAAAGTCTGCTGCATTTTTCCATGCTGACAGTGGGACTTGTTAGTTACTGTTCCTGACTTCAACAGATTTCATAAGACTCAGTGGGAACCAGGCATCAAACTTCTGTTCCTGCCTTTCAAAACACAACTGCAGCCATACAAAAATAACTAAATGACAGTTGTTTGTCCTTTTGCTCAGGTTCCTGCCTCTACCTCGGGACTTTTCCTAGGAGCACCTATCTCAGCCCTTTGGATCTCATGACTTTCATTTCCTGCCGTCTGTATGTACTTTCCTAGGAACACTCAAAGGCAATGAGAAAGCATTGACATTTTGATAAGAAAAGCGCAGAGATATAACATGGCCTACAGACCAATATGCTGTCAGCAGACCACCTGGCAAAGGGGGCCAAGCGGCTTCCTACAAGAGTGACTCATTTTTCTTTCCACTACTTCTTGCTCAGTGCAGCAAACAAAGGGGAAATGAAGGGCCCAATCCAGAGTTTATTGACAAAAGACAGAATCTCCCTGCTGGATTTGGCTTTGCCATGGATTTTGGCAGCAGTTCAGCCTTTAACTTCTACCCTTGAAGAGACACTAGCTGCTATTAGCCTCAGTGACAGGTTCTTCTCTTTTCTTTTTAACCTGTAATTCTTTTTCAATTGGAGTTGTCTGTAGGGTAACTAAGTTAACATTTTGCTCTAGGGTGGCATTTTCGTTTCCAGAGTACAATCTTGTAATGAAAGCAGCTTACAGCGACTTCTCCCTCCCTGTGTCTCTGACTCCTGTGGAGGCTCCATAACTTCTCTATGAAGTGCTGTGGGCCTGGACTCTACCCCATGACCTTCTGTACTCTCTCCTTCTCTTCCAGTCTTTTCTCAACTCTTCCTTGTTTTATTTACTGGATGTAGGTGGATAGACAGGAACAACACTTCAAAGCCTCAGTCAGGACTGAATGCCATTGCTCCTAGCAGATACAGTCTCTGTTTTGAGAGACGTGCCTCTCAAAACAGCCATGTCTGCATTTTGTGATGCATCAAGACATCTTGCACCAGCCGCCCTTAGCACAGGGGAGATCAAGACCTCTTCACATGCCTGTACTTCTTCCTGTAAATCTGTATGTAGGAACCACAGTCCCAGGTAAGGCAAGATCTAACAAGAGATGGTAACAAACTACAGAAAGAAAAAGAAGAAATGTTTTTGTCAGGTTACATAGGCTAATAAAAGAGACCCGGTCCAAAGTTCATTAGGAATCTCACTTCTAATGTCAATGGACTTTATATCAGGACCTGAATTAACTGCCCCTCTGTTTTGTCAAGTGACGATTCCTGTACCTCATAAGGTGACAATTCTGCCTTGGGGTAGGACATTGCTGGGAGCTGAGGGGTATCCCCATTCTCCGCACAGCAGAGCAATTGCAGGTTTGATGGACAAAAGATTCTGGTTTATTTTCCAGAGGTGGCATTTCTTCAGGGATTTGCAAAGCCAATTGGGTTTGTTGCACCATCCATCTCCTGAAAGACTTCCTCTGTATCTTGCCCTAAACTTCAGCTAAGTGTGTTTTGCCCAATGTTTGGAGGATACAAAGGCTGCACACACACCAGGACTCCAAGAAAGCAACAAGAAAGTAAATGAGAAGAAAAGAACAGGGAAAAGAAAAGCCTATTGCTTTGTATCTCTATGAAAGGCACTGAATTCCAATGCTCCCTCTCTGTTGTTCATGTCTTGCTGTGCTATCTCTAATGTAGTCTATAAACTCAGTGCAGATGCCTGCTTGCTTTATTTGCACTCATAAGATGTTCTTTGAATAAATTGCTAACAACTGCAACAATAATAATAATATTGTGCAACAGTGGTATTTACCGTAGCTAAAGCAGACAATGGGGAGTTCCTTAACCCAGAGCGAAAAGGTAAGAAGGAGCTTACAAGTGCAGCACAATTAAAAGGTGCTAATATCATTAATTATTATTAATACTTGTATTTCTGTAGCAGAAGGAGCTACAAGCAGATTCATATCCCAGTGCTGCACAGTACTGTTCAAAGCATAATAAGATCGTTCCTTCCCTAAAAAGGAATACATTCAAAGCCTTTTCTCTTGCAAAGTGTTCACAGCTGAGGGAATAACGCACCTCTGAAGAGCAGCGTGCAGGACTCCCAGGCAATGCAGACAGAGGAAGAATAATGTTCCCATTATACAGAAGGGGAACATGGAGATTTGCATCAGCTCGTGAAGAAAACCTGGAGCAGTGCAGTGAATCCAAATCTCCGATGCCTAGTTCTGTACCTTAACTACTAGGTTGTCCTTCAGTTACTGCTTAACAGTATCGAGCATTTCTAAAAATTTCTTCAGTATTGAATCTTTTAGCCATTTAAAACAGAGCACTCTAAATTTAATTCTCTGGAACTGATGCTGGATTCAATTTCCTAAAAGTTTAAGATATTAAGCATAATACTATGTGTATAGGGAGAATGAAAGAAGAGTCTTAAAGATAAAATTAATGAGATACAGATAGAAAATTAACTTTCTAACTCCTGTCTTAATAAAGGATAATGTTCTGGTACACTAAAAACTGTACCAGAAAAAATTTATTACATCAAATATTATGTGACTGCAGGGCATGCCTGACTCTTCAGCTGACAACAGTTCTTGTTTTTTTTGGGAATTCTTTTCCTGATTTATTTCATTTAACATACATGTTTTTGTTTTGTATATGTTTATAACTCTTCAAATGTAAAATTGGTTCTATTTAATCTTTATTTTTCTGGACCCTAACATTTATCCTTGATATTCTTTGAGAATATAACTTAGGAGAAGAATAAACTGCAATTTTTTAACAGTATAAGATACACATATGTGAGATACTTCTTGTTTTGTACAAGCCAGGAAGAATACAATTAACTCCATAATGAATTTCCTCCATTTTAAACTCCTAAAACTGACGAGGCACCACTAAAATGAAAGTATAAAGAGGTCAGTTCTTTCTTCTATACTTTGATATGGCTAAACACACCAAAATAGTAATATGGTCCTCACACTCCAGAGCCCCTCTTCTGTCTGATCTCTAAGGATGCAAATTTATGCATCCTTACGACTTCTTACTGCCAACTGTGCCTTTACCAGCTCAGGCTTTTAATGCAGAAGATTCTTGCACAAATCTCAGGTGGGTTAATCAAGACGGCTGCCAGCATCCTAACACTTGATGTTAGTATACTTTTTAATATCTCAAATTCTATTAAAATAATGTTTTCTTCAGATTGAAAATCAAGGACTCCAAAGATAGGAAGTGCTAATATTAATATAGATTTTGAAACTGTGGTACAACCCACAAGACCATACAGTATGATAGTTTTTAATTACTCGATCACCATCTATTTTTCTCACAGGACCCATGTGCTCTCAGTGCCTTGAACTATGTTTTCTGTACCACTTAAATAATAAGATAAAGGCTAAAGCTTATAAAGCTAAACCATCCATTAGGAATTGAATAATTTCTCCATGAAGGAATGCAGCTAGGGTTCTAGACACAGGCAAGTAAATGGAGTTCTGGATGCATTCACCAATGTTCTTCTCTTGTCATTTATTCTCCTCCCTCAAACTCTAGTCAAGAAAGCTATTTCCTGAAAATATATTTTTGTTCAGTGTTTTATGTACACATTTACTGAGGAACTGTTGAGGCTGGGGGAAATTAACACACAACCTCTGTTGGAATATGTCTGTACCATGATGTCTCTCCACTTTCAGGCTACCTAATCTAGTCTTCAGTTCCTGTCTGAGTTTTTGCCATTGGTTCCTCCTTGCTGCTGACTTCATGCTGACACATGGAGTCCTGTTGGTCCCCTGTATCGTTGATGCAGATTTTTTCTTCTAACCCTATGTCAGGCCAGATAATAGATGAGATCATAAATCACATCATGAACTCTGTATGGAGATGTCATCTGACTGCTGCTCGTCTGCAGTTGTCTAATTTCCTTCCTCCACTTTCTGGATCTGCAGTCACTCTGTATGATCTATGTTCCTTGGCAGCCTGTGCAGTTGTCTTTTCCTTGTTTTCCATGGTTAGGCCAATAGCAATGGAGAATCTGGTTATCTTTATGGTCTCTTGAATTCCTTTGTGCCCTCCCAGGGCTAGCAGCTAACTGCACCTTGTGGAGTGCAGAGTCTCTGATCTCTGAGCAGTGAGAAGAATTACTCCTTGCATAATGGCAGGGTGCATTGCAAGAACACTCAGCCATGCTATCAAGAGTGCCTTCTTGGATCTCTCAGCTGTGTCATCTGGGTCTTGGTTTTCTTCAGTGTTAACTGATTGTCTAATACAGAGGCTGAACCTTCAGGAGAGATGTCTTGTGCTCACCTTCCCATTTGGTATCAATGCACCTTCAGTCCACTGTGACTTAGTATCTGAACACGGTGCGGAAGGTACACGCCTACATAACATAGCTGCAGATTCTTGGTGACAATTCTTCTTGAGTATCCTGCAGACAGTACATCTCCCCAGAAATAGTGTAATTCCATATTGTGAATATGACATTAAAATGAGAAAGGCGGGTTTCAGTCTTTTTCAGAGTTGGGCTACAATTTCAAAAAGTTCTCCTTGCCAGGGAAGGGAAGAGCCTTTTCATACTTCTTGCTGTTCTCTCCACTAAAATAGTTTTATTTCACTAGCTTTTGTATATTTATCCATTTCATGATGGAAACTCTAAAGTCTGCTCACATTACTGCTTGCACAACAGTGTAGTCATCTTACACTCAGTAGGACTGAATTTCTTTCTATGGCACTAGGTCTTTGCAATCTAGTGAATTCTGGAGTGCAGGCTCTCTTCCTGCTGTATTCTCATTGGCACTCAGCATCCACAAAGGTCTACATACAGCACAAAAACAGACTGTGAGATTCATCCAGCTAAGTGCAGATGTCTGCTATGCAGAGAGTTAGTCCACATCCGAGTTAGTCCCTTTAAAGTTATCTTACTGGAAAGAAACAGGAACTCTTACATCACAGTGCAATTCCTCTTAGAATAGGCAGGTAAAATAGGTCAGATGAATCACTGCTTAAAAGTGCCTATTTCTGACCACAGCATGTAAATTGAGTCCTGTGTGACTTGCTCAGCTGTTAGCATCTGCATTGTAGATGCATTTTAATGACACAAAACCCTCTCCCTGAGCCCATTTCAAGTATTGACTCTCCTAATCAGCTTTTTTAGCTCTTACAGCACAGGAGACCTGGTGATGCCCACTAGTATGCTTTGAGTGCAACATGCAGTGGTTGCCTTATGAAGCTTTCCAATGACTCATCATCCCACACATCCTCCTGACCCCCAAATTAAAATGCTGAAATACTTTTCTTTAAAAAAACCACAGCAAATAACTCCTTTTCTAAAAGAGCAACTATTTCTATGTCTAAGAAATCCACCAGCAAATGGTTTAGCATTCTGGTTACTGGACAGCTTCAGCTGGGACAAGTCCTGCTTCTGAAGTTGTTGTCCCTTTGTAGAAGAAATGCAAGCTTTCTGTGGCCAGAGTGATAATAAGTAGAAAGTCACTATTGTGTCACCACTAGGGTTACACAACAGCAAGTGGTGGTTACAGATGCAAAAGCATGTCTCTCTTCTTCCCTAGATAAGCTTTGTGAACCCCTTTGGGTGATTCCTGACATGTCAAATTTCAGTTTGATCAGTTGAAGCTTGGCAGAGATTAAGCAACAGAAAGCGGGATCTCTTCAGGGCCAGGGCTGGAAAACATTAATAAGACCCTGCTACCAGCTCTTTCCTAGTTGCTCACTGACAAGGGTTTATTTCTGGTCTTTCCTATGCTTAATTTAAACTGAGAGATTTTTCTTAATCCTTGATGATTTTCTTGGATCAGTTAGATTGCTGTAGTTACACTGAAATATCATGAATAATATTGTTTCATTAGAAGGAATACTTTCCTTCCTTAACTTGCAGAGTCATACTCTTATCAACGGAGAGCCATAGGCAGGCTCAATCCCTGTAATCCTACAGGTGAAATTCCCAAACTGTGTCTTTCCTGTTAAGGCCCTGAGCAGGTGAATCATCCTGATGCACTGCAGCAGGACCTAAATGGTGCACAGAGCCTGGGTGAACCCTTTGAAGTACCCATGTCCTTTTCTCCTTATGGACCTAGGATCGACTGGTTTTTTTCTTCTTGGAGGCTGGGAAGAAAACAGTTTAGTCCCCAGTTCTTCTTCTGACTTTCAGCAACACAATACCTCCAACCTCTGAATGTCTTTGAAAAATCCTTTGCTAATCCTGACATTTTTTCAGTTTGCAGCTATCTGACTGATTTATAACAGTTTCAAAGAGAACTGAGCACCCCATCTATTATCAATCAAACCTCACCTCTTGCTAAACTGTAGAAAGACTATTCCAGCTGTACGGCTGTTACTCACCAGGCACCACGTACCAGCAGAGAGATTAGAGGTCTTGAACTTTACGGAGAGCATTCTCATAGCACTCACGGAGTTACGTACTGTTGCCACAAATCCCCCATGCAACATGATGAGAGTATGCTATACTTATGCAGGACAGTGTTATTTTCAATCAAATTTTTGGTGGGCAGGGATTCGATAATATATTTTCATGCCAGTCTGCTACTTGAAACACTAAGTGTATCAAGCAGCTGGAAGAAGCTTCAGAAAGTCAGGACTCCCGGGCTAGTTGGTTTCCTCAAGTGACTGAGGATGGCATTCATCTTACCTGACTTTAATCTAAAAATCAGACATCTAGCCCAAAGTACTTTGGGATTTTTTTTTTATTATTTTTTTATTTTTTTATGGCAGGTGGATAAACATCCCTCTGAAGGTGCCTGTTTCTGTTTGCTGACTATTGAGGGGACCTAGTCAACCACTTAGATTAATTCCTAACATTTAGATGGCTGAAATCAGGTGAGGTGAATCCCATCCTAATCCTATGATGGGACTCCTAAGTTCCTAATTTATGGAAGTAAAGAATGACAGTATTAGAGCAAATGAGCAGTTTAGCAATCCCATGTTTCTGTCTCTGATAGTGACCAGTATCATACCAATGTATAATTTTTGAAAAAATGGAACATCATTATAGTGTTTTTTTAGGCCAGGTTGCCTTTTTTTTTTCCCCAATTTGCTTTTTTTCTTTAATCATCCTCAACAAATCTATAAGGAAGACTTTCTTCCCAGGAACAAGGCAAGTAATGAACATGGTTTAAAATCCAGCATGTGTGTATCTCCAATAGATTGTACCCAACTGCTTTATCCTCACACCAGCTGGTGTGCTACGAACACCACAATTCAGCCTTTTTTTTTCTTGTACATTTAATTGATCTGGTGTTGGTCCGCATTAGAAATCTGCAGAGAATTTGTAGTGCTGCACAACAGCTGGGGAGAGGAGATGGTAAATAATGTTTTCCTAGTCCCTCCCTATGTGATATAACATAACACAATGCTGAAATGATACCATGGCTGCAGCAGAGTCCTGTGCCTCCTGCGAGTGAGCCAAGATCAGAGAGACCTTACTGAAACAAAGGATTTTGACTACAATGAAAGAAAAATGCAATTAGGTAATTTTGATACTTGCAAATCTCTTTTCTTTCAATAGAAAGCATTAATTCATCAGAAAAGAGAAATTTAACTTGAAATTTCACTTTAGAGCAAATAATTCTTTATTAAAATGCTAACATTTTTTTTGAGAAATAAAATTTCCAACTTCAAGCAGCCTGGATTCTGGTATTTCATCCTGAGGTCTTGTAGGATGGAAATACAAATTGTGTGGGATTAGCTGTTCACCACTTTATTCATATGCTTAACCCTATACAGACTCAATCCTGTAGCTCTGTGTGAGGGAAGCTCTCAGTCCAGCTTCTGAGAACTCACTGGTGGCTGTGACATGACAGGTGGAACCGGAGTAATAAAGCTTATCCTAAACTTGTACATTGCATTCACTTGTCATCTGGAAAAACCATCAGAGAAAGACAACACTGGCCCAAGAGCAAACTGTTGCCCTCATCTTCTCACCACTAAAAGGTTAGTTTCTGAAAGCAATCAAAGCAGGTTTCAATGACATTTGACTCTGAGTCTGTGTATGGTAAAACAAACCTATAAAACTCCACTTGCCCCTGCTTCTCCCCTCTTGATTTACAAAGGTGGAAACTTTCAGCATGTCTTAGCTGTAGACAATAAAGCATTTTTCAAAAACACATTAAGAGTGTCAAAAACCACCTTTGAGATGAGTAACATCTTTTAAAGTAATGGGCTAAATCAAACCAAAACCTTTGCTGACATTTTGATTGCATTTGTGTTAGTCGGTATAATGAAAAATTAACTTTACACATAAAAAATTTATTGTAGCTTCTTTTATTGCCTAGGAAGGAAAGTTTAGTGTAGCCAACTGAACCATGCTTCTTCATGGGTTGTCACTTTATACACTTTATTATTGTAACTTATGAGCATGTTTGTAAGCAAAGGAGTGTTATTTATTCTGCAGTACTCCCATTTGCTCACTCGTTACGCTCATCATGGCTCTATGTAATAAACTTCGTAATATCACACATTAATGGGGTTATTTAAACTATAACTACTATAAGTTAATGTGCAAATGCCTTGCAGTTTTCCCATGTTTACTCGCAATTTTGAAATTATGTTCAAGACGTGCTCTGAGTCTGGGAAGAATCACACACTTTAGTGCAATAATGCATGGGGAAATGTACAATTATTTAATAAATACAGAAGAATTGACATTAATGCCTGTGTATCATTGGGTGTGTCTATTCATTAAAATGATTACTTCATACTTATTTGTGGCAGATAAAACATATTTAGTGCCATTTCATGCAAATTGCTCTGACAAATGCTTGCCCAAACCAGTGCAAACTTTGGAAATAGAATATTGTTGAAGTCTCCCTTGTTTTCCTAAGAGTTAGCAAAAATAAGAAGCAGTTAAACTGCAGTTACCCAAAGGCAAGAAATCTGGCGATTAACTTTATTATTGCTTATTATGTATTTTCTTTTGCATGCTGACCAGATCTATTGATCTATAATTCTCCTGCATGTTCTCTGCTTGATGGTTCTTTTGAAACAAAAGCTTGAGAACTTAAGAAGTAATTCCTAAGAAAGTAATTTTTATAAGGAACTGCTATTTTCTGGTCAACTTAAAAGTACACTGAATTTTTTTTCCTTCATTCTCAAAATGTGCACATGTGATCAATAATGTAGGAAGTATCTGAGTATTGAAAACACACAGATTTTCTATTGCCTAATAGAAGTAATCAAACCTCCCACAATAACATGACTTTGTGCTGAAATTGATAAACTTCAGCCTGACTTTTCTGATGATAATTTTTTTTATTCATGAGTTTCATGCACTGTAACTGTTCTTTAAATAAATTTTTAGCCATCTAACAGAGAACAAACAGGGTGTATTAAAAACTTGATCTGATGAAATTACATCACTTTCAAAAGCAGATGTTCCCATTATTCAAAAGAAGCCATTGATTTTTCAGAGTACTTCCTGATCCTCCTGAGAATGACAGCTAGTGATGAGGAAACCTCTTGGTAAAAGCCAGTGATGTAAATTTGAAACACCATTTTACATGACAGATGATAGCTATTAATTTGTGAAGAGATGTGTGTGCTTTAGTGCATATGCCTATAAGTGAAAAGTCCAACATCAGAGTAACTCAAGCTTAAGTAAAGAAATAACTGGGTGGAGGGGATACCTAGTGTGCCTTGAAGGTCAGTTCTTCTCAATTTTACGTGAGCTATCCCTGACTTGCCTGCTACTGCCCTGCTTCAGATTTGGGTTCCCCCCACTTTCACTATAACAGATAAAAGGACAGGATCTTCTGTTTCAAAATGACCCTGAAAAGTTCAGACCAAAGCCCTTTTTAAATTCCATTATCTGAAATTCAGAAATCCTCTATGAAATGCTGCCAAGCATTGCCATGGCAACGTGATGTCACCCAGTGACAGAACAAGCATCGTAGCATTTAGCTGAGACCGTGTTGCTTCTTCCATGAGCAAAAAGGTGATTTTTAAAGCGGGGGCCCAGCTGGGCAAAGGAACATCTATAATCTAAACATTTCCTCTCACCTTCAGGGGGAGAGAAACCACTTTCACTTCTTGTCTCTAGGCACCGGGCAGGGTCTAAATCACACAGGCAGGAGATGTGCATTATCAAGAAGGGAGAGTGAATGGAGGATAAGCCGTTATCAGCCAGTATATGCCTTAAAGGCACGGGAGAAAGGGAGTAGCTGGGATCCCAACTGTGCAGACCAGCCGGTCCCCAGGAGTCACAGATAAGGCACACAGCCGCTGCTCAGGGGCTCAGCCTGGGCAACATGAGCATGGCTCACCTGTCATATCACACACAACAGACGATATTTCACTATATTTAGCCATTCACATGCAATTCTGACATGCCTTAAATACTGGCTTGTGCTTTCCCTTTGGGTGCCTGGTGGATTTTAGACTGAGCTTTAAACTTGTGAGGGTGGATCCCTGTTACGTGGGTGCACTGCTTCACTATTATGAGCCTCAGCCATGAAAAACCTCCCAGTCAATATGCTTTTCCTCCAGGCTTTTAAAACCCTTCAGAGCAAGACAACAAGTACAGAAATTACGCAGAGAATCTGCTACAGGATGAGCAAAAATAAGATATTTTGGTGCAGATTGGAGGTGAGGAAAACAGGAAAGGGGTTGCTGGAGGTCTTGGCAATTAGAAGTCCCACATATGAGCAATTGCAGCATTCTCTGGACAAGTTTAACTGTGATACAGACACATTTTCTTTTTTTTTTCCACATGGGTTTCTGGCTTCTTTAGTGCCTCCAAATTCTGGAACCTAGAGTGGCTGCTCAGAGGTGCGAGGCAGAGGCAAAGCTGTGCTATGCTGTGCTGAGGATCTTTTGCAAATGTGTATGTCAAAGTTCTCACTAGTTTTAATCTGAGTTCACAGTCCTTGAGGCATCAGTGAAACTAACACCTCATAACGAAACCCGGGCAAAACTGCAAGGCAAATGTGATTTCAATATTTACAGCAGATCTCAATCACATTTCAAAGTTGTGAGCCAGCCCAGCTTTGTTGGGTTTTATTTGGATTTACACTGAGAACACTTAGAAAAGTTATAATTGGGATATTAATTTCTCCTATTTTCTTCCAAATAGGCTAGATTGCTCAACATCAGTTGTAGTATAAATAAGACAATGTTTGAATGGAGAGGAACTGTAAAAATTGCATTTAGTAACACTTGAAATTGTGGAAGACTTTAAAGTATTCTTTCTGGTGCTGACATTCTTAAAGTTTTGCTTTTTCTAGGGAGATCTTAAAATACGAAACTGAATACTTTTATTCTGGCCTTTCATAATCCTTGCTGATATGATGTGGGAGGACTAAGCTCTTCACCTCCCTTTGCTCTTCTTTTGTTGATTTAAACCTGCTTAAGTTAGTTGTACATCTTCTCCTCACACTGGGTGAAAACTACATCCTAGGTCTCTGAGTCCAACTCCTGACCATATCATTCCAGATCATATCACTTGTAGACCAACTGAGCTCTATTTTAGACTCTACTATGATGACTAGGAGACCTTTCCAGAATCCATTTTTTCTAATAATTAGCAATTGTCTCCTAATTTCCAGTCTATGTGTATTCACACTTTCCTGTTCAGTCCCATTGAGTTTTCTCATCAAGGCAGATGGAAGTCAAAACCTGGTCTATCCCTACTATTAGCAATGTTTTGCCTCACTATGTCTATAACTATGTTTGATACATAATTTTGCTGCTCTACATTTTAACAAAGGCATCACCCTTCCCTCTCTAAGAAGTGTGGGTAATTCTATGCCTGTACTTCAGCAGCATTTTTTTGCAGCAAAACTGAGCTGTTTTCCAGGGCATACTATAATTCCCCACCACAACCATCTTGGATGAAGTCAATGAAGAGTAACCTGGGTTATCACAGTTTTTCCTTTGGAGGGCACTCATTTTCTTTGAAATCAATTATGATTACTCTTTACTTCTTGAGGATTTAGCTGAGATCAATTGCTGTTCAGCATCTCTGAAGTGTGGGTTTTGTATGAAGATGCTGAACCTTGGCACCCACCTTTAAGGACCCTTATCTGGAAACACTTGCATTGGAGATCTGGTCCTGAAGGAGTACCTTCGGTAGTATATATACTGCTATGTTCAGTAGCAGTGGAAAATGTGAAGGAATTGGGCAGCTGATATCAGGAGTTTTACTCTGTCCAGTTCATGCCAATGATCTGCTGCAAGTCCTGTTTCACTGGGCATGTGTTAACTGTTTAGCTGCAGTCGTATTTCACAAAATTGTTGAGTTAACATTGCATGAATTATACACGGTTTATAAAATGATTATTTAATCAGTGGAAAATTAAGTTCATAGATGTTTTCCAAATTTGGACTAGGACATTCATCAGCAGAACTGCTAAATTTTTAATCAAGTCTGCTGTGCTTGATGTAGCTATCATTCTAAATTGCCCTGTCTCTGCTGGTCCTCTTATTACAATATATATCTTAGCGCTATCCATTCTCATTGCTAATTGATTTTTTCAGCTCAGATTTAAGGCAGAATGACATGTCATTCAGTATTTTCATCGAAGGACAGTCTTACTTACTTTTAACAGAAGAAATGTTTTAAATATTAGGATGAGCGATTTCAAATACTGTCCAATGTTCTTCGATTCCTTTGAACCACCAAATACATAGGGGCATCTTTTAAAAACAAAATTGTTCCAGAGGTATAAAAAGCAAGGATTTTTACTTGTCCTGAAGATGAGGAACAATTTGAAACACTCTGGGTTGGATTTCTTTTGGGATTTGGTTGCTTAATTCAGTTCTGGAAAAGGTCTGGATGAGAAGAAACAATGAGCAATACAGTTTCTCCAGTTATTTAAACATCTCCCACTCCATGCAAGAGTTTAGTTGCAAATCCAGTTTTTCCTGTTCTGTAAAAACCACTGGGAAATCTCTTTAATGAAAATCATGAGAAAAATATTTCCAAAGATGAGAAAAGTTCCAAAGAATTTACCCTGGGAATAACCTGAAAGTCTAGATACTATGGCTTGTTAGACCCATGCCAGGTAGGAGAGAGAGCATAATGCCTTATCAGTACTGGTTTATCACATGTCACAGAGCAAGATTTTAAGACAGCAAGTACCAGAAGATGGGAAGCCTTTTCTAATAGAGATACATTCATTTCATATCCTTGGTTGTACATGTGACCCAGTCAGATCCTAAAGGATTTTCGGATGCATGTAGAAAGCCAATGCACGCTGAAGTGACAGTACCAAATGCCTGCAAATATCTGCTCGAGGAAAGCTATTCCAGCTGCCATCAAGATGATAAATACATGTGTTACAGCTAGATCTATAAGTGAAGTGGTCAGGCAGTTGGACT